>CM060949.1:5021283-5461283 GCA_030765055.1 Mantis religiosa
TCGTCCGATATGACTTAACGTTGGAAGTTTTCCCTTATCCTGAAAGATGAATGTCTGGTAACTCTAAGCTCTGTGTACCCTGTACTCATTTGAACATCATTTCATTCATCGTCCGATATGACCTAACGTTGGAGGTTTTCCCTTATCCTGAAAGATGAATGTTTGGTAACTCTAAGCTCCATGTAACCTGTACTCATTTGAACATCATTTCATTCATCGTCCGATATGACTTAACGTTGGAGGTTTTCCCTTATCCTGAAAGATGAATGTCTGGTAACTCTAAGCTCGCCCGATGTGACAACGTTGGTGGACGTGAATTTAAAAAAAGCAACAATGTAAATAGAGGATGTGTAAGTCCATGGTGAAGATGAGTGTTTCCCAATGTTGGCTAGACCTAGAAACTAAACCTAGGAGAGCAGTGCTTCATACGTAACTAAAGAACAAAGCAGCAGGAGAGAAAAAAGAAGTCTAAAGGCGCATGAAGATACGTTATCTGCTGGAAACCTGTTTTAATGTAGCATTTCCGTGCGGTAAGGGAAGCCTTTTTTTTTTTTTTTCTCCGACAAATATGTTAAGGGTGCACTCTCTCATGACTATGTTTTAAAAGTTTACGACATCTTTGTGTTCTGCTTTAAATAGCAGGTTGTAATTATATGAGGACGGTTTACGACGCTCATGAGTGATGGGTATCTGGGGGAACGTCACAGAAAACAATCTGCGGTAAACGCGGCTATGGCTAATCGATCCAAACATTCGCTAAGTACAGCTCTGTTCGCTACTGTCTCCTGGTCTCCAGTCTTTTGTCAGCAAACAAAAGTTTTTGGATGGTCAGAATCTGGCTGAAAAATCCAATGCCATAGCCAGGATTTGAACTATGGAACTCCCGGTCTCCGTCCGGTTCTTAACGAAAGGTAAAAATACGAGTCAGCTGGAGAATTTAATGTCAAGCTAAAATGCTGGACATGGTAGCTTCATGGTTAAAACCGGGTGGAGATCGGGAGATCCGCGGTTCAAATCCCGGCTATACCTATCCAAATCTAGTCAGTGGCCCGCGTTGGGGAGATTCGGGTTTGATTCGAGTGGCAGAAGCTACCATGGGGCTTTTCGAGGGTTTTCCGGGTCAGCAGGCGAATGCTGGTTAGGTTAATTACATTCTCCGAATTTTCTGTCCCTCCATTGCATTTCCATTATCATTATCATTTCACACCATCTCTCAAACGTCAGATAAGCCTACTGCTACAACCTACATCCCCTTTACCGGCAACCTATCCTGCAGAATCAGCAGAATTCTCGATCACCAGAGCTAGGAAAGGGAAACCTGTAATACAGCAAGCGTCAGATAAGTCTACCGCTACAGCCTACATCCCGTTTACCAGCAACCTATCCGACAGAATCAGCAGAATTCTCGATCACCAAAGCTAGGAAAGGGAAACCTGTAATACAGCAAGCGTCAGATAAGCCTACCGCTACAGCCTGCATCCCGTTTACCAGCAATCTATCCGGCAGAATCAGCAGCCTCGATCACCAAAGCTAGGAAAGGGAAACCTGTAATACAGCAAGTGTCAGATAAGCCTACCGCTACAGCCTGCATCCCGTTTACCGGCAATCTATCCGGCAGAATCAGCAGAATTCTCGATCACCAAAGCTAGGAAAGGGAAACCTGTAATACAGCAAGCGTCAGATAAGCCTACCGCTACAGCCTACATCCCGTTTACCGGCAATCTATCCGGCAGAATCAGCAGAATTCTCGATCACCAAAGCTAGGAAAGGGAAACCTGTAGTACAGCAAGCGTCAGATAAGCCTACCGCTACAGCCTACATCCCGTTTACCGGCAATCTATCCGGCAGAATCAGCAGAATTCTCGATCACCAAAGCTAGGAAAGGGAAACCTGTAGTACAGCAAGCGTCAGATAAGCCTACCGCTACAGCCTACATCCCGTTTACCGGCAATCTATCCGACAGAATCAGCAGAATTCTCGATCACCAAAGCTAGGAAAGGGAAACCTGTAATACAGCAAGCGTCAGATAAGTCTACCACTACAGCCTACATCCCGTTTACCAGCAATCTATCCGGCAGAATGAGCAGAATTCTCGATCACCAAAGCTAGGAAAGGGAAACCTGTAATACAGCAAGCGTCAGATAAGTCTACCACTACAGCCTACATCCCGTTTACCGGCAATCTATCCGGCAGAATCAGCAGAATTCTCGATCACCAAAGCTAGGAAAGGGAAACCTGTAGTACAGCAAGCGTCAGATAAGCCTACCGCTACAGCCTACATCCCGTTTACCGGCAATCTATCCGACAGAATCAGCAGAATTCTCGATCACCAAAGCTAGGAAAGGGAAACCTGTAATACAGCAAGCTTCAGATAAACGTACCGCTACAGCCTGCATCCCGTTTACTGGCAACCTGTTCGGCAGAATCAGCAGAATTCTCGCCAAATACAACATCAGGACCATCCACAAGCCACCTCCGAAGATTAAACATCTGTTGAGAGCAGTGACAGACAAACTGGACAGAGAAGTTCCGGGAGTGAACCGCATTTCCTGTGAATGTGCGACATCGTATATAGGACAAACCGGAAGAACCATCGCAATTAGAATAATCGAACATGAACGGAGCATTCGTTTGATGCAACCTGAGAAGTCTGGGCTGGCAGAGCATTGCTTTGATAACAACCATAGAGCCAACTTCCGGGAGAAGACCATCTTGGCAATATGTTACAGTTACTGGGAGCGGAGAGTTAAGGAGGCTTTGGCCATTTCCTCCGAGAGGAGCACGCTTAATCGCAATGCTTGATTACAGTTCAGCTCCTCTTGGAAACCGACCTTAAAAATGGAAATCCGTTGACCTAAGGAGCACAGATGTATACAGCTTGATAATCAAGTTAAGTAGTGACGTTTCTTTGACACAATTAATTTCTATACTGACGCCATCTCCTGACCTGGCATTTAATTTACTGAAAACAGTCTTTTGTTCAGTAATGTGAATATTGATAGTGTTTTGTCTTTGTTTATATTTGTGTTATATTCAGTGATACATATGTAGTTATAACATTTAATAAATATACTGATGGTGGGAGAGATGTTCGCTCCCGAAACGTCGATATTTAAGCATCTTTTCACGTGGCTTGTTTCCCGAGGAGATCTCGAACGTATTTGTCGCCAGGAAATCTTTAGGTCTTATTTTATAATAAATTTATTCTAGTTGCAGTGCCGAAGCCCTTCCATAGCAAATCCACTCCAATGAAGCCTGGGACTTAGGTACTTACAGCAGAGTAAGTCGCCACAAACGGCGTGTATGTCGTATATAAGAATTCCTAGTGGTTTGCTGGAAAAAATACGAGTCAGTTGGAGAATGTAATGTCATACTGGCATGTTAGCCATAGTAGCTCAATGGTTAAGGGCAACGGGATGGAGACCGGGAGATCCGAGGTTCAAATCCCGGCTTGTGGCATTGGATTTTTCAGTCTAAGTCTATCTAAATCTTGGCCTACACACGGCTAGTGTGGAAAATTCATTAATTTCCAAACAAGTCGTTAAATTTATAGCTCAACGTACGACACACAGTCTTATATTAATGATATGTTATTAGAAGTATACAGATATTTACATAGAAAAGCTATGATAAAGTATGTAATACATAACTCAGCTCTGCGGAGCACTGACTAATGTATGTCACTTCTACAGATACACTTAAATTAGTGTATTATGCATACTCTATTATAGAATATGGAATATTATTTTGCGGTAACTCAGTTCGGGAAAGTTAAATATTGTTTCGTAGCGACCCGAAAAACGTCCGAAAGAAAGGTCGGTCGCGATAATCGAATTCAGGACTTCGTACTGCCTGAGCTGTGAAAAGGGCTGTATTAACAAATAGCAATGCAGTTGTGTGTTTGGAGAAATTTAGTAACAGTGACGTCAAAATTAATATAAAAATTATTTGTGGTTGGTTTATTGACACTCGTCACTTACTTTTTCATAGACTAGTTTCAAAGGCCCTGGCCTCCATTTTCAATCTCTTTCCAACTGGCATCTGTTGTTGTCTGCTCTCTCTGCTGGTGGAACTATGAACTTCTTTGTCAAATTATCTACTGGCGGGAAAAAGAAGAATAGAATATTTCAAGGAACAAAAAGCAATAATACACATAGCAGAAGAAAACGGATACAACAAAAGTTTGGTGTTGAAGAAAATTAGAAAATCTAAACTAAAGAAAACCATTAAGGAAGCAACCACATTTATTAAAGAGAAAGAAAGCAACAGCATATTCAGTTCATTCACATATCATCCAAAAACATTTAATAAATTTAAAAAGATATTCAAGGAACAAAATATCATCTTGGCACCTACTAATAGATACTCAATTTTAAAATTACTAAATTCAAAAACAAAAGATGAAATTCCTTGAGGTAACAAATCTGGAATATACCAAATAAATTGTAAGAATTGTGAAAAATGCTACATAGGTCAAACAAAAAGAAATTTAAAAACCAGAGTCAAAGAACACTTTAGAAACATCAGATTGAAACAAGAAGATAAGTCAGCAGTAGCATTTCATTTTTGGAATGAAAGCCATGACATTGATCCAAATCCAAAATTATTAAAAGGAGTGATAAACCAAAATAGATTGACAACATGGGAGAACATATTCATCTGGAAAAATAAGGATCGCGTAATGAACTTTAAAATCCCGCCAGTAGATAATTGTGCAAAAAAGTTCATAGTTCCACCACCAGAGAGAGCAGATAACAACAGATGTCAGTTGGGAAGAGATTGAAAATGGAGGCCAGGGCCTTTGAAACTAGTCTCTCATAAATATATGAAAAAAGTAAGTGACGAGTGTCAATAAACCAACCACAAATAATTTTTATATTAATGCAGTTGTGTTTACATTCAATAAGCAATCAGTCAAGAGACAGATCTTACCTGGAGAGTTATCTGTCAAGGTGTCCCCGTGAGCGGAGCAGCAGCCCCGGGCCGGTCATTTGTAATGATGGGGTAACCACGATAAAATCCTCTAATTTAAAGGGAAGGGGAACCCTTGAACTTACCGTATTCTAACACAGTTTCCTCCATTTGTGTTGTCGCCATCCTGCTCTCACCATGGCTGTCTCAGGTTCGTGTTGTATTTGATACAGTAGAATCGTAATTTTACTCCAATAATTTCGGTTTAAAAGCAATTTTTGGCATTCGGAGCGAGAAAGATAAATATAACCTATAAAAGTTCGTTCAAGTATACCGTCGTATTCAACACATTTCATGAGGAAATGCACGTTGCCTTCACACACATTTGGTAACAGCGCATTTGATTCTTGCAACAGAAAAGCCTGCTCCTTAAGAGCCCACTCTGCCTTGCTGACAAGAAAACACCTATAGACTGAACCTTCTATCAACAAGTGGCATGTGACCAACGAGCTCGTGTAGTACTAGATTTGTTGTATAGACTGTGGACATGTGAAAATACAATCCCCTAGAGGAAACAGATCGGAATTATACCGTAACCTTCATAACAACTTGTTTCTGATAGCTCCTCAAAATCATTTCTCCTCAAAGACCGTTCGCTATCTCGGATCAACTGAGACTACGGCCGATTCCAGTTAACGAATATCCAGGTTATACAGGGAATGGCGGAAAAACTATAAAAAAACCGTACCTTGCCGAAATATTTGTAATGGAGTTTATAAATTATATAGCTACAAAATAGCCGGTAGTAAAAAGGGCAGCGAGCTTCTGCTCTCTCAGTTCATTTGTCTTGACTCTCGAAATAAAACATCAATTTCTCTATGTTTGTTACTGCTTGTGTGTGGGTCATAACAGCAGCGAGCTTCTGCTGTCACAGTTTATTTGTCTTGACTCTCGAAATAAAACATCAATTTCTCTATGTTTGTTACTGCTTGTGTGTGGGTCATAACAGCAGTGAGCTTCTGCTGTCTCAGTTTATTTGTCTTGACTCTCGAAATAAAACATCAATTTCTCTATGTTTGTTACTGCTTGTGTGTGGGTCATAACAGCAGTGAGCTTCTGCTGTCTCAGTTTATTTGTCTTGACTCTCGAAATAAAACATCAATGTCTCTATGTTTGTTACTGCTTGTGTGTGGGTCATAACAGCAGTGAGCTTCTGCTGTCTCAGTTTATTTGTCTTGACTCTCGAAATAAAACATCAATGTCTCTATGTTTGTTACTGCTTGTGTGTGGATTATAACAGCAGTGAGCTTCTGCTGTCTCAGTTTATTTGTCTTGACTCTCGAAATAAAACATCAATGTCTCTATGTTTGTTACTGCTTGTGTGTGGATTATAACAGCAGTGAGCTTCTGCTGTCTCAGTTTATTTGTCTTGACTCTCGAAATAAAACATCAATGTCCCTATGTTTGTTACTGCTTGTGTGTGGATTATAACAGCAGTGAGCTTCTGCTGTCTCAGTTTATTTGTCTTGACTCTCGAAATAAAACATCAATGTCTCTATGTTTGTTACTACTTGTGTGTGGCTCATAACAGCTGTGAGCTTCTGCTGTCTCAGTTTATTTGTCTTGACTCTCGAAATAAAACATCAATTTCTCTATGTTTGTTACTACTTGTGTGTGGGTCATAACAGCAGTGAGCTTCTGCTGTCACAGTTTATTTGTCTTGACTCTCGAAATAAAACATCAATTTCTCTATGTTTGTTAGTGCTTGTGTGTGGGTCATAACAGCAGCGAGCTTCTGCTGTCTTAGTTTGTCTTGACTCTCGAAATAAATCATCAATTTCTCTATGTTTGTTACTGCTTGTGTGTGGGTCATAACAGCAGTGAGCTTCTGCTGTCTCAGTTTATTTGTCTTGACTCTCGAAATAAAACATCAATTTCTCTATGTTTGTTACTACTTGTGTGTGGCTCATAACAGCAGTGAGCTTCTGGTCTCTCAGTTTATTCATCTTGACTCTCGAAATAAAACATCAATTTCTCTAAGTTTGTTACTACTTTTGTGTGGGTCATAACAGCAGTGAGCTTCTGCTGTCACAGTTTATTTGTCTTGACTCTCGAAATAAAACATCAATTTCTCTATGTTTGTTACTGCTTGTGTGTGGGTCATAACAGCAGTGAGCTTCTGCTGTCACAGTTTATTTGTCTTGACTCTCGAAATAAAACATCAATTTCTCTATGTTTGTTACTGCTTGTGTGTGGGTCATAACAGCAGCTGGTTCATCAATACTGTCTGAATCTGAATACTCTTCATTTTCAGTAACACTGCATGATGCAATAATACCTTCCTCTTGAATCGGTTTATAACCTCCACCATTTCCAATGTCTTCTTTATCAATACCGGAACAGCTCTCGATATTTTAAAAAATGTCTATAAAATCTTCTGGCAGACTTAGCTTTTTGTCTTCAACCTTGTTTTCTGGCAAGTCACACACACACACACACACACACACACACACACACACACACACACACACACACACACACACACACACACACACACACACACACACACACACACACACACACACACACACACACACACACACACACACACACCAGGCCACAACTTTTTTCACGACTTTATCAAAGTTTCTCTTCCAACCTGTTCCCAAGCAGATGGAGTGAGTGCTATGAATTCGTCCGCTAGCAAGAGAATACGAGTAATGTACAGTCCGGTGCACGGAAACAGTCCGATATGATGAGCAGCTGTTTAGGTTGGTAAGTGAATGGCACCACGCCCCTATTTCGAACCTCTGTCAGCGATAGGAAAGCGTGCACCTGCCCTTTGTTTAGCAATGGCGGAGGTGAACGAGAAGGTCAGACAGTTTAAGCTACATTGAAACATATAATTCAGAATGGGTCTTATCGGACTTCAAATATTTTATCAGGGTTATTGAGGACAGGGGTAGATTGCCCATTCTTTCCGAATTATCAACCTTCTCAGGATTGTGCAGTTTTCTTGGGAAGTGAATGAGGGATGTGACAGATGTATCTATTTTATTATGTGTATCAACTTGAACTCCAAATTGCGCATATTTATTTCGAATCATTTGATTTCATTAATAAATAATTTAAAGTTATAATTTAAGCTCTATCTACACAAAATATACCGAACATACTAAAACATATTTTCGTCACGTAGACAAACATAAGGGGAAAACACAAAGACAATAGTCTAGTAATTAATCCACGGACCCTCATTCCTTATAAACCACCCCTTGTCCTTCTCCCCTGTTCCCGAGTTATGACATCACACCAATGAGCGACGGACACAGCAAGGAGGTGATGTTAACAATCGTTCCACTAAGGTTACCCCTCCCCTCGCAGTACGCACCTCGGCTAAGCGTTTTGTTCATCGGTCATTGCTTGTGTTATTGGACTTTGATATAAACCAATAAGAGATTAGCACAGCCAGGACTGGTGTAGAACACGAATGGTGAAACATTATATAAAGTAACACACCAAAAAATACCAACAGCATTGGCACATTTCCCTGCACCGGACTGTACCTACTGAGAATAGCAACATATCGTCTGTAAAACCATCGTCATTTACTACGGCAAAACAAGTTGATTTTATTTTTTCAGAACTGGTCCGGGTTAAAGAGATTTTGCTGTATTTAGTTTTCACGATAACATACACCTCTAAGTATTTTTGTGGATTCACTTCAGTGTCCATAATTCCTTATAAGTTTAATAAAAAAAATGAAATACGTTTCATTGTTCTTACGAAAGCTTAATGAAGACAAACCTTTACAGTCACTTATTTTGTTACAGATAAAAAGGGAACGCGATATTCAAATGTTAATAACTGAAGGTTGTATACTCGCCTTAAAATTGCACACTGTTTACATGCAATCGCGAGATACTTCTGAAATTCGATACGATTTTAAAGAATGATAAAAATTTAAAATATCTGGAACAAGTAATAACAAATTTTTCGGAAATAGCTTCTGCTATAAAAATATATGACATGAATTTTGAGCTTAAACGTGATCTGCATTCTTTTCTTAGTAATTATATAAGAACATGCAAAATTATTTACGAATTAAAAGGACTTCACGAATTATTTCCAGAAAATTGCCCAAGTTTCACTATTGTACAGAGGTATTGGAGGTGTCATGGTTCTATAGATTTTCATCACTGTATCCTTTCCTTCCTTATTTTCTTAACCTTTATAGGAGAAAACTAAAATGTCTATAAATACACAAGTTTTTACGGTCATAGCAGTGCACAAGGCCCTTGAATCAACATAATAGCAGTAAAGTTGGAATTGTGTCGGATTGAAGGAGCTGGAGAGAAAACACTAACAAAATTACAGACGCTCTTCGGGAAAGCAGACGTCTATATATTGTAAAATACAATGGGAACGTTAAGCTTAACAGGCTTTTCGTGCAATATCCCATTGGGATAGTAGACAAGAAATGAGGACATTTCATGCACATAATGAAAGCGAGGACTCTCTAAAGGAGGTAATTTAAAGTAACTTTTCGATTCATATACAGAGGGAAGCCCCATAGAAATTCAAATCCATTATTCCAGTACAAAATCCGTTTTTGCGGTGCTGATTTTGCGAATTTAGGTTAGCCAATTTTCCGAGTCTCCTAATTTATTGGCTCAGAGCCGCGCCTGCTTTTTTGGGATTTACGGAACCTTGTAAACAATTTCCAAGATATCTTGATAGTTTTGAACCAATCATAGGACACACGTGCAACCTTGGGGGAGTATAATACACAATTGAGAGATCACACTATCACCCGGTGTCAGCTTCCAGGACCGTTGGTCCCATTTGCTTTGATACGACTGCAGACACTGAAGTTTATATGGGTATATTCAAGACATTTGTGAAGCAGCTGAATGATATCGAATTGAGAGAACGTTATGTCCAACAAGATGGAGCAACGTGCCATACATCTTATGACACCATGGAACTTGCAACCAGTTTCTTTGATAATCGAATAACCTCAAAAGGTCTGTAGCCCCTGAAGCAGTTTTGTTAGAAGGATTATGATAAGATAATCTCTAAAGGTCTGGCCGCCTAGATCCCCTGACCTAACCTCACCGGATATTTTCTTGTGGGGGGTATCTAAAAATAGAGTGTACGAGAATAGGCCACGGACAATTGATGTTCTCAAGGAATCCATTCGAACCGAAATAAGTAACATTGGCGAGGATACTGTCCGTAAAACTTCAGAGAATATGGTGAGACGAGTACAAACATGTATAAATGGTGGTGTAGGACACTTCCAACATTTTCTCTGCGATGTAAATAGTGTAATATAATCTCCCATTTGTGTGTTATATTCTCCCAAAGTTGCACGTGTGTCTTATTATTGGTTCAAAACTTATTACCTATTAAATTGGTTCAGGTTTATATGGATCGCGCTATACAGAAAGTGAAAACAGTTATATGTACATAAAAGTCTGAAATTGTCAGAAGTACATTCTTCGGTTTTATAAATAAATGATAGTTATGACAGCATTTCAATTGAAACAGTAACATGTTTGAAACTTGTTATTGATTCAAGCACAAGTCACCTTAAATGTTAAATATCGCATCCAAAAAGGATTGTTCTCAGTAGGGAAGTGTTCCGTCATTTGTTTTATCTCGAAGCTGGGTGCATCGCATACGTAATGAGAGAGACACAGGAAATGCTTTACTGCAGCGCTGCAGCGGTGGTCTCCAGAAGTAGATTAAGGCGCAATCCATGGTAGACGAGACATGTTGACTAATTTTCTTGGAATAATGCTAGTGGAATGCGTGTTAGGGGCGCATAATGAGGTGGGCCCCATGAGTGATATATTACCAGGGGTATACGCATCGTGATTATATCCTAATTAGGCTGCATGGGCCCAGTTGTCACTACTGCCCGTTACGCCACTTCTCCCATAAATCAGAGACTATAGACCCAAAATACCGGGGCAGTTCCAAATTTGTAAACCTTAGTCATAAATACACTTCAGAAAATGGAAAAATGTGTCGTATAAAAGTTGAATTAATTAGGTATTATGATTGCAGCAGGGAGCTTCCTTGCCGGCCGAGTAGTTGTTGTTGTCTTTTTGTAGGTGTAAGGATCCGTGAAGCGTAACGCAAGGAGCATGGCACCTCCCCCTTGCCTGCTATTGGAGCACAGGTCCTTCGAAACCAAGCCTACCGATTTCCGGGCCTTATTTATAATAATAATGATAATAATAAGACGCGGATCGAAGAACGCCAAAATGAGAAAAAAGGAATTGCGTAATCGTGGTAAAGATGTGGCCCCGCCTAGTTGTCTTGGCTTGGCACCTCCTCCTGCCCAAAGCGGTTGACAACAAACCAATCCTCCATGTCCCTCCTCCCATTTGCTCTTCAAATTTATAAAGAATTGCAAAAAACTAGCACTCCGTCAGCCTACTGCTTTCGACACCTGCACTTCGGCGACTCTCATTTGTTTTGCTTGTTGCTATGGTAATGTCGTTCGTCTTTTTTCACCTGCAGCTTTTGCAGATATTTTAAAATATTCATCCTTTAAATTATGAGTTACGTCTTTTGCACAATAAGTTACACGTTGTAATAGAGAAATAAAAAAAGTATTCCATGTGCTATTTACATGACCATCTCTCCTTTAGAAGTACTCTTACAAAGGTTTTACTTCACGTGAATCGAAATACACTTCTACACGACGTCTACATTTTGCTTTCGACAGCTGCACATTGGCGACACTTTCATTTGTTTCCCTTGCCTTGGTATGTGAGAAAACTCGACTGTCCTTTTTTCCCCCGCTCCTAGCTTCACAGATATTTATTTCCCTTGAAGTTATTAGCTGTAGCTTTGCAAAATAAGTTACAGATTCTATGAAATGTTAATAAAAAGAAAAATGTTGGGCAATATATTCCCGTGAACCATTCCCATATAAAACCGTTCATCTTCTACAGATATTTACAAGAGCTTTACTTCATGTTAACCCAGAAAAAGTTTAATGAAATAGATTCGTTACAAATTTTCATGTATATACAGAAGGCGTGCGAAGCGTCTCGTTAAAGCTTTATTCACCAATCAGAGTACAACATAATGGATAGTTTTAAAGTGTAGTTAAGAAGTATTTCCTCTCACATTCATTTGTTTTATTGTTATAATCTCTGCTTTTAAGAATCTAGTAAACCTACTCTCGTGCATTCTGTAATTAAAAACAAATTAGCGTATGCGTTGAGAAAGAAGAAACAGATAAGTCAATTCATTAATTATAGTGAAAGTACAAACAAGAAGAATGGCATCTTCTCTCATTGTGATTACCTTAGCGAATCATCCTTCTGATTATATTTTCTTAGTTAATTTATTTGAGTTTACAAACTCATGCCCATGACAACAACATTCGTTTAGCTGCAACAGTACTGCTGGGATTAATGAAAACATCCAAATCTTACAGAAACCTAAACTGTTAACAAATTCACACTGATAACGAATAATTTGGAAATGCTTAATGCCTTTAGATTGATGTGCTGAATTATCTTCAGTTTATTGGCATTAAATGTTTGTGGTCATTTAAATGACTTTAATAAGGTCTGTCTAACATTAAAAATAGTTTTGTCACATTTGCATTTTTCTAACGCGCGTGGATGTTCAAATGTTCATTGTAGTGCAGCTTTCAACCAATCAGTTTTTTGTACTAGAGATCCTTAACACGATAATAAATAAACTTTATTGGTGGAATGTTTCAAGCAAGCGAAATTAAAAAAAAAAAAAAAAAAAAAAAGGAATCCGATAACTGAGATGTAAATCTGAAGTTTTGGTACAACATTTTGAAAACTGCACAGGTTGGTTATCCTAATGTTACACATTAAGCGCCCGCCTCGGTAGAGTAGATGGTAGCATGTCTGCCTCACGTTCAGGAGGTCCCGAGTTCGAATCTCGGTCAGGGTGAGTTACCCGGATAAGGTTTTTTCCGGGTTTTTCCCTTATCCTAACAGACGAATGTGTAGCTCTAAGCTCCATGGACCCTAGACACATTGAGCATCATTTCACCCAATTCATTCTTCGTGCGATATGACTAAATGTTGGAGGACGTAAATTACAAAGAAAAAAAAAACATTAAGTGCACTTCATTGTTTTAATAACACTTGCCTTTTTGTAAGTATTTTGTATAGGTTTTGTTTACCTCCCTTATAAAAGTATACAAGTTATTCAGAATAAAGCGAGCTTGGCAGATGCGACTGCCAAGGCGTTTTAAATTTGCAGAACTTTAACCGAAGTCGTATGAATAATTTTTAAAAGTTAAATAATTTTTAAAAGTGTTAGCCAAATATTTGTTTTTGATTAAGGAAATTTATTTGAAAAAGTTGATGTTAAATCCATGAAATCCAAAATTTGAATTGACAAACTAAACGGTTTCTAGAGTCCTTCAAATTACCTCAGTAACACAAGTTAAGCAAAGTAATCTTCTATTTTCTCTAAATCCTTATTAACTTGAAAGAGTTTTTTGTTTCGACCCCTAGATGGGGATGGATTAGCAACAGCATGTTTCTAAATGTCGCTTTTGTAAAACTCAACATTTATTCTCGTATTGTAATACTATCCGTCTTATCGATGGCTTTTTAAACCTTAAAATATGGTCTAATTAATCGCATTTACCTCCTCAACAACGTATGAAACATTCCTGGGATTTACAGATATAGATTTTCAATTTCAGTGCTATATTTCGATTTAATATTCCAAGTTCTGAAAACGTACATAATCAGTAAACATCTTTACTGTGTGAAACAGTTATCAGAATAATCCAGTAATTCTACATAGTTAAAAGTCGTTTAAGATCAGTGTACAAGGAAATACATAACAGGTTCCCATATTAAACTTTTAAGAAGTTACATTGAGTCTGTAACCATAGGGGAAAAATTAGTATTGCACTTACGTGCTTTTCTCTACTCTTGTACAAACACTTATTGCTCTATCTACTTCAAGATAAACATTATCTTATTGGGAATAAAGTAGACTTTAAGTGATAGTCAAATGTTTTAGACAGTTGGTTGCTATGGTGTCGGTCTTTGACATTCCGTTCTCTTTGTGTGACCGCAAGATAAAAAAAAATGAATAACTACTTGCAATTTGAGCAAAGTATAAAGTATTGGAAAGTTCAAGCAAATAACAAGTAATATCTCCTACGGTTTACCAGTTAGACAAAAGTAACTCAGAATGAAAAGCACTTCTGAGAACATTCCCAGAAAAATTTCATTGCACTGTATTCTTGGAAGATGCTGGATTTAAATACCTAGTTTGGTACTTTAACCGATATTTCGTTCCTGATGTTCACACACACACACACACACACACACACACACACACACACACACACACACACACACACACACCCACACACACACAGACTTTTACAAATTCCTTGAGACTTCACTCTCTATAAGTATTCAGCATTTGATGGTAATGAAGTACATTACGATATAGTAGTCATTAAAGATACAATAATTAAAAGCCAGCTTTTACCCTGCGAGCAGCAATAAAATACATATAACGCCCTAGTTTTTTACAGCTGTCAATTCCATAAACAAATGATGGATTTATGAATTCGATTGTTTTTGTGTATTTCGAATCTGCGACGCTCAGCGTAGCCGTGATGGTCACTTGTTTCTTTTTAGCATCAGAGATAACAACAAGAGCTACAAGAAACATTATTGTACATAAAGAAGGCTTTGAGAATAATTCGGCTTCAGACATTCGTTTCTAGAAAGTGTATGTTGTCCGTGATGTTGAGATCATAGAGTAATTATGTTCTTATTAGTAATTTTCTGTGTGTAAATGTAATCAAATAATTTTGTTTCTGCTCGTCATATTTAAATGTCGCAGCCTCATGTCTCTACAACAATCGTGCATTGCTTTTCAGTAGAGGTTATGTTAATTTCACATAAGTTATGTATGGATGTAGCATGATTCTTTATGCTTGTTGTGACTTACCACCGTGTGAGGATGTTTCTGTGCGCATTTTCCATGCTAAGGATACTGTCTGCTTCAAAATAGGACCGCGCTTCATTCATGTTTTATTTAATATCCTGTTGTACCTTGATAAAACAAAATATTTATGGACATCAGCCCTGTAAGGTATGGTCGAAGTCCGAGTTTGACTTACCAAACACAAATTAACGTATACTTAACAAAATGTATTGTTACTTTTTAAGTATTTGTATATTTCTGCTGAGTAATAGTCACCGGGTTAGGTAAATGTAATGGCGGAAATGTGTCACTAAGCCAAGCACTTGGAGAAAGGTGAATTACTGCGTCGGCTAAATCGGTTAATTTCACAATTTACTTCACGTTGTATGTTACACGAATACCTCTACTGCATCCCATATAGTTTTTAGACACAAGAATCAATGGAATGTTACAGGAAACAAACTGACGTAAAAATAAACAAAACAATAGTGTCAAACTTAAACATTCAAATGTATCGAAAGTTTATCTTGAGCTATATATCGATATAAAGTAGTATGGAGAGTGCATAGCGAAACATTTCTTCACGTAATATGTTGCCATAATGACAAACATTCGTAGTTAGCTTTAATTGTAACCGATTGGAGAGCAACGCTTCGAATTTTAACAAAAATAATCTTTGTTTACTATGAGTTTCACTCTTTAAAAACAATTATTACATATCAAAGTTCATGAGTTAACACAATTGTCTTATTTGATAAATAGTTTGCTAGCATATGTTCGGAAAGTATTCACAAACTTTTACTCTGATAACCTCAAATTGCATTGTAAAATGTCACAACGGACAAAAACGCACAGGAAAATAATGAAGTTTTTAATATGCATTTTTTATTAAATGGCGTAGTTTGTTTAAAATACGTAATTTAGAAACTTACTAACAAACTATATGTCGGTAATTGTTCAAAACAGTTCTATAAACATTTGACAAATGTTAATGGGAATCATCACTACGCTCTCTCATGTATACTCTCATAATAAACGTACTTACATAAAAATCGGGGCCCTGTAAGCTAAAACCATTAATTTACACTTTTTTGTGTCAGTTTTGGCTAACGTTTACCAAATAGATCCCTTTAAAACATAAAACGGATTCTTCAAAGAAGCGCACAAAGTGATTCAGTAACACTATGCAACAATGGAAATGTTTCGGGCTTAAAAATAATGAATTTACATGTATTGCCATCTGCTGAATTCAAAAATCACCACAAAAATGATAGATTAGCTCTAGTTTTGAAGATAAAGTGACATTTCATATTTTAGAGTGAAGTTTTTAAATTTGGGGGAATTTTTTTGGGATTTGGCACACCTGTCAAATAACAAAACACAATCAGAGAAAAATTTTGGAAATTAAGTGATGCAAAAGTTAAGGAAGTCATTTTTGTCGGACCACAAATAAGAGAACTTGTAAAGGACCCTACATTTGACCAAATTTTGGAGAGGTTGTTCATGCATTTTTAGGCAACAAAAGAGATGACAACTAAAAGCATTTGGTGACAGTGTTCCTGCAAAAATACCGTAACCTTGGATGCAACATGTCCCTTAAGATCCATTTTCTCCACTCCCACCTAGACTTTTTCCCTCCTAGTTGTGGAGCTGTTAGTGATGAACATGGGGAGAGATTCCATCAGGACGTTTCTGTTACGGAACAAAGATATCAGGGCCGTTGGAATGAAGTAATGCTTGCGGACTACTGTTGGTCTTTGTATAGGGATTCTGCGGAACTCCATCACAAGAGGCAAGCTAAAAGATGACGAAGTCAATAGGCCACCACATGATTCTCTTCAGACATGACTATCTGCGAAGTATTTCTCCAGCAATTTAGAACTCTTAGCGTGTAATTACCAGTTAAAAAAATCAAATGCACTTTCATTGTTGTTAGCATGTATGTAATTAAAATGTATCCTTTTCTCTCAATCCGTTAATATGTAATACTTCCATCTTGTGTATATCATAGAAACTAGAGCTAATACAATTTTTTCATTGTCATATTTGTTTTTCTCAAACCAAAATTAGTAGGAATTGCCTCATGAAGTGCTCGAAAGATTCAAAAATTAGTTTTGTTGTTGCCCAGTGTAATTAAGGCATACTTTCTCTTGGATTTTCTAGTCTAGAAGAATATTTACACGACACACTGCGTTTGATTGTCACGCAAGACTTTCGTAATAATGAAGATAGATTTAGTTATTATTCATAACATTAAAATTAGCAGATTTGATGTTTTGCATTCATATTCGTTATTCTTTATTTCTTTCTGTATATTTTAGTTAGAGTAAATAGATTGGATTCCAATCAACAGGTATTTGTAAAAGAAGTCAAAAATGAACATTTAAATAAATACAAAATTGCTATTTTAACTCGGTTGACTCAAGATATGACACGATTTTTAAAAAATCTCTCGTTCACAAATTGCCCTTTACATAAACAAATGACATTTCTTACTTTCTCAAACCATTTTAACTATCAGATGTCAAATATATTTACGTAAAAGTAAAAAGGTTTATTTTAAATTTTCGGAGAACTTCCTGTAATGATTTTCTATAATGTTGTATAATTTGTAATCGTTAAGCCTTACTTTACTTTACAGAAATGTAAATCTCTTAAAATTAGAATATATATATATATATATATATATATATATATATATATATATATTTCAAATAAGCGTTTAAGTGTTGTCTGTCGTATACCAGAAATGTAGTTTGTTTTCCACATTTCAGTCCCTAAAATTCAAGATCAATTTTTAAAGATTTGACTTTCGTTGTTTCCTGAAGAGAAATATATGCGAATCTTTGACTCAATTAGCTAACGTGGATAGAAGAATATGGTTTTGTAGAGGTTTGGTACAGCTAAACGACACTGCCTAGAGAAAGTAA
Source organism: Mantis religiosa (assembly GCA_030765055.1). NCBI lineage: Eukaryota > Metazoa > Arthropoda > Insecta > Mantodea > Mantidae > Mantis > Mantis religiosa. Next base: position 5,039,097 of record CM060949.1, read on the forward strand.
ATACACTCCTGGAAATGGAAATAAGAACACATTGACGCCGGTGTGTAAGACCCACCATACTTTCTCCGGACGCTGCGAGAGGGCTGTACAAGCAATGATCACACGCACGGCACAGCGGACACGCCAGGAACCGCGGTGTTAGCCGTCGAATGGCGCTAGCTGCGCAGTGTTTGGACACCGCCGCCGTCAGTGTCAGCCAGTTTGGCGTGGCATACGAAACTCCATCGCAGTCTTTAACAGTGGTAGCATGCCGCGACAGCGTGGACGTGAACCGTATGTGCAGTTGACGGACTTTGAGCGAGGGCGTGTAGTGGGCATGCGGAAGGCCGGGTGGACGTACCGCCGAATTGCTCAACACGTGGGGCGTGCGGTCTCCACAGTACATCAATGTTGTCGCCAGTAGTCGGCGGAAGGTGCACGTGCCCGTCAACCTGGGACTGACCCGCAGCAACGCACAGATGTACGCCAAGACCGTCGGACCCTACGCAGTGCCGTAGGGGACCGCACCGCCATTTCCCAGCAAATTAGGGACACTGTTGCTCCTGGGGTATCGGCGAGGACCGTTCGCAACCGTCTCCATGAAGCTGGGCTACGGTCCCGCGCACCCTTAGGCCGTCTTCCGCTCACGCCCCAACATCGTGCAACCCGCCTCCAGTGGTGTCGGGTCAGGCGTGAATGGAGGGACGAATGGAGACGTGTGGCTTCAGCGATCAGAGTCGCTTCTACCTTGGTGCCAATGATGGTCGTATGCGTGTTTGGCGCCGTGGAGGTGAGCGCCACAATCAGGACTGCATACGACCGAGGCACACAGGGCCAACACCCGGCATCATGGTGTGGGGAGCGATCTCCTACACTGGCCGTACACCTCTGGTGATCGTCGAGGGGACACTGAATAGTGCACGGTACGTCCAAACCGTCATCGAACCCATCGTTCTACCATTCCTAGACCGGCAAGAGAACTTGCTGTTCCAACAGGACAATGCACGTCGGCATGTATCCCGTGCCACCCAACGTGCTCTAGAAGGTGCAAGTCAACTACCCTGGCCAGCAAGATCTCCGTATCCGTCCCCCATTGAGCATGTTTGGGACTGGATGGAACGTCGTCTCACGCGGTCTGCACGTCCAGCAAGAACGCTGGTCCAACTGAGGTGCCAGCTGGAAATGGCATGGCAAGCCGTTCCACAGGACTACATCCAGCATCTCTACGATCGTCTCCATGGGAGAATAGCAGCCTGCATTGCTGCGAAAGGTGGATATACACGGTACTATTCCGACATTGTGCATGCTCTGTTGCCTGTGTCTATGTGCCTATGGTTCTGTCAGTGTGATCATGTGATGTATCTGACCCCAGGAATGTGTCAATAAATTTTCCTCTTCCTGGGACAATGAATTCACGGTGTTCTTATTTCAATTTCCAGGAGTGTAGTTATTCAATTGTTTCTTGTATTCTTGCAAGGTGTATGAAATTTAAAAACCAACATAGAGCGATTTAAACATTTGACTATCAATCTCTTGGCAACGAAGTGTATGATGAAAGTTTCGTTTACTCCATTAACATGAAGTACCGTAAAAGTAGATTTTCATGAAATAAACACTTATTGCTTAGTTTGAAATTACCTCTAGTCAAAAACAGGTATCGTAAATAGCCTAATGTGGAAAGAAAATATTACTTTAAAGTACTCTAGACACGAATATATAACCTAAATTTGTTATTGATTGAGAAATACTTCTGTGTGACTTTACGATACTTAATTCTCTATAATTTAAGGAAGCAGTACTGCGTTCCAGCCAATAATTATATTATATTATTATATTATATTCACGTTTTGAGCTCCAAAACTAATAAGCCTTTTTTAAAAAAGATTTGTGAACAGTCTATCTCAAAAATGAAAATATCAGTAATATTCTATCAACGATGCACAGGAAGATATTAAAATTGCTCCACTCTTAACTACCCTTTTGTAGGGAAAATTTTCACAGTTTTATATTTTTTAAACTACATTAATGAATTTAATTAATGCATTTTCATGACATATGAAAATGTATATTAGTCTTACATTTCTTGCGTGTATTTTGCATAACTTACAAAGAGATAGAATAAATCTTACTGCACAATTGTTGATCGGATTAAAACACAACCTTTCGTGTAAGAGAGATATTTAATTTCGCAGATTCTTTGTTGTTTGTATGGGTTTTCCAATAATGAAGAGGAAATGCTTGCATCACCTATTGAGAGCCAGTTCCTGAACCATGGTATATAAGTTAAGTCCGAAGGCGTCTGCATTTTTTCCATACGTATACTGCACGTAGACTTTCCTGTTATCGCTCGCACATGTAAACAACTGCCGGTAGGTACAGCCTGACCATGACAACCGCCTCACTGCAGTGCAACTTACCACTATGCATTCTGGAATTGCACTTAAACGCTCATATATACTACTATTTATCTACCACAATATCGTCAAAGACTGCATTACACTGGGTTACAACCTATATTCGTAAATTATTAAATGTAAACCACAGAAGCTGTCTTTAAACAGTGAAAAACTTCTTTCGACGTCACACATGTCAGAGGTGCAAATGTAAAGAATTCCACTTTGTCCTTCTTTCTAACGTCCACACAGCTTAGTAACCACTATTTTCGTATAGAACGTTCTGGAATTTAGCTTACAGCTTTTCGATACCTGACACTAGAGGTATCCTATTAATTCAATTGGCTTATGATCTTGGATATTTCCACACAAGATTTCTTCTAATTGTTATTAGCTTTGTGCAACACTGAAATAGTTGGATATAAGCTGAAGATTTTCAGATAGTTCATGAAACGTCAGAGACTTTGCAGTTACAATAGCATAACATCACATCACATAGAGGGTTAATAACGTTTACAATTTCATTGTAACTCACCGCATAATACATGACAGCCTCTATCCAAGTAACCCTTCTTCTAATTATTGACTTTGGTGGCAGAGGTATCGCTGGTGACATATTACGACATATTGAAAGTCTCGCAGAGGTTTTGTCACTTGCAAGACAATGCTTCACTGGTTCATAGAGTACTACGTTATGTTGTTTTCGACGTTTGCTTCTAGTGGCAGTTGTTTGCACGTTTGATGGCCATGCTGTAGTCATTCATTAGCCCAAACCTGCTGCTACAGTGATTTAAAAAGTACAGCATTATACTAATAACATAATCACTTGTTCTTTCACAAAGTTTTTGTGAATAATGCCGATATGAGGTACCGGCGGTGGTCCATATATCAGGCACGTGAACTAACTTGAAATGACATGGAACTATAGTATAGCTAGATTGTATCTGTTCTACTCTTAGTAGAAGTTGATCAGGGAAGTGTTGTGATTGTGCTAGTCTTGCTAGTAGAGCACCTCCGGGCAGTGATGTCCATGCCCGCCTCCCTAGCGTAGGTGGTAGCGTATCTACCTCACGTTCAAGAGCTTCCGAATTCTAATGTCGGTCTGGATGACAAGTTTCTCCCTTATCCTGAAAGATGGATGTCTGGTAACTCTAAGCCCTATGTATCCTGTACTCTTTTGAACATCATTAATTCATTTATCGTCCGATATGACTTAACGTTGGAGATTTTCCCTTATCCTGAAAGATGAATGTCTGTTAACTGTAAGCTCTGTATACCCTGTATTCATTTGAACATCACTTCATTCATCGTCCGATATGACTTAACGTTGGAGGTTTTCTCTTATCCTGAAAGTTGAATGTCTGGTAACTCTAAGCTCTGTCTACCCTGTACTCATTTGAACACCATTTCATTTATCGTCCGATATGACTTAACGTTGGAGGTTTTCTCTTATCCTGAAAGTTGAATGTCTGGTAACTCTAAGCTCTATGTACCCTGTACTCATTTGAACACCATTTCATTTATCGTCCGATATGACAACGTTGGAGGCTTTCTCTTATCCTGAAAGATGAATGTCTGGTAACTCTAAGCTCTATGTACCCTGTACTCATTTGAAAACCATTTCATTTATCGTCCGATATGACTTAACGTTGGAGGTTTCTCTTATCCTGAAAGATGAATGTCTGGTAACTCTAAGCTCTATGTACCCTGTACTCATTTGAACACCATTTCATTTATCGTCCGATATGACTTAACGTTGGAGGCTTTCCCTTATCCTGAAAGATGAATGTCTGGTAAATCCTCACCAAGGCGGCCCGGGTATGATCCCAGGCGACCGCAAAATGAGATTTGTGGTCGACAACACGGCGCTGGGGCGGGTTTTCTCCGGGATCTCCGGTTTCCCCCGCTATCTCATTCCACGGGTGCTCCATCCTCATCTCATGTATCATCGGTGTCACCACCTGCGGTGCCGTATGTAGTAAAAGCGGGCTTTAAACACTACACATACACATTTCTGGTAAATCTAAGCTCTATGTACCCTGTACTCATTTGAACATCATTTCATTTACCGTCCGATATGACTTAACGTTGGAGATTTCCCTTATCCTTAAAGATGAATGTCTGTTAACTCTAAGCTCTATGTACACTGTACTCATTTGAACATCATTTCATTCATCACCCGATATGACTTAACTTTGGAGGATTTTCCTTATCCTGAATGATGAATGTGTGATAACTCTGAGCTCTATGTACCGTGTACTCATTTGGGCATCACTTCATTCATCCTCCGATATGGCTTAGCATTGACCTTACGTTCGTAAATAATGAACAAGTTAGAAACGTTACCTTCAACTGTTTTTCCAGAGTGTGTTTGTTTTAAGGCGCTGAAGAGAGAAACAGCTGAAGTGTTTAACAAAAGATAGAAGATGGAAATTCGACAATAAGAAGATGTTGGTTAATGGCTGATTTACATACGTAGTAAGAAGTAGGCATTAATAAATCAACCGAATCTCATTTAGTCATTGTATCCATTCACAGGGGTCTGTTTTCTTCCTGGACAAGGGAACAAATATATTTTTACCTTCCCTATTATGTGTGGCAAATAGCTACCGATTGAATTGTATTCCTCCAGAAAATTCGATACTAAGATTACGTTTTGAACCTTACTGAATGTAAATAAATAAACCAGCATGAATCACTGAAAGATCTGCATATTTTTAATACGAAAAGTCCACTAAATGTCAAATTTCATATTTAAGCTCAGGTCTATTCGGAGATATGATACAAGAAAATACGGCTACTCCAAACTACAATTTACATGGCACTTCTTAGAAGTATCAATTTTCTCAAAAATGGCTGTAATTTTTGCTCAAATTTATGTATGGAATTAATCATTTCCGAGTTATTCCCCCCTATAATATTGAATTTGGTAATAGTTATACTTTTGTTAAATTTAGAGTTGTTATTCATTTTTTATTTTGTCTACTGTGTCCTTGCAGCAAGTAGAAGTATGTGCTCTAATCTAAAATTCGAGCCAAACTTTTACCAAAAATACATGTTTTGAGATTTCCTGAATTGAAAGAACAGTATTTTTAGAAAAAGACCTGTATGTGTGTGCGCGCTCGCGTGCGTTTAAAGTTGATTAGATACCACACTTGGCATTTTAAGTTCAGTATATTTCAAACATTAGACTCAACGATTTTCGAACACTGAAGAATTTTAATGGAAAATGTTGATGTTCATGAAAATGAAATAAGGATTGCATTAAATTTACCAAATGGTTAATGAATGATAATGCAAGTAAAATAAATGTCCTAACATTTCTGAGAATAGTTTATGATGTCCTCTTCATTGTGATGATTTTTGTGTAAGTGGCAAACCGTAAGAGATAGAGAAAATGCTATTTTATAAAACATGTAGACCATTTTGGGAGATATTCTTTGCAATTTGTTTGGATTTTTCCAATGAAATATTGTTATTCTTACAAACATTATTGCTCTATCTACTTCAAGATAAACATTATCTTATTGAGGTTATAAGGGAATACAGTAGACTTTAAGCGATAGTCATATGTTTTAATCAGCTGGTTGTCTAGGTGACATCTTTGGCATTCCGTTTTCTTTGTGCGGCCAAGAGATAAAAATTTGAATAACTTTGCGGTTGAAAAAGTAAAAGGAACTTAACAATTCACAATTATAATAAATTTGCTGATGTTACGGAACCTAAAGTTGTGCATTCCTGGTATCTAATTTTATAGTGAATGCAATAAGTTCTGTAGTAACAGTAAGTTTTATATTTTAAAATTGTAAATTATTAATGTTTTATGTGCATATACTTAGTAACTTTAATTTTTAATGACCTATTCCAGGTTTAAAGCTCTCAAATTGTTTTCTCTAAATATACTGCTAGAATTTTGAGAAGGAATATTTTGGATTAGAAAGATGGTAATTTACATATGTAGTCATTCATGTTCATACACATTTTAAATAATGTTACGCTAACACAATCAAAGGTTAATCAAACAGTTTTTAGGAAAACATCTGTGACAATGAGGATGTGTAAATCAGGAAAATCAGAAACAAAAATTTGAATAAATACTGCATTTAGATTGAAGTTCAGGATATTACAGAGATGCGAAACAAGGATTTTTCAAGATTTTTTTTTCCCTTCAAAAATGGTTCATGATTTTAATTCAAATTCCATATATGTAAGACGTTTACATAAAGATTCACACGAATGTAGAGTCCTACTATAAAAAATTGCAGATATGCTTAATACGCACAATTTATGGGGAATAATGTTTTGTGTAGCATTAAGCGTTTCCTAGATATCAGTTAATGCCGCATTCCTCTTTCAATAATCTCCATCCATTTAAGTCTAGGTCGACCACGTCTTCCTCTTCCAGGTGGATTCCATTCCAAAACTTGTTTCTGTTAACTTATCTTAGGTATTCTGCAGACATGACCGTACCATTCCAGCGGTTTATAAAATCCAAAATTTAAATTTGGACCTTCATTGTTGATCTTATCATTTAGTTTTCTAAAGTTATATTCTTGTCCCACAAAAACCCATTCAGCATGGATAGAGCTGTTCTTCCTTTCTAAATTCTATAATTAATATCCTCTTCTTGGTTTATCCTAAACACATACCTAGTCTGCATCTTTTGAAGCATCCCAGGCCTTCTAAAACTAGATATTTTTCTTCAACTCCACATGACAAATGAGTTGTTTTATTCTTCAATAAGTTTTCTACTAATGCATTCTAAATTTTCCTGGGCTATAACTGGTTGATCATCTGTGAAACTTTAGATATAAATTGTGGAATTATCCATGGAATTTCCAGTTTTGGTTGGTGGTAAAGCACAATCCTGACGTAAACCTTTAGTAACTAAGAATTTGTGTGATGCAGTTTTCCCAATTGTAAGTCTAGAAGATGCATTTACTTATAGAACCTCATTTACCGAGGTCAGCTGAGACCAGGGCCGACCGAGTTAACGAAAATCCGGGTTATCGAAAGAATGACGGGAAATAGATAAGAAAAACTTGTATAACCAGCGAAATATTTTAATGCAATTTATATATCACTATCGGCACACTTTCACTTAAAAACACATATACTGTATGTACTGTAATAGCCTATGTATTTGTACTGTACTACAAACTAGTCGGCAGTAAATGACGACAGCGAGCTTCTGCTGTCTCAGGTATCTCACATCCGCTTTAACATTAGACGTTCATTTGTCTTAACTCTCGAAATAAAGCATCAATTTCTCTATGTTTGTTATTGCTTGTGTGTGGATCATAACAGCAGCAAGCTTCTGCTGTCTCAGTTTAGTGTATCGCTTATCTCACATCCGCTTCAACATTAGACATTCATTTGCCTTGACTCTCGAAATAAAACATCAATTTCTCTATGATTGTTACTGCTTGTGTGTGGGTCATAACAACAGCGAGCTTCTACTGTCTCAGTTTAGTGTATCGCTTATCTCACATCCGCTTTAACATTAGACGTTCATTTGTCTTGACTCTCGAAATAAAACATCAATTTCTCTATGTTTGTCACTGCTTGTGTGTGGGTCATAACAGCAGCGAGCTTCTACTGTCTCAGTTTAGTGTATCACTTATCTCTCCGCTTTAACATTAGACGTTCATTTGTCTTGACTCTCGAAATAAAGCATCAATTTCTCTATGTTTGTTACTGCTTGTGTGTGGCTCATAACAGCAGCGAGCTTCTGTTGTCTCAGTTTAGTGTATCACTTATCTCTCCGCTTTAACATTAAACGTTCATTTGTCTTGACTCTCGAAATAAAGCATCAATTTCTCTATGTTTGTTACTGCTTGTGTGTGGGTCATAACCACAGCTGGTTCATCAACACTGTCTGAATCTGAATACTCTTCATTTTCATTTTCAGTAACACTGCATGATGCAATAATGGCTTCCTCTGTAATCGGTTTATAACCTCCGCCATTGTCAATGTCTTCATCAACATCCGAACAGCCATCGATATTTTTTTAAATGTCTATAAAATCTTCTTCCACACTTACTTTTGCTGCTTCTTCAGTCTTGTTTTCTGGCAAGTTACACACGCCAGACCACAACGTTTTCCATGACTTTATCAAAGTTTCTCCTCCAACCTGTCACAAGCAGGTGAGGTTTCACTGTACCTTATATATGGCATTCAAAATAACTCTATTTTCAGTAGTTTATTCTTAGACTTCCCATAATTTCTTCAAAGGAACTGAATCATATGACTTTTCCAAATCTACCAGCAAAAATAATTAATTTTAGAGATATATCTGAGAGTGTTTACCTCACAACTCGTAAACAAAAGCTGAATAACGTTTAGCAACTTTTTTTTTTTTTTTTTTTTTTTTTCAATTTACGTCCTCCAACCATGTCATATCGAAATATGAATAAAACTGGTGAAATGATGCTCAAATGAATCCGGGGTCCATGGAGCTTAGACGTACCCGACATTCGTCTTCCAGGATAAGGGAAAACCCCGGAAAAAACCTTTTCGAGGTAACTCACCCTGACCGAGATTCGAACTCGGGACCTCTTGAACGTGAGGCAGACACGCTGCCATCTACGCTACTGAGGTGGGCAGCAACTCTGTGGATTAATTTTGTACCAGCTGGTGACCGCCTTCGTTTGCTTGCAGTCTGCGTACGTTTAATGTAAACATTCGGCCGCCAGGGTGTGCTCTAATTTGAAATTGTTATCCTGGAATTATAATTGCCTCACAACCTTGTAGCAAAACATTCCCAGGCTTTTTGTGCTTTTTACGGTTCATTATTAAAATACTTCCTCTAATTTCTCACCAGTTTCGTAACTCACCTTTCTAGATTCTTGCAGCTCTTCTAAGTTAGTTGACAAAAAAAATTTTTTTTTTCATTTTCTACTACTTATCTGTAGTAATAGTGTTCCAACCGAAAATTCTACAATGATATTTTACTGGAAATACAAGCTTTGGATCTCTCTTGGAATAAATCTATACAAAACTACCCACAATTGTAAAATTTTACAAGAAAACTAATACGTAATCATAAAATAATATGAATTCTAAGTCATAAGAAAAATATTGTATTAACTTAAACTAATTGGACTAGACTACTGTACGGAGAGGATTCGGCACGGAGGTCTAAAATTGGTCTATTGTACCTTTGCCCACAAGTGTGGTACCCTGGGAAGGAAGGATGAGGTGAAAGGAGACAGAGAGTGGCCGTACCAAGAAACCACGACAGTGCAGAGGGTAGGGTCCATACACTTTACCAGTTGAAACTCCCCGACTGCCCAGTACAACCAGCATCCCACCCTACTGTGCCCCGGAAACGCCCCACCGGAGGACGAAGGACATGTCGCACCATGCAACACCGAGACACCCGCCGACACTTCTAAAAGTGAACACCAGATGACAGATGATATGAAATGATAAATGAGATAAAATGGAGGGGCAAGAAATTTGGCGGATGTAATTAACTTACCCAGCTTTCGCCTGGGTAAAAAACCCTGAAAAAGAAACATAGGTCAGATATATCGGCCACGGAAATCGAATCCGGACCTGCTGAATGCGGGCCACAGACGAAACCACCTGAGCCATCCCACTCTGTATTTAAACTGACAATAAATAACGTGACAATGCACTGATGCTCACATTTTTAATGTAAATAGCTTACTGCCACATGAACCAAAATTGGGGGCCGATCTCAAACAGTATTTTCTCCCAAATGTCTTTTAAGCATTTTTCTACTGAAAATCCTCTGCATCATATAGAGTTATGCTTTTGTTCTAAAAGTGTGATCTCAGAAGTGCATTAAAAGATAATACTGAAATTTGAAGAAAAATATTTTACGAAAGTATAAAAATAAAACTTGTTCAGTACTTATACGTGATTAATATGAAAATTTAATTACATATATTTTAATATACTTAGGTTTTTATAGTCCGAAAATGTATCTTATGGAGTGCTCCTCCGTGGCGCAGCGGCTGGAGCGTGGAGCTCTAGTTCTCGGCCGCTAGGATCGATTCCTCCATAGATTACGACTTTTAAGTCTAGGGTCTAGGATGGGTGTCCACTCAGCAATTAAGCAAAGTGCAACGATGTTGGCTAAGAAAACCAACATTCCTGCAGCGTGATTTTTTAAATTAATGATTTAACAGCATGCTTCATTACCTCACCTGTACTACTACATGCTTTGTGTAAATTTCTTTTTTAAAAATTTATATCATTTCATAAAATATAGTTATGTATTCCTTGTTCTTCTTAGACTATATAAAATTGTAATAATCATCTGGCAGCGACATGCTGAGCCCATCTCTGTGGGCGTGAGATCGGCGGTCCTAGACCCTCATAGGTTTAATTAATATCGCATGGAATGTTTACATTACAGTAATGTACTTACAAGCTTTTTTAAATGGCCTTCAAGCTAACATATTGAAATATACTAAACGCGTTGTGTAATATCTTGCACAAATTTTTGTAAAAAGTTCATGTACTCGTAGTTTTTAAATTTTATGATGCATTGCCTTAAGTCAGCAACCTCCAAAAATGCAAGATGTAGATTTTTATGAAAGCCCTTCATTATAGGGAAAATTTTTGTAATTTTTTTTTCCAAAATATTTCTAAAGATTTTATAATATAGGTAAGTATATTTTAAATTTTCTAGGAAGACCTGTTCGGTTTTTAAAAACTTGAATCTCGGCTTGGCCTACTGCATGCTTACATCCACAACAGAAGCAACAGCAGTCACATAAAATATTATAATTCTGAAAAAATATATAATTATTATAAGAAATAATAACCGCATAGATCTTCACCCAGATATATATAAATTGGGAGTTCTTGAAACAAACGAACAGCAGTAGTGTTGCATCGCTTTTTGTAGTTTGTTCTTTCAAAGTGGGATTCTGAGCTTCTGTTTGACAAATTTGAGAAGCCTGCACATAAATTTGCATATGTTTGAATGCTCGGAGCTCCAACATATCGCATTACTGGTGATTTATACCACTTTTTGTTGCTTGGGTCTGGCACGTTAGGCAAACTTCTATTCCGTATTTATTAAATGTTGAAAATTGTCCAAAAATTACATTGCTTTTTTTAATAGACACAAATCTTATAACATATTTTTAAAAGTCCTGCTCAATCTGCCATTTTGAACTCTATTTCTCAAAAATTATATAAGATGAAATTAAATTAAATTTTAGAATGGCAAAAATAGCCTGTAAGTGAAGTTGGACATCTATTTTACTGTTAATACTATTGTAATTTATTTTTAAAAAATAAGCTGATAATATTTCATTGAAAGATAATATAATTTAAGAAATATGCCTATCTTTCTAAATAAACTAACTTATTGTACTTTTATGTCAGTAAATTTAGAAGGCACAGGACTTTTAATGCAGACGAATATTCTCTGACATTCAAGGAAATTTGTACAGAACATCACGGATGCTTTTCCATAATCTCCCTTTGATAAATTCTAGAAATGTTGTATAGCCTGTGTCTTTTAACTACGAAACAATAATTTTTAAATTTTATACATTCATAATAGATGCAATTTTAAGCTTTTGTGTCTTTTCTTTGGTTCATTAGTTATTTAATAACATAAACGCTACACGATTTCCAATATACGCAAGCCCCTAACCTCAATGTACCACGACGTACAGGTAAAACAAATGAATGTGTAGGTTTCCCACTTCAAGTCATCAAGCTTAACATTTTGTAAATGATACACAGTCCGTAACTGTCGGAAGAAATGCTCTCCTCAGTTGTTAATTATAAATATTGGTTGATTAATTTCTGATGTTACACGGGACTCAATTTTCTCCCTATTTAACATATACTGGTAATGAACTTGATTAAACGTAAAGAGAAAATACAACAAAACGTTCTTAGGTATCAGATACAAATCAAGCAGACATGTTCCGTTTTCTCATTTGTTAAATCATGACCATCTATATTAAATGCTTGGAATGAAATATAGGTATTTTTATTTTGTCTTACTTTTACACGCATTTTTCTTGTTTCAACAACTATTTTCTACTCCAAAGTATTCTCAACGAAGAGCCAAAACCTTCTCCACATTTTTCTCCTTTTATGACTTCATCATCTTCATATTCTAATAACCAAGCTTTGTAATTCCTTTTTAATCTTTTAGTAAACACATATTTTCTCTTTCCTGGTGAATATATGAACAGCGATTACTAATTACTCTGTGCTAAGGTTTAGTTTATGATTGTCGATGCTCACTTGTTTCACGTATCGATTGCGGGCAATCACAGACAAATGAAGAACGATTTAGACGCGATTCTCTTCTGTCTCGGTAAGCAATGCTCATTTTACTATGATGAATCGTTGTGAGGCAGGTTATTACGTAATGTGGAGCGCGGAGGTCAAACTCGGGACCGCGGAGGCGACGCAGACAAGGAGATGGGTAGCCACGAGTGCTTTAGTTCCACAAAAGCTGTACACGCCTGGCTGTTCGGCGAGGAGGAATTAAAATTTTGAATAAAACATTAAATATTGAACCAGTCGGTAGACAAGATGGCTGCTGCATTATAAATGTGGCGCCCGGGGGTGCGGGGAAGCGGCCGCTGTGTAATGGCGTAGTCCATCCGTGTAGTGCAACAGTGGCGTATATCCTTAGTTTAGGAAAATTAGCGAGTCACGGACTGGAAATAGCAAGGGTGGTTCCTGTCAGCATTTTTGTAGTTTTGGTTAATAACAATAATTATTGTGTTAATTGCGCAGATTTTTCTTCCTACCCTCCTCTGAACCTGATTCTCTAACCCTCCGTTTCTCTCCTCCTTGCTCACTCTCTCATCTCCGATCCCTCCTATCTTTCTGTGCAATGTATGTCATTTGATGTTTTAAAAACCTTGTAATCAAACTATATTGTCTGCCTCTTAATGACCCAGGAAATGCTAAGAGAAGTGTAATATTCTCATGAAAGTCTCTATCACATTCGATTGTTTATTGTTAGCTATGTAGTCTCCACAAACTTTTCTTACGACACAACTTCCTAGGCTACTCACAGATTTTGTGATGTGATGAAGAATAGACACATAGATAAACTCTGTTCTATCATAGCACAGTGTGCCATGCAGTTTGTAAACTTAGGTTACTATATAATGCAACAAATGAAAGGGGCTGCCGGAGATTTGAATCTACAAACGTTAAGGACCCCTCTGGTTTTATTCATTCCTCTGGTTAATTACATGCATTGTTGAAATTCTGCTGTATTTAAATGAGATGAATACACTTCAAAAGAGATAAATGAATATGTATTTTTTTAATTTACGTTAAGTCATATCGGATGATGAATGGAATGGGTGAAATGATGCTCAAATGAGTTCAGGATCCATGGAGCTTAGAATTACCCGACATTGGTCTCTTAGGATAAGGAAAACCCCGGAAAAGGCCTTATCTAGGTAACTCACACTGACTGAAATTCGAACTAGGGACCTCTTGAACGTGAGGCAGAAATGCTACCACCACGCTACCGAGGTGGGCTATCAATGAATATAACTGATCAATAACATAAATATAGAATGTGATCTAAATTACTCTGTTTTAGAGTTAAGGTGGAGCTTGGGTCATGGGGTTAAATATGCAATGTGGTTGGCGACCGAGGAGAGAGAGAGAGAGAGAGAGAGAGAGAGAGAGAGAGAGAGAGAGAGAGAGAGAGAGAGAGAGAGAGAGAGAGAGAGAGAGAGAGAGAGAGAGAGAGAGAGAGAGAGAGATACTTAATGCACAGATCAGTGAGTGACTGTGGTAGATCTGAGACTTTGAGAAGGTGTGGATGAACTGCTAAATACAGTAAAACCTCGTTAACCCCGACCAGTTTTAAAAACATACGTTTAACATAGTAAACGAAGACTTTGTGCTCATTCATTGTGCTCACCCCACCTGCTTGGGACCAGGATGGAAGAGAAACTTTGATAAAGGCATGGAAAAAGTTGTGGCCTGGCGTGTGTGTGTGTGTGTGTGTGTGTGTGTGTGTGTGTGTGTGTGTGTGTGTGTGTGTGTGTGTGTGTGTGTGTGTGTGTGTGTGTGTGTGTGTGTGTGTGTGTGTGTGTGTGTGTGTGAATTGCCAGAAAAGATTGAAGAAGAACAAATACGTGTGGAAGAAGATTTTATAGACATTTTTAAAAATATCGATGGCTGTTCCGATGTTGATGAACAAGACATTGACAATGACGGAGCTTATAAACCGATTACAGAGGAAGGTATTATTTGCATCATGCAGTGTTACTGAAAATAAAAATGAAGAGTATTCAGATTCAGACAGTGTTGATGAACCAGCTGTGGTTATGACGCACACACAAGCAGTAACAAACATAGAGAAAATGATGTTTTATTTCGAGAGTCAAGACAAATGAACGTTTAATGTTAAAGCGGATGTGAGATAAGCTATACACTAAACTGAGGCAGCACAAGCTCGCTGCCTTTTTTACAATGACCAGTATGTAGTACAGTACAAATACATAGGCTATTACAGTACATACAGTGTATGTGTTTTTAGGTGAAAGTGTGGCGATAGTAATTTGTAAACTCTATTAAGAATATTTCGTGATGTTATAGTGTCTTTTGTAGTTTTTCCGCCATTTTCTGGATAACTTGGATTTTCGTTAACTCGGATCGGCCCTGGCCTCAGTTGATTCGGGTAAACGAGGTTCTACTGTAGTTGAAGTTGAGAAATTATGATGAAGCTTGCAATTTTGGAGGAACCACGGAGCTCTAGTGAGAGTAAAAATTACTCTAGTTAGTACGGTCTAAAGGCATTGAATGAAGAAAATGTTGGAAACAGAAGAGTAACGTGTTATCAGCTGGCGGGTCCAAGTTATCCAGGTTCCATCTCTACATCTGTAGCCAGCTTGTCGCAACGGAAGATCCTTACACATAGATAGCAGCAAAGCCCCACAGTTAAAACGCAGTTGTTATGGGCTCTTGTACTAATGAATGACGTAAATACCACGATTCTGACATAATTCAACGGCGGCGGATTGTAGCGTAGACGCCAACTACCCAAAATACTTGGACATAGGGATATTTGTACTAACCAACAGCACAGAGACACCTGTAGACATGTCATCGAGTTACTGGAAGCCTTCTCTGTCTGTTCGTTATTTTTAACTTACTCAAATATGTCTTTTAACGATTTAAATAAAAACTTTTAATCTCGCAAATTTAAATGCTAAATTCATAAACCTATTTTGTCCGAAAATATTTATAGAAACTTTTATATAATTTAGATACATGTTTTCCAGGTACATTTATGTCATTTTATTCTTTCTAAAGGAATCAATTAGAAACAATTTTTAGTAAACTGTATCAAAAGGTAAACAAATGACTATCATGTTATTATAACAGCACCTAGATGCTGCTTTTGTCACTCTGTCTTCAATTGTTTCTGAAAAAGCTGGTCGTTTATACCAGAGAATTTCATTCACAAACAAAACAAACTCGTGCACGGGTGTTCAATGCGTGTAACTTTGTTGTTATAGTTTTGTGAAGTAATATATTTTTAGAAAAGCTGTAAGATATCAGCACGTTTTCATACTGCTATGATAGTGAATATGGTGCACCATTTTTTAATGTCAACAAGTTTATTTCATTTTCGGTCCTCATGTCTCTGAACGTAAGGTTGTCCTTTTTGAACTGTAATCTAAATGTATTAAAACGTATTACAGCAGATGAAATTTAAACCAAGAAAACACATTCGTAACAAAATTAGTGGTGCTTTGTTGTGGCACATGATGAATTCACTTCAAAAGATGCTCAAAATGGCCTCAATTTACTGCCAAATAATGACAAAGTCTGTCTTTGAAATTAGTTAGTATTTCCAGCAACACTGCTCGTCTGATCAGCTGCCATTTCTGGTCCAATTCTTCGCTTTAACTCTTCAAGATTTCTTGGTCGGTCCTTGTAAATCCTCCACTTCAAATATCCCCACAAGAAAAAGTCTAAGGAGATCTTGGCGGCCATTCAATACGTCCTCTTCTACCAATCAATCTTCCTGGAAATTTATGATTAAGGTGATTCCACCTGCCTTTCATAATGTGCTGGCGAGTAGGTAAATGTGGGTTTTCTTCCACTGATAATAAAACATCAAGGGCTTCTCGTTTTGGCCTTCCAGACTTTGTCTTATTTTTAAAACCTCCAGTTTTATTGAATTTTTACAAACTTTCCTTACCGTAGAATGAGTAATCCTTGGTCCTGGATACATTTCATTAAACAAGACACAAACCTATTGTTGGATCCTCCTCCTATCACCATATCCGACCATCATTAGTATTTCAAATTGTTGTCTTTCTGTAAGTTGTGGCAGGACTGGAGATTTTGCAATGAAGTAAGCATTGTTGTCCTTATTAGCTTAGCTTTTGTCTGTATTTGTTCAATCCAAAGTCACATACTGAAGTAACCAACTGTATTGTATTCCCTACTGGACCTATGTGTGACTGTACAACAGAAAGAGTACTGAAGAGTAACCTTAGTTCTTTGAGTCATTATTCTCTCTTTGAAAGTCACGCCTCGCCACTTGTCATAACTGACCTACGTTATTTTATTTTTATACATTTTGTTGCAACCGATCGACCGACCGAAGTGCTGGCTGGCTGTATAAAGCTAGAAGGTTTTTTCAGCGTGCCCACCCGTTAAGGGTATTACCGCAGGTAAGGTTTTTATATTTGGGGTTTTATAGGATGTGTTGTGGGTTTTGAGGTGGATTTTTGTTTTTGAGGTTACAATTTTGTACCTTCTGACTGTGGGAATGGTTTCGTTGCAATTTGAGGAGTAGCTGTTTAAAACTTTCAATCGATTGCATCATGCGGAACGTTTTGTAAATAGCTTCTCTGTACGGAGTGACGTTTACATAATTTGGTAAATCACAAGGAACTCATGAGAATACGTAACTTGTTCCAATTACTTTTCTGAACATTAGCCGTTTCCAAAATATTTTATGTTGTGTGTTTACCCTTTCCTAAAACGTTTGACGCATATGCCCTAAAGTTTGCTATTCTTTTGTATTCTTTTGTTTTCGGCACCACGAGCACTAAGCTTTTATTGACTTAGCTTTTGTCTGTATTTGTTCAATCCAAAGCCACATATTGAAGTAGCCTACTATATTGTTTAATTCAAAACCTACTCAAGTAATGACACGTTTTCCTTTGCTCAGTACACATGCAGTACACTCAGTCCTAACAAATTTAAATTTCTATTTGAAAGGGTATTTGTTTGTACGTTCTGAGACTTGAGGACTGGAGCAGTGCAGAAAAATGAAATATTGCCATTTAATAAAAACAAAAACTCACATTCTCTATTTGTAATCATAGTAATGTGAGGGTATATTGATAACTTACAGTTTTTCTAAAAAATATGACTTCATAGAGTTGCAACAGCGGGGCTACAGGCATTGTTACATACATTTTACTCACTCAGTATATATTTAAAGAAAGGAACTATATGGCTCGAGTACACATACGAATTTATAGGCCTGCTATAATATAATTTGGTGCTACTAATTTATAGACATTAGCTAAACATTACCTCTCTACTCCAGATTGTGTAAACTTTTGGCCTTTTCTGTAAAGTTTTTGCAGAATTCAAAGGTAAAATTTTCAATAAAATTCTTTACTTCCAATTTTACATGGAGTATTTGTTGATTTTTTATTACTTGATTGTTAAAATTTTAATTAAATCCCATAAATTAAAAATATTAAAAAAAGGAATAATATTTATATTTTGAATTTTCTGAAATGGCCTGTTAAGTACACAAGATGTGTTGCGTATAATTTTGTACCATTTCCCACATAACGTTGTTAATGGTTCGAATTGTTCAGTACTTACTACTAGCCATTGTTTTAAAGTTCTGTTGATTTTCAGCTGTTTCTGGCGATTGGATGGACAAGGTATATAACGTCATAACATATGACAATCACTGTTCTCTCTGTTTCTATAAAGAAGCCTGCAGTGTAATTATTTATTCAACGTTTTATCTTGGTTCAAATCAAGCCAGGAAAAAATCTGACCACATGATTTTCTCTGCATTTATACCTATAGAAATGTTGCTGTGTGAGCACTTTGAAATTTGCATGACTACAGGGGAAAAGGAAGATGGGAGCCAATAAAAACGTATTGTTTGAGACAAGTTTAAGTTTTTAAACACAGGAAAATAACGAGGAAACCTCGGAATTTGCTAATTACAGAAAAGATGTACTTGGCCTTATTTCTGTGCTTTAATGATATCTACATATTTATCTATATCTTACAGTTAGTATTTAACAAAAGTCATCCAGAATGAAGAGAAATTCGTATATTGTTGCCAGAAAATTAAAGATATATGGTGTCATTTGACATGGAAGCATCTTAAATGTAAGAGTGGGGAGCCCACGGCTGTACGTAGTAAGCTTTCATAAAATAGTTTGTGTGGCCTTAGAGGGTGGAGAAGGTCTTGTCAATGTAATGCTTTCAATTTTTCATATATTCTCCACTTTAATCCAGAGAAAAGTTTACATAAACACTTGCATTGCGCAGTTCATTATAGGTACAAGAGTGATATTGAAATGTAAAAAGGCGGTCGGTACATTCCATGAGAAGGAATCTTGGCATGACAAATGAAGAATGACAGGACTGCAAAAATATAGCTATAAGTATTGACAAGGACACGATACTAACAGTGAATACCTCGGAAGTCATTAATGCTACAAAAATTATGAAAGAAATCCGTTTGATCTTGTATAACAGGCAAAGACTAAATGATACACAGAAATGATTATAAAAAAAGGTAGATTTTTTTTTTTTTTTTTCAAAAACGAAAAAACCATTTCAAATAACTTATTGTGGCAAATCTCGCTTCCCAGCTATTTATTATTAATGGCTGGACTTGTTGAAAACGACATCCTTTTAAAATCTGTTGATGTTCAACTGTTGGAGGTTTAAGGTGAGAACAGTTGACTATCGTGGTTCACTCTGTATCGCGTAATGGAAGCTTTTGTGTAAAGGTTTCTCACAATAGATTGTATAGCCACCAGTGCACGATAGAGGGTGCAGAAAGCCATGTGACTGTAACACATTAGAATTTTTTTCCAATAAAGATCTGAGGATAATTCGTAGGAAGTTTAACCGTTAAAATTCCAGAGCCGTCTTGTTTATCTCAAGTTGGTAGAGAGGTGCATTAATTTCCAGTTATAGGAGAAGCTATTCCCACAGGGAAAGTTGGGATCTTCTTCTAATGGTATGAAATGACTGTCTGTGTTTTCCCCTGGAGGATTTGACATGAGATCCGAGCTGATAACAACATTTTCATGTTAACGGTCTTCCTTGTCGCAGAATCGACCTTCATTTACATGCACCTCATAATATTACCATATCAAACCCAACTCCTAGCCAAGAGCTTTTTAAACCATTTCAAAAATTAGTTATAGAACGCTGTAAAAAGCGTCGTTCATTATTACAAAAAAGAAAGAAGGTAAAGAACAAGGGAGAGGCTGAAATATGTTGGTGGAGATGAGATTTTTGGAAGCGTTGAGAATCTGTCAGAAACACGTGCTTCGACAAAAGACATTGTTGCAATTAGAGGCGCACTTTCAATAAACATCACAATCACACAACTTCTCTGCCCATTACGACTTCAAGTAATGCGTTATATAGGAATAAAGTAAAACCAAACTCTCAGAATACATTCCTCATACCTAGAAAAATCTTTGAAAATACTTCCATTACCCTGTGTGTATATATATGAAGCTTTAGTTAGGACAAGAATTTTACTTGCTCAATTTGAAACAAATTCGCAGATACATACACATAATACAAGAAGTAAATCAGATCTACGCATTATAAGCCACAATACAACTTTATTCACACATAGCTTCGAACATAAAGCAGTATTATTATATAACAAACTATCCGATGGCATTAAAAGTATAACATTGGAAAAAAGGTTTAAACTGACTGTAAAATCATTTTTAAGAGAAGGTTGTTATTATTCAGTGGAAGAATACTTAAAAAAACATGATCAACATATCAATGCTTCCTAAAATGATGTTTGTGAATAAATACCTGTGCAACTTCGGAGGTGATACTTGTAATATTCAGAAAAGCTGTAAAAAATATCCTACTAAAAGTACTGTCACAGACAACAGATGAGTTTCTAAGTAAAATTAAATAATAAAGTAAATATTGATTTTTTTTTTTTTGGTAAAAATTATGTCTCTTACAGCCTAGTTCTTAAAAATGTAATACATTAAACTATTATGTGACCTAAGGTGCCTTATTCTTAATTACTATTTGTATTATTATTCTGTTAATTACTACTGCATTACTTTAATCGCTATTGTATTACTTAACTACTATTGTATTATTTAATTACTATTGTATTATTCATAATTGCATTACTCATAAGAAATGTATTATTCTTATGGGTACAAATTTGACAAAGCCATGAATATTGTATATTCCTAAGGTGAATAAAACTATCTATCTATCTATCTATCTATCTATCTATCTATCTATCTATCTATCTATCTATCTATCTATCTATCTATCTATCTATCTATCTATCTATCTATCTATCTATCTATCTATCTATCTATCTATCTATCTATCTATCTATCTATCTATCTATCTATCTATCTATCTATCTATCTATCTATCTATCTATCTATCTATCTATCTATCTATCTATCTATCTATCTATCTATCTATCTATCTATCTATCTATCTGTCTGTCTGTCTGTCTGTCTGTCTGTCTGTCTGTCTGTCTGTCTGTCTGTCTGTCTGTCTGTCTGTCTGTCTGTCTGTCTGTCTGTCTGTCTGTCCGTCCGTCCGTCCGTCCGTCCGTCCATCCATCCATCCATCCATCCATCCATCCAGCCATCCATCCATCCATCCACCTATTACCAGAGAATATGTAGGAAATTTCAAACACCGCACCAATTGTTCTACCATTTATAAGGACACAAGATTATAAAAACTTTCTGATTTAATTTTATAAATCACTGAATCATTAAAAGGAATTTAGAGCCCTTACCTAATTACTTTTTACATCACATTGGCGATGCAACGGATCTGCTAACGAAGAAAGCAGAGAGATTGAGTGAAGCGAAGTGAAGTGAATGAGTGAAGTGCGTTAGCGAGTGAAGTGAATGAGTGAGTGAGTGAAGTGAAGTACAGTGAGTGAGTGAATGAATGTGCAAGGAGTGAGTGAAGTGAATGAGTGAGTAGGTCAGTGAGTGAGGTGAAGTGAGTGAGTGTGTGAGTGAGTGAGTGAGTGAAGTGCAGTGTGTTAGTGAATGAATGAGGAGTGAGTGAAGTGACGTGAATGAGTAAGATTTAAGGACCCGTCGATGGCTAGGTCTTTTGGGCCCTTCGAAATAAGGTAAATAGTTCATTCCAAGGAATATATAATAGTACGATATAGTATAGCTCGATCCATATAAAACTGAACCATTTTAATAGGCCATAATTTCCCTTTGAAATCTCGTAGAATGTAGAAATTTGTTTTAATGACCTCAGTGGCTCTGGGAGAATTGAAACACTAACAATTGCTGACAGTTGACAGTTTTAAATGTGCCACTTTCTTTGATACGACTGTAGACACTGAAGTTTATATGGGTATCTTCAAGACATTTTTGGAGCAGCTGGATGATATCGAATTGAGAGGTTATTTTCAGCAAGTCTCATACATCTAATGACACCATGGAACTTCTAACCAGTTTATTTGATAATCGAATAATCTCAAAAGGTCTGTGGCCTCCCAGAACCCCTGACCTAACGTCAGTGGATATTTTCTTGGGGGGATATCTAAAAATAGAGTGTACAAGAATAGTCCATGGACAATTGTTCTCAAGGAATCCATTCGAACCGAAATAAGTAACATTGGCGAGGATACTCTCAGTAAAACTTGAGAGAATATGGTGAGACGAGTACAAACATGTATAGATGCTGATTGAGGACACTTCCAACATTTTCTCTGAGATGTAAATAGTCTAATGATAAAATAACAACTAAGAAAAACTGATATTTTAAAATTTACTACTCACAATATTCTTTTTTCTCAATAGCCATAAAATATGTTGTTACCTTGGTGATCTAGGAGTGGAGAGTCTTCACATTCACCTGCTTCACCTTAAACAGTAAGAGAAAACCCTAGCAACTCTTCCTGGCAACACAAGTACAAAATGCCCTCTTAGATACATCTGATTAAATTGTAGCTATTCAACTGTTTAGCGTTCATTACGAACTCTGCAAGTGCGAAATTCATGGTGTAGTGAATGCACTGTCACTTGTTTATTTCATGCCTACAAGATTACAGAGCTTCGTATCCAATTTGTAGAAGGCTGTGTAGCCACATGCCATACTCCAGGGACACACCAGCACATCCGAGATTTAATACGATGCATGTATCGATGTAGGAAAGTGTCAGCGGGTGTCTCGGCGGTGCATGGCAGGATGATATGCCCTCCTCCTTCCATCCTCCTCCTCATCCTTCCTGCACTAGGGACATAGGTACAATAGATCAAGACAGCTTGCAGTGTAGGATCCCCTCCATACCTTCCTCCTTCCATCCTCCTCCTCATCCTTCCTCACTTGGGGCATAGGTACAATAGAACAAGACAGATTGCAGTGTAGGATCCCCTCCATACCCTCCTCCTTCCATCCTCTTCCTCATCCTTCCTCACTTGGGGCATAGGTATAGTGGCCGCGTTTAAACCATCCCCAACCGGCTCTCTTTGTAGGGAAAAACTATTCCTCCCCCTAACCACAATGTCATAAACATCTTAGGAAACACCAACCGGGGTCAGAGGTGAAGAATGCTAGGCACGTGTTTACAGCTGAGAATATCCAAGGTTGCCGTTGTTTAACATAACGTTTAGAGGCAAAATATAAATAAAGCAATGATTAATGTTTCCTATAAGTAATAGATAATGTTACAACGCTTTGTAGCATGACTGAAAAGAGATATGTCACCTATGTTGTTATGCTATTAGTACTTATATTACGTACAAGAACTAAGTGCGTATTATTAGCATAATATCTAAGGAACGTTTAGTAAAATATCATTACAATTTTCAAAGGGTTAAAATGCATCAATGTTTATGAATTTGCGAGGGATATTTACATGCGAATTAAAGAAGCACTTTGGATATTCTGGTAGTTAATAATAATTTATAAGCAAAGACTGCACGTTAGAGCTTTGTTTATTGCAATCGTGAGCCGATTTATTCTAAAACATTTTCCTTTATTCTATGGCAGCTACAGTTGGTGAATTTTTGTTGATTTAACAAAGCAATAAACACTTCAAAAGTAAAAAAAAAAGTAAAAAAGACGAACCAATGTATTAAAGAAAAACTAGTAAGGAAACTATTAACTCTTTTTAAATTTTCGAAGCTTTTAACAAGGATGTCTGCCAATTTTACAAGTTTGAATAACGTTAAGCAGTATATTTTTTGGGGGAGGGGGGCTCTTCTGCTAAACACAATTTAAATAAGTAATCACGTACACTCCGCATAATAATTAAATATGTCATAAACGCTTTACAACTCGAGAAAGTTTACAAATACTGTTAGATATATATTTATTTTTTTATTTATTTATTGTTATCTGACAAGTTTACAAATACTGTTAGATATATATTTATTTTTTTTATTTAGTTATTGTTACAAGTATGAATGGAAATCCATGTTAGGTTCGATACCCACGGTCTCCACATCTTAATTAAATTACGCAAGTGCTAAACGCCAATAACTATTAAACACTAATAAATGTATAAACTACACTAAGTAAAACACTATGTAACTTCTATACATATAAACTTAATTAACATACATAGGAAGCATGTTTGCACAGTTTAAGCTAATTTCTGAGGACACAAGAGAAATATTGCAACAGTGCTTTAACTTGCTGAACGTATTAAGAAGGACGACCCATATGTTTAAGGGTGGAAGACCCTTATAATTGCTTACATGTGAGGAGGCGTGGTCAGAAGGGAAAGCTTTGATGCCGCCTGGGATGCGATGAACGAGGCTACTTTACAATAGAACAAGACAGATTGCAGCGTAGGATCCCCTCCATACCCTCCTTCCATCCTCCTCGCCCTTCCTCTCTTGGGACATAGGTACAATTGATCAAGACAGATTACAGTGCAGGATCCCCTCCATACCTTCCTCCTTCCATCCTCCTCCTCGTCCTTCCTCACTTGGGACATAGGTACAATAGATCAAGACAGATTACAGTGCAGGATCCCCTCCATACCCTCCTCCTTCCATCCTCCTCCTCATCCTTCCTCACTTGGGACATATGTACAATAGATCAAGACAGATTGCAGTGTAGGATCCCCTCCATACCCTCCTCCTTCCATCCTCCTCCTCATCCTTCCTCACTTGGGGCATAGGTACAATAGATCAAGACAGATTGCAGCGTAGGATCCCCTCCATACCCTCCTCCTTCCATCCTCCTCCTCGCCCTTCCTCTCTTGGGACATAGGTACAATAGATCAAGACAGATTACAGTGCAGGATCCCCTCCATACCTTCCTCCTTCCATCCTCCTCCTCGTCCTTCCTCACTTGGGACATAGGTACAATAGATCAAGACAGATTACAGTGCAGGATCACCTCCATACCTTCCTCCTTCCATCCTCCTCCTCATCCTTCCTCACTTGGGACATAGGTACAATAGATCAAGACAGATTACAGTGCAGGATCACCTCCATACCTTCCTCCTTCCATCCTCCTCCTCATCCTTCCTCACTTGGGACATATGTACAATAGAACAAGACAGATTACAGTGCAGGATCACCTCCATACCTTCCTCCTTCCATCCTCCTCCTCATCCTTCCTCACTTGGGACATATGTACAATAGATCAAGACAGATTACAGTGCAGGATCACCTCCATACCTTCCTCCTTCCATCCTCCTCCTCATCCTTCCTCACTTGGGACATAGGTACAATAGATCAAGACAGATTGCAGTGTAGGATCCCCTCCATACCTTCCTCCTTCCATCCTCCTCCTCATCCCTCCTACACTTGGGGCATAGGTACAATAGATCAAGACAGATTACAGTGTATGATCCCCTCCATACCTTCCTCCTTCCATCCTCCTCATCATCCTTCCTACACTTGGGGCATAGGTACAATAGATCAAGACAGATTACAGTGTAGGATCCCCTCCATACCTTCCTCCTTCCATCCTCCTCCTCGTTCTTCCTACACTTGGGGCATAGGTACAATAGATCAAGTCAGATTACAGTGTATGATCCCCTCCATACCTTCCTCCTTCCATCCTCCTCATCATCCTTCCTACACTTGGGGCATAGGTACAATAGATCAAGACAGATTACAGTGTATGATCCCCTCCATACCTTCCTCCTTCCATCCTCCTCCTCATCCTTCCTACACTTGGGGCATAGGTACAATAGATCAAGACAGATTACAGTGTAGGATCCCCTCCATACCTTCCTCCTTCCATCCTCCTCCTCATCCTTCCTACACTTGGGGCATAGGTACAATAGATCAAGACAGATTACAGTGTAGGATCCCCTCCATACCTTCCTCCTTCCATCCTCCTCCTCATCCTTCCTACACTTGGGGCATAGGTACAATAGATCAAGACAGATTACAGTGTAGGATCCCCTCCATACCTTCCTCCTTCCATCCTCCTCCTCATCCTTCCTACACTTGGGGCATAGGTACAATAGATCAAGACAGATTACAGTGTATGATCCCCTCCATACCTTCCTCCTTCCATCCTCCTCATCATCCTTCCTACACTTGGGGCATAGGTACAATAGATCAAGACAGATTACAGTGTAGGATCCCCTCCATACCTTCCTCCTTCCATCCTCCTCCTCGTTCTTCCTACACTTGGGGCATAGGTACAATAGATCAAGGCAGATTACAGTGTAGGATCTTCTTCATACCTTCCTCCTTCCATCCTCCTCCTCATCCTTCCTACACTTGGGGCATAGGTACAATAGATCAAGACAGATTACAGTGTAGGATCCCCTCCATACCTTCCTCCTTCCATCCTCGTCCTCATCCTTCCTACACTTGGGGCATAGGTACAATAGATCAAGGCAGATTACAGTGTAGGATCTTCTCCATACCTTCCTCCTTCCATCCTCGTCCTCATCCTTCCTACACTTGGGACATAGGTACAATAGAACAAGACAGATTACAGTGCAGGATCCCCTCCATACCTTCCTCCTTCCATCCTCGTCCTCATCCTTCCTACACTTGGGGCATAGGTACAATAGATCAAGTCAGATTACAGTGGAGGATCCCCTCCATACCTTCCTCCTTTCATGATCCCCTCCATACCTTCCTCCTTTCATCCTCCTCCTCATCCTTCCTCACTTGGGGCATAGGTACAATAGATCAAGACAGATTACAGTGTAGGATCCCCTCCATACCTTCCTCCTTTCATCCTCCTCCTCATCCTTCCTCACTTGGGGCATAGGTACAATAGATCAAGACAGATTACAGTGTAGGATCCCCTACATACCGTAATCCTATCCCAGTCCCATGTGTGTGAATAGTATAAACAACTGAAGTACGAAATGTAGGACAAATACCAGTTGATAGTTACGTAAGGCTGGTATAAATAAAATGTATATCTTAAATTTTCTGGTTGTAACCTGCATAGGATGCTTTACTCAACACACACACACACACACACACACACACACACACACACACACACACACACACACACACACACACACACACACACACACACACACACACACACAATGAAATTTGTTTAAAACAGATGATTTATTTCAAATAATCTTTTCTGAAGGATCCATAATTCCTTAGTATTCGTTATCATAGTTTTGAATCAATATATTTTTTTATTATTTAAAGTACTGTTGCTATTCCTTTTTCCCCTCATGATGTCATGAAAAGAGCAGAAATATGCAGCCATTAAACAAGTTCTCTCCCTTGTACTTAGAAGGAAATATGTCCCTGCAAATATTTAACTCGATTAAGAGTATAGAAAATATGTAAATAGTTTGTAGAAGCCAAAAGCAGTTAGTTATGTTTAATGAAACAGTCCATGCAATTGAACTGAGCTGGATCACGACGCGTCTCGACCCTCCTTTGTTTTGCTGGAGCTTGTACTACAATGTGATGCAGTATGAATATAGTAAGGTTAATAATAATTTACAGCCGTGTGGTAGGCAGTTACTTTAGTTTTAACTGCCTTCTCCACCCACTGCTGTCGAGCGAGCCTTCTCCATAAATTAGGCGCCATTACACGGCCTCGCTATAAAAATAATATTATTTCGGTGTATGTTTTGCTGATACAGTTCTGCGCGCGACACCATTGTTGAACACGCCTAAGCTTCTAAGATTTAAGGCAGAGTCGGAATCCTAAAACAGGTATACCATTACCTAGCAGACGGGTTTGCCCTCGCATTTGTTATTCTGTGTTTTCGCTTCTCCCATGCAGAGGCGCTCTGCCAGACCTTGAAGTTGGTAACCCTGCATTTTATGTTCCTAATGTAGAAGTTTCTTTATTACACGTTTAAACATTGTCTGTTTGGAAGTTTGTGTTCAGAAATAAATAACATACTTTTGTTAATGACGCTCTCAATTGCCAGGATCACATTAGCGTAGCCGGTGTGCCGAAATTTTGTCCGCAGGAGTTTCAAAATGCCAGTTAATCTACTTACATGGGGCTGTCGCCTTTAGGTACACTTAATAACCATAGGTATGGGTCGGGTTTGAACCGGCGAGCCATCGAGAATCATCTTTGCATTCAGGAATAACTTTCCAAGTAGTTAGTGGCATCAAAACCACGTGGTTATTTAGTTAACAAAATCTTAAATGATTGTAACGTAAGCCTTAGTCATTAAATACCAAGTTTTAAGGTGACTGTCCTTCAAGGATGTAAAAAGATATATTCCCAAAATAATATTTCTTTGAAAAAAAGGTAATTTTGTTGTTTTCTCTAAGGGTCTTTATAAATTAAACGTATATCTTGAATTTTGGAGAGGGGTAATTCCCAAAGTCCTCGTTCTGAAAGGGTTTTGCCTAATTCAGAAACAGGATCACGTTAGCGCAGCCGGTATACCAGAATTTTGTCCGCAGGAGTTTCAAAATGCCAGTAAATCTATTTACATGGGGCTGTCGCCTTTACGTACACTTAAAACCATAGGTATGGGTCGGGTTTGAACCGGCGTGCCATCGAGAATGAACTTTGCATTCAGGAATCGCTTTCGGAGTAGTTAGTGACATCAAAACCACGTGGTTATTTAGTTAACAAAATCTTAAATGATTGTAACGTAAGCCTTAGTCATTAAATACCAAGTTTTAAGGTGACTGTCCTTCAAGGATGTACCTGCAAGATATATTCCCAAACTAATATTTATTTGAAAAAAAGGTTATTTTGTTATTTTCTCTAAAGATCTTTGTAAATTTCACGTATATCTTGAATTTTGGAGGGGAGTAATTCCTAAAGTCCTCGTTCTGAAAGGTCTTTGCCTAATTCAGAAACTGAAGTCCTCTTTATTCTGAATAACTTTTTCGTAATTGGGAAATAGAAGGGAGGAAAAAAATGTGTAGGGTTTAACGCCCGCTTTTACCACATACGGCACCGCAGGCGGTGACATTGATGATACATGAGATGAAGATGGAGCACCGGTGGAATGAGATGGCGGGGGAAACCGGAGGTACCGGAGAAAACCCGCCCCAGCGCCATGTTGTCCACCACAAATATCACTTTGCGGTCGCCTGGGATCGAGCCCGGGCCGCCTTGTAGAAGGGAGAAGAAATGTGATTATACGAGTAAATAAAACTGTAGGATTCACTGAAGTACACAACTTAAATCAAATACTTTCTTGTGGAATTAACTATTTCCCATATATTTTTTGTTGTTTATTGGGATTCTCAAGCAGTTACACTTTTCTCAACAGAAAAGACATCTGTTTTGTTTTCTTCCCGCGGTCGTTGAAGAGCATGGAATTTCAAAGGCATTTCAACATTTTAGTATTTCATTACTTACGTTCTCTACAGTAAAATGTGTAAATGTAAACTGAAATTTTTTCTCATTTAACAAGTGGAGAGAATAAATAAATGATTAGCTTGTGTAATTATTTCAGAAAAATCCACACGAATGTAAACTTAGCCATACCTCTTTTTTATTTGGTAACCTTTCTAGCAAGGTTAAAGCATATTAAGTACTGCCTTTGTCATTCCCATAAGGCTATCGCATACTGAAATTTCGACCTTTTTAAAAGGTTTAAATAAAATAAGTCCTCAAACAATCTTCAAACACTTGAAATTCACTTCTGTTTAATTGAATATTTAAATAAGAACGTAACAAATAACACGTGATTTCAAAACCTGATGAACTTCTAGGCATTTTACTATCTTAGTTTTTGCCCACCTGAAAATCTTCCACGAGCTTCCTTCTGCGTGGTCTGGGGTTAACATCCGTTTCTTTCGGAAGTTTTAGCTTTTTTTATTATAACTCCCTACACGAGACTCGATTTTCATATTTTTCATATTTTCATAATTCTTTTAGACAAATCTGGGGTGCAAATTTGAGCTTAATGGAGGGAAATTTGTGCAAAAATAAGAATATCTGTATGAAGTACCCTCAAATAGGAGAATGTACACTCTCACGTACTCTCCCCCTCCTTTCTGTCTGTTCCTCTTTCTACCTCTCTCTCTTCATTTACTTCAGCCGTTTTCTCGCACTCACTTTTCAGAACACAAAGCACATCTGACGTTATAAAACCCATAACAAACTGCTATCGAATCTAGTTTTTGTGTGGAATGCACTACTTCCCATGTTTACCACACGTGATAGATAAACTAAAAAATAAATTATTAATTTTATTTGTAATTTTACATTCATATTTATGTCTCAACCCACTCTGCAACAAACTATTCTTACAAAATCGTACTTTCCTATGTACTTATGCTAATCCAGATAAAATATTGTGACTTTGTGGGTTCGTAGGATTAAAAGTGCAATTTGCATAAATTCAAAATGTTCTTTATTTCCGTAGAAGTACACTTACATTAGCAGGATTACGTCACATACGCAATTACAATCTTTCAAGGTCGCCGTCCACAAACAAAGTGTTCGCACAATTCAGTTCTGATTACACTCTCTCATTACGGCTCTGTTTGCTCCTGACTTCACAACTAGACATGGCTTCTTTTTATACAATCATTCATGAGTTCCAGACTGTTATAGAATGTTCTCTAACACGTCACCAGATAACTAGACGTGTAACTTTATCTTTGTCGGCAAGTCTTTTAACTCCGGGCTATCTTTATCTGTTTTTGCAGGCTCTTTATTTCCACATTGTGCTGCCTATCAGTTCCTTTGTGTAAACAAGCCGCGCTATCGCTCCGCGCGAACCCTTTTAGCGCGTACGTTGCCAGATGTAATAATGGATTCGCAACAATGTGTAGAAATGTGTATGTTTTCCCTTATAGGTAAAACAAGGATAAGGGAATACAATAGCTTTAAGCGACAGTCAAATGTTTTAAGAGTGAATTACCATGCATGACGAGCAGGAAAAAACGAACATCGATGTTATTACTGGCAAATGTGTAAATATTCGCAAATTCAAAGAAATAAAAATAATATTTCGAGAATGGTTAATGTGTATTGTTAGTTTTTTATTTGTCATAAATTGCGTGTAATAACAAGTTCTAATTTTTTGTATAGTAAGATTTTCTCCATCTCTTACAGTTTACAGCTTATAAAGAGATCATTCATAATGAAAAGAAAGGTATACCACAGTCCCAGAAAATACAAGATTGCATTTGACATAAAAATACCCTCAAATATCATTTTAATAAAACTAGTTGCCGCCTGCTTTAAAAAAATAATAACGAAACTTTGTAAAGGTGGGGATATTTCTTGAAAAACTGTAGTGGTATCTTTGGAAAATGCAGAACTTATATAGCAAGTCGGTATTTATCGAAATCTTCGTTTATTTGTGTTAGCTGCTCACACGAAAACACTTACCCAACGGGATCAAAGTTATTTCCTAACATGAATTTATATTAAGCTTTACGGAGGAGTGATACTTACCAAAGGGGATATATAAAAACGAATTTGTGAAGTTTAAGCTTTAATGTATTTTTTGAATCAGGTTATATGTGTCTGATATCTGACACAATTGTAAACGTAACTTCCAGGAACAGCATACTCCATACGGAACTGGTTTAAGGAGTTACTACTCGTGATAGAAACAAACATGAGCGTACCTTTGTATTAACTCTCTCGCCAAAATCATTGTAATTATAATACACGTCTTGAAGTTCATTTAATGTTGGGCTGGGGGATATAGCAAATCTACTTTCTTTTGAGTTAAAAGCAAACAAACCTCGTTAAATAATCACACAGCTTCTATATCCAGCTCACTTAACTTTCTCTACAACTTAACTAGTAGATAGAGGAAAAATTCGATTAAGAGGGCACCGGAAATAGATGCTCTGTGGTCCCATGAGTATAAAATGTGATTCTTAGAAAAAGATCTGTTAACATCATAATTCAAAGACTAACCACGGTATTTAAACCTTGGTATCTTTTTGGATTGGACTACTTTACAGAGAGAGAGAATATGGCAAGGAGACCCCAAACTTGGCCTATAGTAGCTATACCCCCTGGTGGGGCACACCCGGGGGGAAGGATGAGGCGAGAGGAAACAGAAGGCGGTAGTCCGAGGGTGCCACGACGTTGCAGAGGGCAGGGTCCGTACATTTTACTAGATGGAAATTCCCTGGCCCTCCAGGACAACTGGCATTGCACCTGCCGTGGTCCTGAAACGTCCTGGCCAGGCCGACCAAGCTTAAGACCAACTAGGTCGTAGGAAGGGTTGCATAGTGTTGCAGGCGTTTCTCCTTGTGGCACTTGTGATTTAGATACCCGTTAATGTCCGCCAACTGCTTAGCTAAACACTTAAACTATCTTTTTTCCGCAACTTACAGAACTTCAAAGAAAATTATGAAATACGTCTAATGTCTTATATCTCTCCCAACTCCCTTGCCCTCCTTTTATGCAACTTACACCCATATCACTTTCCAATACTAAGTTTAAAACCCTTGGTGTTAGTAACATTTAAAACAGTGGAATATTGGTTAACTTTGCATTAAACTTGTTTTTCCTTATGCCCATAGTAAAAAGGCAAAATATAAAAAGAATATATCAATCTAGTCTCGTTAGTTACAATCTAGTGTCGTTTTATACTAACTGCTGTTTATTTGTTTCCATCTTTATATATATTTGCCCAGTTTTACATTTTTGTAGCTACAGGGACCATTGCTGACGCAATATTCAAGTCTAGGAAATTAGTACTTATAACTTGTTTACGTTATATTATGTTTCATATTCTTTGTAAGGATATAAGAGAATGTTAATTTAGCCCTTTGGCTTTCTCTGCTAACAACATTTACATATTTTATTTAGATTCTCGTTATATTATTAAAAATAAGTTAATTTTCCCATCTTCGTTAGGCTAATCTCGATAAGTTGTTCCTAGGAGTTATATCAAATTAACCAAGGTGGTTTTAACATTGAGAACAAGCACTGGATTCGTAGTAACAAGCTTTTGTGATTCAATTGTTTCTTGTGACTGTATGTCAGAGAGTGTGTAATTTTAAGACCAGCATATAGTGTTCATTTGTTAAACATCTGACTATCGCAGTTCCCTTTCCTTCTATAACGAAACGTAACTATTTCTGTAAATGTTAATCTCAATTAAAATGAAGTAGATAGAATAATAAACAATTGTAAAAACATTTATAAACCAGGGTACAGAAAGGCGTATAAAGAACGCTAAGGATTACTTTTCTTTTTTAAAAATTTAAAGTCGTTATGCTTGTTTCTCGTGGCCATGGAATTTCAAGGGGAGTCATAAACCCTATATTGTTAATGTTAAAATGGGAATATTAATGCCCCGTTTTCTCAGGATCTATTGGGTGTAGAAATCCAAATTTTTACAGTGTATGTATTGGTCCTTTTTAAATATACTGATCCGCATTCGTATAAGAATCTAAAGTAGTATATATTTTATAATTTGTTTGCTGCAGTTCTAATTTTGTCCTTAAAAAATTGAATTTTGACTCTCTGAGGATCCACAACATTACTGTGAAATTTAAATTGTCATAAAATTTGTATGGAGATGTTAGTAATGGTTTTGAGAAAATTGAAGTTAAACCAAAATAGGTTTTTGACATACACTCACTTAAATTATATATTTTCTCTAAAATCCTCCAAGTCACTAAAACTGAACTTAATATATTAACATTAATTAATATATTTATATTTGTTTCGTCTTCATTAATGTTACTATACTTCTTTTCTGTGTTTTGTACTTTCCTTTTAAAAGAACTGGGTGTAGTTTCTACATTCTCAACAGGATTGTTCAACACTAAATTTCCATCTTGTTGTGCAGTTACATCTTCTTCTACCACAGGATATATTCTATAATGTTGATTGCCTTTGTTTTTTTCTCTCTCTTTCTCTTTTTAAACAAGCCTTTACGTTTTGTTATTGTGAAAACAACACAAAAAGCTGAGCACAATATAAAAATGTACAAATATCCAAGATATTACTACTTGTTTATATAATTAAACAAACTCTAACCACAAAACTCTGACGCCATGTTGAATTTCAGATTAGCCAACATATGAATCAGGATTTCCCCTAAAGTATAAGACAAACCACAGCCTTCTAGACCAAATAGTTCTGGAGCTATACTTTGTTCTATAAAACCTTGCCAGGATTTTTAAAAAATTAAAGGATTACAGTTATATTTCCATAAATTAATTTAAAATAGTAAATATTGGTCTATCGTAATATAACATATGTCAACTTAATCGGGATGGATTATATTTTCATAATATGCAAAAAATCTGAAAAAGTCAAAATTTGTTATATAAGACCTTTATGACTCCCCTTATAGCGATTCGATTGTTCACATCTGACAATCACTATAGCCTTTTTTGTTCTTTATACCACGAGGGCTGTTCAATAAAGAAAGACCACTTTTTTTTTTTTTTTTTTTTTGGCAACGTACCTTTACTCATCCTCATAATTTTGATGGTCCTTTTCAAAATAGTCTCCCCTGAATGCGATGCACTTGTCCCAGCGTTTCTGCCAGTCTTCAAAGACATGCTGGAAACCATTTTGAGAGATCCTTCAAAATCACCTCCGCAGCCTTCACCACTGCTTCTGATTATGGATAATGCCTTCCACAAAGGCCTTTCTTCAATTAGGTTAATTAATGGAAATTAATTATTCTTTCACACTGGCCGTGTGTAGGCCAGTGGAGAATTTAATGTCATATCGGCACGTTGGCCATAGTAGCACAATGGTAGTGCGGCTGGACGGAAACCAGAAGATCCGTGGTTCAAATCCCGGCTATGGCATTGAATTTTTCAGTCTGACTCTACGTTTCCACGCCTTTCTTCAAGTTAGGGAATAGAAAAAAGTCACATGGGGCTAAATCCGGACTATAGGGAGAGTGAGGGATGCACTTCACGTTAATTTTGGTAAGATATTCAGCAACAACATTGTCAATATGCGGCTGCCCATTATCGTGGTGCAGCATCCAGCCTGCTTCACGGAAATGTGATCTTTTGCTCCTGATATGGACTTGCAATGTTTTCAGGACATCCCTGTAGTATTGTCCAGTTACTGATGTGTGTGCAGGTACAACATGCTGATAAACCATTCCATGAATATGAAAGAATGAGATGACCATAACTTTCCCAGCAGAAGCAACCACTTTTGCTTTTTTGGGAGTTGGTGATGAAGGAAATCTCCACACTGAGCTTTGCTGTTTGCTCTCAGGATCAAAATGATCTAGCCAAGTTTCATCAGCAGTGATTACGTTTGAAAGAAACTCCGGATCTTTTTCTAACATCAACTTTAACTGTATGTTACTTGCATTGCAGCGGTAGACGATACTGAACATGTCTGAACTTGCATGGTTCTCACAGGCGGGAACCAGGAGTACCAGCAATGAAATTACTACGGCGTGTTTGTTTCACTTTAAGCTAACAATATAATAAGATAGAATTTTAGTGCGAAAAATTATGACCGTAAAAAAAATTATGATCATTCTTTATTGAACAGTCCTCGTACATACGATGAAAGAACCTTTTCTAAGAATAGTTGATAGAAAATAAATAGTCTTGTGAATGATATTTTTTTACTCAGCATATATGTTCTAGATTAATTTCCATATCCCAAATTTTGGTTGGAATACATTCTCTGTACTTAGTATTTTAAATACACAATTTTTTATTTCTTACATTTTCTTCATGAAATAAATGTAATGCAGTCAACTGATGATCCTGAAGTTGTTAAGAACGAAACAAAGGAATTACTTCCCGTGCAAGGTCTCTATTCTCAGGAAGGAGTCATCTTCTAGACGTATGAAGCAATAACAAAAAGCGGAATGTACAAGTTTTGTAGAAATCGATTTTGCTGAATGTCAGAAGAGCGACTACCCACCCTCTCTGCTGGCAGAAGAAGGAAAAAGAAAACACTTGAAGACACCCGCCTGATCCATCCGACTGATTATAACCGGTTCTACACTTAACCTCTATTAATGGTTAGCACCTAATAAAACTAATGGCGCTCCATCGTGATGCCTATTCACTGCAGTATCCTTCCGCGGCATGTCCCTTCATTCATTACCATTATTATTATTATTATTATTATTATTATTATTATTATTATTATTATTATTATTATTATTATTATTATTATTATTATTATTATTATTATTATTATTATTATTATTATTATTATTATTATTATTATTATTATTATTATTATTATTATTATTATTATTATTATTATTATTATTATTATTATTATTATTATTATTATTATTATTATTATTATTATTATTATTATTATTATTATTATTATTATTATTATTATTATTATTATTATTATTATTATTATTATTATTATTATTATTATTATTATTATTATTATTATTATTATTATTATTATTATTATTATTATTATTATTATTATTATTATTATTATTATTATTATTATTATTATTATTATTATTATTATTATTATTATTATTATTATTATTATTATTAACATTTACGAAAACAATGTCCAACACCCATTAACTAGATTAAATTGAAAACAGTTTTCCAGTATTTGTATACCTAATTAGCCAGCACTAATCAACAGCTTAACTGTTTTCTGTCCCAATATATCTGTCTCTGTCTCTCTGCCCGCCTAATGTTTACAGCAGGATTAAACTAGGTCGAGACAGATAATAGTTAATGTGAGAGATCTGTGGCTATTATTTCCAACGTCTTTTATGAAGAAGGTTTGTCGTCAGGCGCCCAAACGAAGGGTTTATATTCAAACGGCTGGATGTGAAATCCAGTTAGACTTATTTGAACCATGGACCCCTTGAATGTGAACCATGGACGTCACCGTGATGACCTGTGACATTAATTTGGCAGCACACTAAGACTGGTAAATAAATCTCTCGATACGATCAAACCGAGTGTAATATTGGCACGGAACAAGAGGAAGTGTCAAAACTGGCAGCAGATTTTATCGCAGAATCTACGACAGACATATCCAACCAAAAACTGACTTGATGATTCAATTGTTTCCAATAACATTCTTGTGCATCTTTGGAAGTATTCGCTTGACAGCTTCATTTGTTTATCACATCTGTGATGGCAGCAGAACTTTTTAAACGGTAGATTTATCTCGAATAGTGTGTCTCTACCTCTGTCTTGAATGTATAACCAACTAGGGCTAGAAAGTTGAGGACAAATCCTATCTTTCCCTAGTGTCTAAAGATGACGTCCAATATAAAATATTTTAAGTATGGGTCACTATAGGTCAGAAAAAGGAAGATTTTTTCTGCCTTTTTAGCTTTCTTTTACTTTATTTTGATTCGTTAAGGATATGTATGACTGAAATTTCATGAACATTTTAAAAAAGTCACCTTTTCCTCTTTTTAGTCTATAAAATAGTGTAAGCCTTCTTGAATCCAAAGAATGCTTAGGTAGCATCCGCAAGACATTTTAAATGCACTAATCTAGTTTGAAAGTTACGTGAATGCTGATGTGAGATATAAATTCTAATTCTTTATCCTTGTTTTCTCGCCATTGAAAATTTCAGCATTTTTCAATCATTTAAAATGCTCCTTGAGTCACAGTTTTAGTGTTAGACTAATGAAACTTGCTTCACGCGTTCATAGAGATACAGTAAATAGAAATTGCCCTGGGTTTTATTGTGATATGCATTTTAAGCACATTTTCTTTACTTCAAAACACAAACTTTCCAAATTTTGGGCAAAAAAGCCATA
Source organism: Mantis religiosa (assembly GCA_030765055.1). Classification (NCBI taxonomy): domain Eukaryota; kingdom Metazoa; phylum Arthropoda; class Insecta; order Mantodea; family Mantidae; genus Mantis; species Mantis religiosa. The sequence continues at coordinate 5,076,805 of CM060949.1, forward strand.
TTCATAGCTTTAAAAATTTCTGGAACCTAAACTTATTGAGACACAGAAAAAGCTAGGGAAAATTCAAAAAATTGATGTTTTCGGAACCAAAATTTAAGTTGTTTTGTCGCAAGGTACTTTTTATAGGTGACGTAACAAAAAATAAATAAATTTGACCATATTTTCCAAACTATCAGAGTGAAAGTTACAAAATTTTGCGTGTATCATATTTGCACTATGTTACATCTGTGGTATAAATCTTAAAAAGTTAGTGTTATTAGTTCAGGATTGCAAATTTTCAGTCATAGGTGTCCTTAGATTTTTTTTCAACTTTAACTTATTTTCACTATCTTTTTTCTGTTCAACATAGTCCAGCTTAAACTCCAATTTCTGATATGCACCCCTAAGACTGGTTACAGCAGTTTCTAAGTGAGAGGACCCTTTCTATTGTATTCAAGTCATTATCATCAGTACAAAACCTAGCAAAGCCTCTCTAAATATCCCATTATTTTTGCCAGCATAGTGTCAATGACCAGAGGCTAAGAATGGGTAGGTGGTTTCACTGCAGTTTCAAAATTTGTTAAAGAAATCCTGGTGCAAAAAGACCAAAATCTAGGCGTACTTAAACGTCCTTACGTCCGTTGTTCCAATCTTTTGCTCCTTTTTAGATTATGTTTAGGTATTTTAAAGGCCCTTTTTAAACAATTGTAAGTCCTTAAGTTCCTAGCCCTAATAATAGTCAACATTTTGTTTAATACTTCAGGGGAAAAGCCTTATATGTTAGCACTAAAAATGACTGGTCGTAGAAAGAATCCATGAAACACATGTGACTATCTTCTCACTAATACTTTTCTACAAACAATTTCTAGTTACTTCATGTCAAGCGTTTACAGAAATAACTTCATTGCACACAATAACTCTCTAATCTCTCGCAGTAGTACCAGTACTTCCAAGGTCGACATAACCTCAACACACTGAGTTACCACCTCAATCCACCAGATGGCACAGAGTGACTCGCGAGCATGCACAATATTTATTTTTTCATGTGATTACCTTAAACATGTGACATTTTAATAATATCGTAGCTAGAGTTTTAAATAAACTATATATTTCTTCTTGGCTTAGTTTGGGACACAGAAAAGTTTATTAAAATCGTACTGCATCTTTAAAAGTTGCCAAAGTTGGTTTTGTCACTTTTCTTTCGTTATCGTGTTTATGTTTCCTAATATCTAAAGGTGAAGAAATAGTCTTATACCATATAGTTGACATTTTGAGCAGAATGTAAAATTATTAGGTTGGGCCCACAAGTCGTAGGTGAAGAGTACAGACTTATAAGTAAAAATAAAATTAAAATAAAAAGTATATAAATAAATTATATAGTGATATTAGGAAATGAAGGTTAAAATTTTATGGACGTATATAACGACGATTAAATTCAAATAGGCTCACAAAATAAATTATGAAATTAATAGAAGTAAAGCACAAGTAGACACTATGGGTCATATTCATAGACTTGGTCCGGACCAAGTTGCTACTTCCGGTGGACTAACGGTGGGCTATCGATTTTCTTATTCATAAACCGGACTAGCGATAGTCCGGGGACCAAACACGTTAGTCCGGCTCAAATTTTGGTTCGCCTCCGAGGCGTAGATTAAAGGCGGACTATCTTTGCAACATGGACGACAATGGAGTGATGAATGTAGCTGTGGGGCATAGAATTCGTGAAATAAGACGACGGAGGAAAACTTATCTACCAAGAATAGAAATTATTGCAAAGTACGACTACCTAAACTTCAAAAGTAGATACAGGTTTAGTAAAGCAAACGTCAGAAAGCTGATAGGAATGCTTCGTCCAAACCTGTACGTCAGGGACTACAACTGAGGCCTGTGTATCTCAATTGACACTCAAATCCTAACATCTCTTCGGTATTATGCAAGAGGAGGATACCAAGACAACACTGCTGACCTGCATCAGTAAGCTGCATTATCAGCAAACGCCATGCCTCCTCCTTTCTAATATTTGTATTCGTCGACACGGATTTATTTTCTGTAATGTTCATTCATTTTTGGACTAGAGAAAACATTGGTCTTCCTCTGACCAATTGATATCACGCTTCTTCAAATTATCCATATTCACAGCACACCAAACTTTGTTACCTAACCTCAAACAGCAGTAGTAACCGTATGAATGATTAAGAAACAGCTGTGAAACTACCACAGAGATTTATAAACTTGTACGTGGGCTGTTCAATAATCTTTGTACGGTCATAATTTTTCGCACTAAAATTCAATCTTATTGCATTCTGGTAGCTTAATGTGAAACAAACACGCCGTAGTAGTTTCATTGTTGGTACTCCTGGTTCCCGCCTGTAAGAACCAGGCAAGTTCAGACATGTTCAGTATCGTCTACCGCTGCAATGGAGGTAACATGCAGTTAAAGTTGATATTAGAGGAAGATCCGCAGTTTCTTTCAGACGTAATCACTACTGACGAAACTTGGCTACATCATTTTGATCCTGAGAGCAAACAGCAAAGCTCGGTGTGGAAATCTCCTTTATCACCAACCAAAAGTGGTTGCTTCTGCTGGGAAAGTTATGGTCATCTCATTCTTTGATATTCATGGAATGGTTTATCAGCATGTTGTACCTGCACACACATCAGTAACTGGACAATACTACAGGGATGTCCTGAAAACATTGCAAGTCCGTATCAAAGCAAAAGGATCACATTTCCGTGAAGCAGGCTGGATGCTGCACCACGATAATGCGTGGCCGCATATTGCCAATGTTATTGAATATCTTGCAAAAATCAACGTGAAGTGCATCCCTCGCCCTCCCTATAGTCCGGATTTAGCCCCACGTGACTCTTTTCTATTTCCTAACTTGAAGAAACGCCTTCGTGGGAGGCATTATCCATCATCAGAAGCAGTGGTGAAGGCTGCGGAGGAGATTTTGAAGTATCTCTAAAAAATGGTTTCCAGCATGCCTTAAGACTGGCGGAAACGCTGGGACAAGTGCATCGCATTCAGGTGAGACTATTTTGAGAAGGACCATCAAAATTATGAGGATGAGTAAAGCTACGTTGTCAAAAAAAATGTGATCATTCTTTATTGAATAGCCTCGTGTAGTTTAACACTCTATGGGACTCACGCATGAGCAGAAGAACCTTCCTACGTCGTGTAACATTTGCTCCGGCTTTACTTGGTCCGAGGTTTTCTATCGTTTATGAATGCCGCCTTTGGTCTGGACCAAGTTAGTCGGATGATAGTCTGGGCCAAAGTGATAACTATGAATATGACTCTCTGTAATGGATTGGTGAAGTAACAAAAAAAAAAAAAAAAAAAATAAAATAAAATTGACAAGAATCACTCAAGACGATATCCTAGACAGGGATGTCTTTAGAATGAAGGTGCCTAAGTGACAAGTTGATCAACAACGTGGACAGACGAGAGAGAGAGAGAGAGAGAGAGAGAGAGAGAGAGAGAGAGAGAGAGAGAGAGAGAGAGAGAGAGAGAGAGAGAGAGAGAGAGAGAGAGAGAGAGAGAGAGAGAGAGAGAGAGAGAGAGAGAAAGCCTACAGCCAAAAAATGAGAGAACTTTGAATTCTTAGAAAAGCTATGAAACGCATCTAAGTACTTTGGGTATTGGAGAATTCAAACAAATAATTTTCGTTGAAGTGTAATGTAATTTCTTGAAAGGCACGATGAAATTCTAATTCACCTTCGCAATTTTCTCCGACACGAGTATCACATTTACGTGCCTAGCCACGTCATACAGAATGCACTTCCAAGGAATGTGCATGCAACATATTTTTTGTGCAGCAGAAATCAAAGAGTGCAGTTTATGTGCAGTAATCTCCCCTCTCGCTCCCGCAGTGGAGGGCTACCGCACTGCCTAATCACAGCTAGACAGAATTTGGGACCAATGTTTAGGAAAGAAACAATAGTAAGTGAACACATGGCGTCACATTTCATACCACATAGTCTTACCAACCTGTGAAAGTTTCAGATTTTGTATTTACTGAAGTAGGTGAGAATGCAAGTTTACAATTTCCTATAACTCTGCACATTTTTAAGATAATGAAATAAGACTTGCTTTGAGCACTTCAGAAATAATTGTCAACTAATATTGAATGTTTGAAACTATTTGCTGGGGTTTAAGACCATTACTTAACAACAAATTACTGGCATACGTATTCTCAGAAGTTACGCAGTCATCGTGAAAGATGAATGTCTGCTCACCAAGCTCTATGTACCCTGTACTCATTTGAACATCATTTCATTCATCGTCCGATATGACTTAACGTTGGAGGTTTTCTCTTATCCTGAAAGATGAATGTCTGGTAACTCTAAGCTCTATGTACCCTGTACTCATTTGAACATAATTTCATTCATCGTCCGATATGACTTAACGTTGGAGGTTTTCTCTTATCCTGAAAGATGAATGTCTGGTAACTCTAAGCTCTATGTACCCTGTACTCATTTGAACATCATTTCATTCATCGTCCGATATGACTTAACGTTGGAGGTTTTCTCTTATCCTGAAAGATGAATGTCTGGTAACTCTAAGCTCTACGTACTTTGTACTCATTTGAACATCATTTCATTCATCGTCCGATATGACTTAACGTTGGAGGTTTTCTCTTATCCTGAAAGATGAATGTCTGGTAACTCTAAGCTCTATGTACCCTGTACTCATTTGAACATCATTTCATTCATCGTCCGATATGACTTAACGTTGGAGATTTTCTCTTATTCTAAAAGATGAATGCCTGGTAACTCTAAGCTCTATGTACCCTGTACTCATTTGAACATCATTTCATTCATCGTCCGATATGACTTAACGTTGGAGGTTTTCTCTTATTCTAAAAGATGAATGTGTGGTAACTCTAAGCTCTATGTACCCTGTACTCATGTGAACATCATTTCATTCATCGTACGATATAACTTAACGTTGGAGGTTTTTCTCTTATTCTAAAAGATGAATGTTTGGTAACTCTAAGCTCTATGTACCCTGTTCTCATTTGAACACCATTTCATTCATTGTCTGTAGTGGCATAACATTGGAGGACGTTAATTAAAAATCTGAAAGATTTATATGTCTGGAAAAGTGCAGTTTGATATTTCTTTATAGTTGCTGTCAAATATAATTTTATGTGACCCAATAATGGCTGTTAAAAACATCAACAAACGTCTGTGATGACCTTGCCTTGAGGATGTGCAAATGGTGACAGACTGTCGAAATGCCCATCTCACGATCTCTGCAGGTTTCCCAACACCTAATGGCGAATTTTATAACAGAAAGGAAGCTTTTAACCTTGAACCTCGTCTTAAAGCACGCGGTCCTGATATGTAATCCGTGTTCTTTTTTATTCTTTCACGTTGGTACTACACCATTCATTTTGAAGAAGATAAAAGAGCAAAGCCTGATCACATCTTGATTCAACAAGGTCTGCGCATGCGGTTTGCTTCCTCATTATCATAATGATGTGTCATAACTCGAGCCTGTCATGTTGGCAGCCATGCGAGGTGGTATTGCTGAGGGGCATCCCTGCCGTGACGTCACAATATGGCCGACCTACCACGCCCCCTCCAACCTGTTTGTCGGTGCGCTCTGATTATCCGGAAAACATTCCATTTGCACTTCGTCTACCTCTCTACCACTTGTAGTAGATAGAGAATGTGTTGCAATTCTAAATTGGAATTTCATAAAACGTGTTTCGAAATCCCCTGGAGTAGGTAGAAGATTGCTTTAGAAATAGATCGATGAAAAGTGAGCACAGAAGGTCATGTGAAGGTAAAACATTGGATCTTTATTTTTTGTTCAAGGTGATTAGAATTTATAAAATGCTGTGACGAAATTTCATTACAATTATGTATTAAAACATTGGTTCTTTTTACACATTAAGTTGTATTCGAATATATTTTAAATTGAAATATTAATGTAAAGAATTACTACCCCAACCAAAGCACAGAAAAGCACGGAACGTTTTCAAAATGTGCACTCAAAGCGTGGAAAACAATACTTCCTGTAGGCAAATTGTGGAGCAAATAATAAAATGCAGGTACACGTAATAAAATGCTCAATAATTTGAAATTTTGGTAGCTGTTCTCTCAGTCTGGCAGTGCTGTGTGAGGTTTAATAAAACTTAGCTGTAATTCGGAGTAGATACAGGCTCTCCATGCTGATGTTTTATTGACTGAGCTACCGTAACGAATGTGTACATAAAAATTCATGTTGCCGTTCCCGAGTATTGGATGCTGCGAGTTTATCGCGTGCGGCATCTTTCTTATACAGGGCGTTCTTTAAGACGTCTAGACGGAAGTTTTCTGGGTAGTCACAATGTGCTTTTTCGGTGCCGATTCTGCAATTCTTATTTCACTTTAAAATCATAAAGTAGAACATTACAAACCCCGAGAAATTGCCAGGAAACTGCTAAGGGTACAGTAACATTATACAAGAAAATAATAGTGTGTCAACTGTCAGTTAACAGTTCCCAAGAAGAAATCACTTATCTTTTGGCCGCACCGTGGCTCAGTGGTTAGACAGCTTGACTGTCACCAAGGCGGCCCGGGTTCGATCCCAGGCGACCACAAAGTGAGAGTTGTGGTGGACAACACAGCGCTGGGGCGGGTTTTCTCCGGGACCTCCGGTTTCCCCCGCCATCTCATTCCACCGGTACTCCATCTTCATCTCATGTATCATCAATATCACCGCCTGCGGTGCCTATGTAGTATAAGCGGGCGTTAAACACTACAATCTTTCTAGTGTACTGGATTACTGGAAAACAAGTTAAACATTTCCAGAAATAAAACAATTATTATGTGTTTCAAATGGGAAGAGTTCTCGCCTGTAGCGAATCAGATGCGTTAGAGCCTTCAGCGTTGCCACCTCGTTATCCCCACTCTTTTTATATTTCCCTTTCTCGCACACTTTCGAGTGTTCGTGGCGCTAGACCTAAGGGAAGCACACTGAATTTTCCAAAGTTTTATAATAATGTAATTGTTGAAATCACAATTACAACATGAATATTCGTGTATTTCGCAAATGTTTTAATGTTTAGTTTAAAGTTAATTATAGTTTATGAATTACTTATTTTTATAATACAACCAAAATACCAGCGGTGCATCCGTATAGCTGTGAAAGTTACTTACTTTAAGAGATAATTCGTCATTGTCATTGTCTTCAACGTCTGAGTACTGCAAATTTATGATGATAGGTTCTAAAATCTCGTTACGTGCTATTTCTTTCCAAAAGTCATCTTCTTGCAGTTTATATGATGTCTCACGCAGTTTTCCCAGTTTTGTTGTGTTTTCTTCGTGAATAAGTCGTTCAGCGTCAGTCAGTTTAAAAATATTATTTCTGTTTGCAACATAATTTGAGCCCACATTAACTCTATTGGATTGTTCTAGCAGTAGTAAGGGTTTGGGAGGTGGATCGCGTCTCATTGATCCAGCTGAACACTCTTTCATGGAAGAGTAACTGACTAATGCTGCTTTGAACTCTCTAGAGTAAATAGAGATTACGAACCATTCATAAACAAAGATATAATGTGACCAGACACGTTCTGCCAGACCAGCAGGAAGTGTATCGTTTCCTCTCAACGAATTTAACAAACATCTTGGCTTATTCAAAGTACATATTCCTTTTATCACGTCGTGTCAATTGTTTATGTTTCAGTTCTGTGTAATTTCAAATATACGTTTACGCATACATGCCAACCAATAATGATATTCATTACAGTGCTTACGTCGCAATGCATTGTTATAATATAATGGTATCTACTTTATTTACTTGTATTAGGAAAACTGTTTGAGCTAAAAATGATGGAGTTTTTACGGTTATGTTAAATACATTACTCTCTGCTGCCTCATGGATCAGTTTTTGCAAACTCTGAATGTTCGTCTTAGCGCCAGTATTATTTATTAGAGATTGATTAGTTTGCCGCTCGTCATACACCACTTAGGGGGAATGCAATACGACAACACTGCAGGACTCCGATTGGTTGCTCATCTAGTAGCGCTGAAGGACAAACACTTTCCCATTTAAAACATATAATAGCCGCTAAATATTTGTGCATTCCATCTATAACAGTTTTCTCTGAAAGACTACTTAGCACAGCAGGACTCATTTGTAAAAATTCTAGTGTTGTCGAACAAAAAGTTATGACTGCTTTGCTTTTAAATTTCTAATATAATGGTTTTAAGTTTTGTTTCATTGAATATATGTACCTATTTAATATTATTGACATTACACAGTTCTCCCAACATTATATTTTGTATTGCCTCTTTTTTTTGTAATTTACGTACTTTAAGTTATATCGGACGGTGAATGAATTGGGTGAAATGATGCTCAAATGAGTCCAGGGTCCATGGAGCTTAGAGTTACCCGACATTCGTCTTCCAGGATAAGGGAAAACCCCGGAAAAAACCTTATCTAGGTACCTTACCCTGACAGAGATTCGAACTCGAGACCTCTTGAACGTGAGGCAGACATGCTACCATCTACACTACCGAGGTGTATTGAGGCTAGAAGTAGAAATGACGGTCTTGAGTATCGAAGTATAGGATATCATGGAAAATATCGTGTATCGGTATCGAGAAATGACATCGAAACAAAATGGTATCGGCGCAACTGCTATGGGGATTTAGACTTAATCGATAAGGGATATCGGAATATCTTCTACACGTGATAGGTGCTGGTAAATAAAATATATCTGAAACAGGTATTGGGGAACGAAATGTAGGTATCTTTTCATTTTCTTGTGAATGATTTTTGAATAGTTGGTAATCTGTAAGAGACAGGCAAAGGTTTGCTATACAGAAAGCATCAAAGCACACGATATGTCAGACCTGAACTATTGTAAAGTTAAACCATGTTTTGAGACATTCTTTGTTATTGGCTTGAACTTCGCAATACTTTCAACTGATATGATGTTAGACGTGAATTTTAAAGGTGTTTACTATTCTGCAAGTAACCAACGTGGTATAAAAACCAGTGTCAGTGATAAAAGCTACAGAAAACAGAGACATGCATTGCATATAATTGGCAACCCCGAGAGAAATGTTGCTGCCAACCCACGCTGCATTAATACGACTAGGAGTTTTATCTTGAAAAGTTGGCTAGATAAACCGCATTTATACCCAAGTCATGCCAGCTTTAGGAGGAGAAAAAAAGTCAAGAACTCGACAGACGATAATAAAGTGACTTCGTTTATATTTTATCGCCTTTTAAAGGCAAAAGTTATGAACTATATAAGAAATTGCTTCTGGTTTCGTTTACCGCGTGCACTGGGAAGTCATGCACAAAGGGATACAAGAGAAAAGGCAATTATCGAAGAAACACGTGCAAAACAAGGACAGAAACAGAACAAATCTGTACTTAGTTAAAAATAGTGCCTCTTTCTGTGGAAATAAAACGCTTTAATGTCGAATGCCATTAGATCGATTTGTATACGTAACTTCCATGTTCAGATACGAAGGTGAGGTAGTAAAGGAAGAGGAAAGCTCTAAATAAGCATTAATACAAGCTCTAAACATCCACATTAAGCTACCCTGTCCAGAAATGATTTCAAATTGCTTAGTTACATCTAACATGCAGAAACAACATTCAAATGTTTATCGAGTGCACGGAGGAATAAACTGTAGTACGAACTCTATCGTTAATGCAGTGGCGAGGCGCCGCTTTCCCAGGAATTTCACGCGATAAATAAATAAACAAGAAAATCTCTGCCCAACAATATTTTATTTGCTCTTGGTACATTTTCAAAATTGATTCGTGAACATCCGCACTGCTGCGGACAATTTGACAGCTGCCTAGATTAAGTGGCCAGTTCCGGGAGCTCATTCAATACTGAATACTTTTGTATTTAAGCATTCGTAACATTGAATACCATGCTTTACAGATTTCCTGAAGCAATCGCTACTTTTCGATAGGGAGCACTGACAGATTTTATCACGTGAAGTCTCTGTAGCGTGTGAAGTAAAGTTTATTTTTTGTTTTATGTGGCACTTTTAAATGCAACTGTTAGTATATTTCAATAGCATTAGCAATAGTATTTGACGTAGATTGGTATTTAGCGGTGACAAATAGGAAATTCTTGTGAAGTGTTAAGTTATTAACAAAAGTGTGTGAATTGCATACTTTCTCCATGTTAGACTAACAGTTCACGTTGTGTGGGCCAGAGAACGTCTGAGTGGAGAGAGGAACTTGTAGTATGAGCAGTCTTGCAATGCAAGAAGGGCCTACGTGTGACTGTACAATAAAAAGAGTACTGAAGAGTAGCCTTAGTTGTTTGAGTCAATATTCTCTCTTATTTTGATGACAATTATTATTTGGAGCTTCCCTCGCTTTGAAAGTCACGCCTCGCTACTGGACCTATGTGTGACCTTACAATAGAAAGAGTACTGAAGAGTTGCCTTAGTTCTTTGAGCCATTATTCTCCCTTACTTTAATGAAAATTATTATTTGGAGCTTCCCTCACTTTGTAAGTCACGCCCCGCTACTGGACCTACGTGTGACTGTACAATAGAAAGAGTACTGAAGAGTTGCCTTAGTTCTTAGAGTCATTATTCTCTTTTATTATAATGGCAATTATTTGGAGTTGCCTCGCTTTGAAAGTCACGCCTCGCTCCTGGACCTACGTGTGACTGTACAATAGAAAGAGTACTGAAGAGTAGCCTTAGTTCTTTGAGTCATTATTCTCCCTTACTTTAATGAAAATTATTATTTGGAGTTGCCTCGCTTTGAAAGTCACACCTCGCTCCTGGACGTGTGACTGTACAATAGAAAGAGTACTGAAGAGTAGCCTTAGTTCTTTGAGTCATTATTCTCCCTTACTTTAATGAAAATTATTATTTGGAGTTGCCTCGCTTTGAAAGTCACGCCTCGCTCCTGGACCTACGTGTGACTGTACAATAGATAGAGTACTGAAGAGTAGCCTTAGTTCTTAGAGTCATTATTCTCTCTTATTTTAATGACAATTATTATTTGGTGCTTCCCTGCTTTGAAAGTCACGCCTCGCTACTGGACCTACGTGTGACTGTACAATAGAAAGAGTACTAAAGAGTAGCCTTAGTTCTTTGAGTTATTATTCTCTCTTATTTTAATGAAAATTATTACTTGGAGCTTCCCTCCTCCTGCCTCGCCACTGGTGATATCACAAAATCTGAGGTTATGTTTGTCTGTGAAATTCTGTCCACTTTGTAACAACAAGAAAAAGAAAGGAAGGGGAGGGGAATGATTTGTTTTAAGAAAAGTAATAAACAACAGAGAATATCTGGGAAATTGTTAAAGAAAAACTTATTTGGCATAATTTTGTGATCTTTAACGAAATCTAGTACTATTTATAGTAAGAGTTTTTTCCTGTCACTGTTTACTGATCATACAAAATTCTATTAAGAAATAAGGAAATTCTAAATATTTTCCAAGCAAAGAATAGTTTGGATGAGAGGGATTTTTTTTTTTTTTTTTTTTTTTTTTTTTTTTTTTTTTAATCTTGATGTTGCATCTCTGAATGTTGCTGAACTGAAATATGACATTTAGTATTTAACTACCCTTTCGGTTTTTAGCTACGCGGTTCATAGTTCACCATTTTGGATTTAAAAGGCTTCAAAATAAACATCTAATTTTTGTATTTGCTAGGTATTAACTTTTTTAGTTCCAATATTTTTCCTCTGCTGCTAAAGTATGATCTGTAATGTTAAATATAAACTTTATGCAGCTTAGAAACCTGACAACCCAAAAAGTTCGGTTATTGGTGGTGCTCGGATCGAACACTTACAATGAGATTACCGAAGATTTCTTTAGAATGAATAGCAGACAAAAATGAGGACGACTTCCAAGGTAATGCAAATCATGATGAAAACAATAGAATGGTGGATAAATATGACGAAAGGTCCCCCCTCCCCCCGCCTTTTGTGGTAATCTTGAAAATATGTTTGATTTAACGTGTATTTGGCTGTAGAATATGTTGTGTAATAACAATATTTTTCCTCTGCTTGTCATAATAAGCGGTCTGGAAAGTAAAAGGAGGGAATCGTACGATAACATTTGATAAGTCGAATTACTTTTGTGATGCACAAAAGTTGTAAATAAACATTTGTGGTTTTGCTGGTAGCGGGTCAGCAGACAGTGACAGAGTAAGCCATCAACAAGAGATTCTGCCACCCACGTTCGCCATTCCGTGTAACACACATTCCAGACATTAAAGAACAAGTCATAAAACGCGTCGATTCATTTCTTTTCTTTTTCTTTTCTAGAAGTAAAAAGAAACACTAGTCAGACATCGATTTAACACCTTTTGGATGACCTTGGCGTCTTTTATGACGAGTTTTCCTTAATGGGAGGTGCACTCGAGTTTTCTTGTTCCTTATTCAAGTAATATTCTCGCTATATACCCAACATTTTATGGAGTAGCTTTTCATATTGGCCATATAACATGTATACGTGAGTGCAGTCTCGCATAGCAACTGGTAGCACGAGATAACCAGCTGCATTATCTAACCTCAGTTATGTTGGTAGCATCGGATAACACATGACTGTCGCATCGTTTGATTTCACGCTTCCGCTTTAATTCTTAGTAATACATTCTATTTATACATTTCCTTAGTCACCTTTGTGGAAAATTTAACGATATAGCTTTGAAACATCGCGCGGCAATTGATACACTTGGACTAGTTTCCTGAAATCCCAGCAGATGACATGCAGTGTTCGCTAAAGATCGATATTTAGATACACTATCGATATAATCTCGTTTTGCGGAGGACCTTACTTGAAACAACACCAACTCCAATTCTCAAACCATAATACGAGTATCGATTGTAGCAAAAATGGCGCCGCTCGTGGCCCAGCATTTTATGTTAGGTTATATCCACCTAGTGAAGCATGTGTTTGTTTACTTTGATTGTGTGTTTGCAGAATTAATATAATTCACATTAAAGTGGCAAGTAGTGACCAACGAGTTAGTTTATAGTGAGCTTTTAACATAACATTAAGTTATAAAGTTTATGTAAATGTATAGTAGTGTGAAATATTGTCGAAATGGGTCGTTCTTGTTCTGTTCCCGACTGCAAATCTAATTATGGTAGCGAACGTCATACGACAATATTTAAATTTCCTAAAAAGAATATTTTTGGGCTAAGTGGTACGGGAACATACATCGTAAACATTTGGAAGTAAATGACAAAACTGTAGTTTGTGTTCATCATTTTCAACAGACTCTGTGGTTAAGGAAGACATTTTTCCAGCAAATGATGGTGAACCAATTCGTGTCCCTCGAAAAGTAACAAAATTAGTTGATGATGCCTGCCCTACGATTTTTAAGAATCAGCCATCCTATCACACAGTAAAGCTCAACCAGAAAAGACGAAATCCTGAAGAACGCATGCAAAACATTTTGCTGAGAATGAAGAGAATTTTAATAATTGGTGTGCACAAGATGTTATTGGCAGTTTTGAGTCCTTAAAAACAGAAGTGGTGAGGAAAGAGTTTTACACATTCATAGGCATTATTAAAGATGATTAGTTATGTTGTTTTCAGTAACGTTCAAGATCCCAGCTTCACTGATGTTCTTTCACTTAATGTGAACTTCAAAGTATTTCATAACCTAGAAGTGAGTGTGTTTTGCAATATTATGAACCTACCAGTGAAAAATGTTAAATGGATCTTGCAATGTGAGGGAACTGCCACCTTCAAATTTGACACATGGAGTAAACTGGACAATCTGGTGAGTTCTCTTAAATATTATAGTATAAGCAGTAGGTATGTTCTTCAGAAAAGGTAACTAATTTAACATTTTGTGTAACTGTTCATGGATATGTTTGCCAGAACTTTCACACACTTCTTCACTTTGACAAGTAAAGGCTCATTTATATTATTTTCTTTTTTGTGTGAGTGTTCTAAGCCAGGGGTGCTTGTACAACTTTGTTAAAAATTGCCTTAGATACACAGAATGTGGTAATGTCAATACATTAGTTTTTTCTTATTGTTTCATATGCTTCTGGATATGCATATGAAATGTTTGTAGCCCAAATCAAAACATCTGGAGAATATTTAATCCGACTAGCACAGGCTAGCTCCAGCTGTTCTAAAGCAAACTTTATCTTACTAGACTGTATCGTCATCTGTAGCAAGTAATAGTTTCTTTTATATTGTTTACATAGTTACCTTTTCTGAAGAACATACCTACTGCTTATACTATAATATTTAAGAGAACTCACCAGATTGTCCAGTTTACTCCATGTGTCAAATTTGAAGGTGGCAGTTCCCTCACATTGCAAGATCCATCTAACATTTTTCACTGGTAGGTTCATAATATTGCAAAACACACTCACTTCTAGGTTATGAAATACTTTGAAGTTCACATTAAGTGAAAGAACATCAGTGAAGCTGGGATCTTGAACGTTACTGAAAACAACATAACTAATCATCTTTAATAATGCCTATGAATGTGTAAAACTCTTTCCTCACCACTTCTGTTTTTAAGGACTCAAAACTGCCAATAACATCTTGTGCACACCAATTATTAAAATTCTCTTCATTCTCAGCAAAATGTTTTGCATGCGTTCTTCAGGATTTCGTCTTTTCTGGTTGAGCTTTACTGTGTGATAGGATGGCTGATTCTTAAAAATCGTAGGGCAGGCATCATCAACTAATTTTGTTACTTTTCGAGGGACACGAATTGGTTCACCATCATTTGCTGGAAAAATGTCTTCCTTAACCACAGAGTCTGTTGAAAATGATGAACACAAACTACAGTTTTGTCATTTACTTCCAAATGTTTACGATGTATGTTCCCGTACCACTTAGCCCAAAAATATTCTTTTTAGGAAATTTAAATATTGTCGTATGACGTTCGCTACCATAATTAGATTTGCAGTCGGGAACAGAACAAGAACGACCCATTTCGACAATATTTCACACTACTATACATTTACATAAACTTTATAACTTAATGTTATGTTAAAAGCTCACTATAAACTAACTCGTTGGTCACTACTTGCCACTTTAATGTGAATTACATTAATTCTGCAAACACACAATCAAAGTAAACAAACACATGCTTCACTAGGTGGATATAACCTAACATAAAATGCTGGGCCACGAGCGGCGCCATTTTTGCTACAATCGATACTCGTATTATGGTCTGAGAATTGGAGTTGGTGTTGCTAGAAAATTCAAAACATGTAACTGTGTTAAAAGATAAAATATTCCAGCGAATGTTTATATTGGGCCCTTCCTACGCTGGGTCATCAATAAGTACAAAACTGTACAAAATGTAAACCACATTGTCTCTTTTTTATTTATTTGTGCTTTGTGTGAACAAGAGGTTATTTCAAACACAATGTTCACTTAACGAATCAAAGTGTCATTTAAAATTAATAGTCTTTTAAGCATTATACTAAGTAAAACTTAAAAAAAAATGTATTATTGGACAAATAATACAATAATAAGCACACAAAGATGAGAAAACTAGTAACATTGATACATATACAACTTAATCAGTCTACAGTTCTTAATAAATTATCACAGCAAACTCATAAAGCTATGTAATTTTTTACATAAGCACCGCATTTAACACAAATATAGTATACACAAATTTAGTTATGATGGGATGTTTTTCTTGATTGATCCGATTATACGTGTCAGGTTCAGCAACATTTAATCTAGATAATTGGAATTATACGGTATTGTAATAGTCAGTGACCTCACGAGATATAAATACAAGACAAGAAATAAAAGAAAGACAAAAAAAGAAGAATGGAGATAAACATTGCCAATAATCGTCAAGATATAATGAGCTTAAAACAGTTTTTGTAAAAGTTGTTGTGATAAATATATATAACTAATAAAATATTGTGGTAAAAGTTTATTAACGTTACATTATTACTTTAGGTTAGAAAAGTTTAGGGAAATTACATTATGAAACAATCTTGACAGCTGTTCATTTTGAGATCTACAAGCATGCTTCCAGTTAATCATAACCTCAATGTTAAGAGAAGAATAATTGCATATGATGAGAGGATTTTATAACTGGGATATATGTAATATAGGACGATAACAATGAGTGCGACAAAGTATACGATAAAGGTATCATTACAACTTAAAATTAAACTCTGCTCACCAGCTGGTTGAATTATCAACAATTAATGTTCCATCACCACCACCGGTTTACTCAATGGAAATCTCTCGGTCGTTCTGTACGTGACAATGGTTTGGATGCATTCTAGGTCGTCTTCTGTTGTGGTTTGCATTAAAATAATTTGCGTGTCTTTTTTTATGAATATCGTGTTTTTCGTACGATATGGCGATCTTAGCTTAGCACAGTTCAGTGATAAGGTGCGTATAAGTTGAGTGTAACCGGCCTGCCAGCGAGGCAAGTGTGGGAAAGGGGGGTCGATGATCGGTCTACACTAACAGTATTATTACACAGTGACCGAGTGGACCGCCCAACTCCTCATCTGCAATTACATTTGGAAAGTGAAAAAGAAACACGATAGAATGTTGCTACTGCATTCGTCAAGACCGCTGGGCATGTTTTTGGTTTCCTCCCACTTGGAACCCCCCGGAGTGAAGATAATAACTCCGGTATCATCACCTCTCTTCTGTGTCGATTATTGTACAAGTGACGTTGTACTCTGTTTTTGTTTAAGCACTATGGACTGGAATTCTACTTCTTTTTACTTTTTCTGCCATTTATTTATAGCAGGCAAAGGAAGCACTGTAGCATTCCAACCAAAAGATTCACTGGAAATATACGTTTTGAGGTTATGTGTGCTTCTCTTTGCAAACATGTAAGTAAAAACAAAAATAATTTAACTGCAGTATCATCCAAGGATATGGCAGGACGGTTTTTAAGAAAATTCCTCTACGTTTCTGTGTTTTACATAGAAAATTGTTCTTATTTTTTATTTTCTCAAACATGGTTCTAATAATGTTGATACCAACACCAACTATAACATACAAATAACACATTTCTTGAATTTTCTGAAAATAGCCTGTGGAGACATTCGAATGATTTTGCATAATTCGTAAACTGTAAGAGAAAGAGAAAATCCTATTGAAGCGCACAATTCATGTCAAATTATTATTGTTTTCAACATAGTTACTTTTCAACTCTATAAATGCTTTTCAATAAGACTCGAACTTCTTACCCTTCAGTATAAAATGATTTGTTCCAAAATAAGAGTTTCTATGACTTTATTTCTTAGGTAAATCTCAGACCAACGAACAATTCCGTTAGCTTTGTGAAGAAGAAAACGTTACTATTAAATATTGTGCATTTGGTAGCAGTGCAAAGTGTAGGTTATGTAACTCTATGGTCATAATGATAAAATTAAAGGTACATTGGTTTTGGATAAGAACTTTCTTACTTAACAAATGCCAACGTTTGACCTTATTATATTTATAAACACTTAGAGAAAGTTTTCTTTTTCGATGGAATAGATGAAATAGTTTAGTGACCTGTGAACCTTGTGTATGCATGAGTGCATGTTTTCTTGGCCTTGCACCAAAGACTCAGATTACTTAGAGTTTCATATAATAATAAACAACAACATTGTTAGAAATAGGACATTAGTGTATAGTTAGGACTACATTCAGATTTCTAATTAAACGGTTGTGATGTTAGCACAGCAGGAATCTCGAAATGATGCATTCAATTTGAATATGCCTGCTTAGCCAATACATTGTTTTGAAATACAAACGCATAACTATCGATACGAGATGACAATGTATCGCTGTGGAAAAACCCGATCGTCAGTTGTTAGCTTTGGGCCCGTTTAATTAGGAACGCCGCTTGCCAAGAGTTTTCTGCATGCTGCTTAACGAATATGTCACGTCATGCTAAAGAGCATAACATGAGTTAGTGGAAACGATAACTCTACGCTACAGCCGTCTTCATATTTATTGCCACACTCCTCATTTTCGGCTTTCTTATTAATTAATTTCAGACCTTCGCATGTTTTATGCATTGTTGGCATTCCTGCTTCGTGTTTCTAACGTTGGCGAAAATGTAATTATTGAGGTTTTGGAACAGCTGAATATCGCAAGTAGGAAGAGGTTATGTTATGCATGAACTAAACGTATTTCACGGCAAGGTTTGGGATTCGTTCCTCTTCTGGAGCAACATTTACTTCTCTAACGCTATTAAACGCACATTTAACGGTAATTAAGCGAAAATAAATAAACCACATCCAGTAATATGACAATACTTAAAACACAGTTATATAAATGATTAATATGTTTTGAAGGGAAATAACTTTGACATTGAAAGGTTTTGGGCTTTTCTTTTGATGCATGGAATTTATATCTCTTCTAGAACCTGGAACCGGCCCATCCTTTTTTAAATGTCTGCTTTTATATCAAAATAATCCCAAAATGACAATAAAATTGGTCATGTTCCCATTTTTAATCTTGGATAATGTGAACTGCCAAACAGAACAAGAAGCGAAATTTGCTGGTTTAGCCATATTTTGTTTCTTTGTTATTTTTTCGATTGCCGCCAATATTAAAGCAAATGTTAAGACAGTGTATCACTGTTCGTCCATTACAGGAGTCAGAGTTGCTAATTAACCTAATCTTCACATGTTTTGGCAAAATGTTTGTCGTTGGCGGTGTTATTCCTGTGTTGGACGCACTTTGTACATTTATTTTAAAATAACTTGCAGGTAAGATATGCCGTGATCTGGGAAGTTGGGAAATGAGTTAACTTCTTAAACCTCCAGTATTGATTATTCATGCATTTATATGCAGCATAAATTAATATTTTTAAAGACAATTAAAACTTTGGCACAGTGGGAAAGACTTGTTTGATAATAATACGCATATGTCAATAGTTCCTCTTCATTTTAGAAGTTTTTGTCCTCCAAAGGAAATCAATTAAAACAGTGGGTAAATCAGCCATTAATACACTGATATTTCTACGTTGGATTACGCAAGTTATTATGGATGCTGAAATTAAAATCGTTGTCTGTAAATGAAACAGATTACAAATTATGAATAATACAAATTATTAGAAATTTCCAAAACATCTCTGTACTCAGTGAAATTTTCAAGATTTTACTATGCAGTTTAATATTATTAAACGATTAACGATTGAAGGACTGTAGTTTAAATAAAGTCCTATATGGAACTTGTATTTTTCTTTTCAAATATTATTAATTTTATTAACCCTTAAGAAATACTTAATGTAGAAAATCAGTAAATATGGCGTCCATCTTAGAACAAATATATCCATAGTAGGTTTCAGTTGAGATATTTTGGGGTAATTACTTGAAATTTGCATCATAAATAATACTTTAAATGTTGACAAATTTAATTTGAAGCTGGATAACATAATGTTGACCCATCTAAGGGGCATTAATTCATACCTGACGAGCTTAGTTTCAATATCTGTTTTGAAAAAATAAACCGGCAAAAGTTTATTTGTTATTAGTTTTTTATATTTTCTTCAGCAAAATCTTGAATTTTTTAAGATTTTCTAAATAATAAATTTAAAATGCAGTGATCTGCAAATCAAAGTCATACGATACAGAGGGAAAATTCAAAATATAAGTAAGATTTTCGTGAATGTGTAGAAATATTTGCTGTGGAATCCGTGGAAAACGTTAAAATGAAAATGTATGTACAGTTTACCACAGCAAAGAAAGTCTCCGAGGCTAGAGACGCAGGTTCCTACACTCTCCCTGGATAGGTTTATGACACCCATGTCAGTTCAGTTATTATTAACAGTTCTGCTCCTTGTGTAGCATGCGTTCTCTGTCACAGACATTTGCTGTCCGTATCTCACTGTGTAAGGGTGGCACTGGGGGGCACATTCCTCTCAGGGACTTACTTTGCGTTGGTGGACAGTAGCTGTTATCGTTATACTTTTTATTCAACAATGGCGTAGATGAAGTTTGGAAAACGGAAATGTAGCATTAGAGTGAAATACAAGATTCCAGTAATTAGTTAAGCAAAATAATAGAAGGTAGGTACGTGGGAAATCAGATTTCTGAAAGGGAGTTAAATTTATGGATCACAGGTGTTCACTATCTCTCCGCTTATGGTATTATTGCATTTCACTCAAACACATATTTTCAGTCATACTGTGAGGTCTACTAAGCTTATAAAAAGTTTTTTTTTTAAGCCACAAAAATGCGAGCATCGTAGAGGAACACTTTTATTATTCTTTGTTTATGAAACATGCCAGCAGTTTTGCTTAGTATTCCATTTTCAGTTTTCAGTCTGCAAAATAAGTACATTTTCATATAATGTGAAATACATAATTTTAAATGATCTCTTTGAAGTTTAAGGCCGTAAATGTATCGTATAAACTAAAGAAGCTTGATGAAACGGTTTATTGCTCCATAAGGTCAATAACCTATGGACACTGCTGAGATTTGCATTTAGTAATTAGCATTGGTTACATAATTTACACGCACTTGCAACTTTTGAACAGCTAACGGTTTAAAATTCCAAGCATGAAGTATGTTTCATGGTTCACGAAAGTTTTCGTTTGTCCATCAGGGATTAATTACAAGCGATGATATTGTCCCGGTGAAGTCATGCGTTGCTCTTTTGTTTATGGCAGTTGTCACATAACATGGTGTTGCAGTGTCGGCCAAGTTTAATGTGCCATGCATTTCATTCCTTTGTCGGTGTGGCGCGCGCATACAGTTGCGCTCTTCGCTTGTTAAATAAGTAACGTGCGGAATTCTGATAGCGTTCCTGCGGATTAGACACGAACTGCATCACACAGCCTCTTAGAATGAGGAAATGTTTGGTTTCTGGCTGGTTTAGAAACAACTGATGATAGTAATAATCTTTCTGAACTAAAAATTAAACAGGAGAAACTGAAAGAACCGTTTAAAAGCGACATGTAGATTGAAGAGAAATACATAGGAAGAAAGGCCTTAGGAATTATTAAAATATCGGTTCCAAAAGGCGAGATTATCTGTTCGTGCAGAAAGGGTGGGCCGTACCGCCGTTATTTCCCTATATAATGTTAATTTGTTAGTTTACATTTGGTTATAAAAGGTGTACGTAATTACTCGCCACAAATTTTCCACCTATTGATCACATTCTTCAAGCCGAAATGTTGGGAAAAGGACACTTTTAATTCATATGGGATTTTGTTATATAAACTGTAGCTTTAATCATTCCACACGAATGATTATCACATGCAATTATTTTTGGGGATTAGGCCAAATTGAGGCAGCCATTTTCTTGCAGTTCTTACCACGACAGCTGTCTCATCTATTTTTTTCCTCAATTAGGACTGTTGTTAGGATCGATGGGATTTCAATATAAACTCATAGCTGAAAGTGCACGTGTGGACAAAACATAACACAATTAACACGTGCTGTTCTGCAGTATTCTTGTAAGCACGACTACCGTAGAGTCAGTTGATTCAAGCCTGTAACAGTCACGCCATTTCTTTAGGATACATTATTCCATATAATTATATTATTTTCCTAATTATATTCCTATAATTACTATTATATTACTATAATTACTATATATATGTGTGTATGTATATTTACATCGGAATGATTTCAAATTACTGTGTAGGTATTTAGACATATACCGAAGCATTCACACATTCACGTGTGTGGAAGAAGAACAATGAGCTTCAGAACTTAGTATACTTAAGAATATTTAAAGATGTAATATGGAATACAAGGGTCGGCTGATAAGTCCCGGGCCTCACAAAACAAATCTTTATTCCTCAATATAATCTCCAGAAAGGCTAATACAATTGTCATATCGATGTTCTAATTTAATTAAACCATCTCTGTAGTGCGATTTATCATGATCCTCAAATTAGCTGTTTACCACATCAATGACCTCCTCGTTACTGTAAAATCTTCGACCTCCAAGAAATTTTTTGAGGTTCGGGATCAGGTGTTAGTCACAGGGTGCTAGATCTGGCGAATAAAGTGGATGTTCAAGCAAATCGAACCTTTAATTCGCACATTTTTCCCATTGCAATGACTGAACGATGTGCCTGAGCAATGTCGTGAAGAAGCAAGATATTTTCTTTGCCAATTGAGGCCCTTTTCTTTTCACCTTATTACTCAAACGTTCAGTAAGCTTGCGTAGTAGTGGTACTTTCACCCCTTTCCAAGTAATCAATAAAAATAATTTCCTGTGCATCCCAGAAAACACTGGCCATAACCTTGTTAGCTGACAAATTGACTTTGATTTTTTTGGAGTTGGTTCGCCTGGCGCAATCCACTGTTTTGACTGTGATTTACTTTCTGTAGTGTAGTGATGTATCCAAGTTTCATCCATGTAATACGCCGTCTCAAAAATTTACCGGGATTTTTACGGTAGAGCTCCAAATAAACAGTTTTTCTTTACAACTTTGGATCAGGTATCAACAAACACGGCAGACCTTATGAAAGCCCAAAACATTTCTTAAAATATTACCTTCACGTTCTTTTGATATGTTTACAGCCTCTGCTATCTCAAAACAACTTTAATCTGCAGTTCTCCAGTAATAAACGATGCATTTTTTCAATGATCTCTAGAGCTGTGACTTCCACAGGTTGTCCAGAGTTAGGCTCATCACTAGTTCTCGTACGTCCACCTTTTAATCATTGTATATGAAGGGACAGAGTCTTTCAATGCACTGTCCATTCCCTTCTTGATTTCTTTAGGCGTTAAGCCTTTCAAATGGAAGTATTTAATCATTGCTCGTTTTTCCAAATCCTCCATTTTAGTGAAACCTCTCCACTTGTCTTGTTTCAAATGCTGTCATTCAAAAACTAAACAAGCTATTGGCCTGTAAGTATGGATACAAGCTAGTCTAGAGTTAAACTCTATGATGCTATCCGTCAAACTGGCCCAGTGGCGCCATCTCAATGTGAGGCCAGCCCTTGTAAATGAACACATTAATTTTCTTCCGATGAATGACATTTTTGGTTGGTAGCTGAGTGGCTATTATTACCGACTCTAGGTACGTACATCTGTGGTTATCACAAAGCCGGTACAATACACGACTCGACCACATAAAACAAAGAGGCACTAACACTCGATTGTTTTCTCTGCATGACCCAAGACTCGAGCAGCTCAGCTTGGAACACGTGTACCCACATGGGCTCGCGACCATTTTCCGCGCTGCTTTTGCAAATAATATACTTCTTTTTTTTTTAAATTGATAACCATGACAGTAGACCGCAAGTATACACCTTTATGCTTCAAATAAGTTACTATTCTGTTTGTGTAAAGTGCTTCATTATATATTTACTCGTAGGGAATATGGGTATACAGTAGACTAAGCGATGGTGAATCTTTTAATAGCCGGTCGCTATTACTAACGGACAAAAATGTGTTTTGTAGCCCTCTCATAGGTATAACTGAAAACAACAACGTCGAGATGCTAAAATGAATTCAGCTGCAGTTCCGTCCATGCAAAGAAGGTTTACAACAATCTATTTGCAACTGTGCATGCTCTGATGTGACGTCATCCCTGTCATTAGAGCGTTTTTGGTACGCCATGTTTGACGAGCATATTTTCATTGAAACTGCAAGTAAAGTGTTGTGCATACAATATGGCGAATCCTATAGATTTATCTGTTGAAGAGGCCATTTTCAGTAGTTCTTTGAAAGTGAAAGTGTTATTTAGCTGGGTTTACTCAGATTTATATTAAGTCAAAAGGCGGTACAAAAAACGAGTATACGAGGAGATTTGTTGGTTATGTTTCCAATGCACATTTTTGCTTTCCATGTTCGCTATTCGAGGACAGTGAGTATGGTGTACAGATGAAGTTAAAGATCTGGGTATATTGATGCATTAATAAAGAAACATAGTGGAAGTTAAAAACACATAAACAACACACTTATGCCCGATTTCACCAACAGAAGTTAAGACTTAACACGGGTTTAACAATAGTTATAACAAAAATTGCATTTCACCAACAAGTGTTAGCTTAACACTCGTGTTAAATCTCTTGTTAAACTAACAAGTCAAATTTCTGATGTTAAATGCTTAACAATTGTAAATAGTCAAGATGGCGGGCATGAACTGAGCTGTTGTCGATTTGCTATATATAAGACCGTCTAAAAGGCATTCGTAATAGAGTACGGCCTATGAGGAGAAATGATTTTGAGAAACTAATTTTCTATCGACGTATATACTATCGAAACAAATTGCTATGAAGGTTGCTGTGGAAGTACAAGAGAGGTTAGAACATGCATAGAAATTAATATGCCGATCTCGCCTTTGCTATTTTATAGTTCACTGAATTATGTGGATAATACACTGTCCACCTCCCGTCTTGCAACCGTCAAGTCACTCGTCACTTGTCCTTCGCTCCTTGTTTTAAATTTACGTAATATTGAGTTAGAACATACATCGAAAGGAATATGCCGATCTCGCCTTTGCTTCAAGTATTAATAACTTTGCGATTTTATAATTCACTGAATAATGTGGATTATACATTGTCCACCTTCCGTCTTGAAACGTTCAAGTCACTCGTCACTTGTCCTTTGCTCCTTGTTTTACATTTACGTAATACTGAGTTAGAACATGCATCGAAAGGAATATGGCGATCTCGCCTAGGCTTCAAGTATTAATAACTTTGCTATTTTATAATTAACTGAATTATGTGGATAATACACTGTCGACCTCCCGTCTTGAAACGTTCTAGTCACTCGTCACTTGTACTTCTTCGCACCTCGTTTTAAATTTATGTAATACGTTTCGTGTTTTTAGTAATGACACATGCATTGGAATTAAATTTGTTTCCAATTTTTTCCCACGTGACATCTTTCTCTTTTACATTGACCGCATCCGACCTATTTTCCACGATATCATTATACTTCGTCACCAATTCAATTTAACAATTCTTTCTCCATTTATGAGAAATTTGTTTCACGGCTTTTGTTTACGATTTTGTTTATCCGCCATTTTTTAGCTGTGTGCAGACTGCGGTGCAGGCGAAAATGAAAACAAAAGCGCATCGCAGTACGTTCAGAAAATAATACGACTCATCCATAGCCTTCTATAGCTGTAATATTTGCAAGTTTCTTGGTGTTTACACGTGTTTGTTAACATTTTCAGAAAACGGGTTGGTGAAATGCAAGAAATTGTTATCGCTGTTACAATTGTTACGTTACATTTGTTAGCGTCGATTTTAATATCTGTTGGTGAAATCGGGCATTAAAGTTAATGTGTTGATGATTTCAACTCCGAAGTTATTGATATATTTTGCAGCAGGAAACAGCGACCCATGACTTTCGCTTATTTTTGTAATATTAAAACACGTTTGCAACATTCCAGTTTTGTGAAGGCTTAAACTGGCGTCGTTTGAGCTACAGACACGAAGTAACGGCCATGCCTACTCTTACCAAAAGTCGATTATTATCGAACAGTTTATAATAGATACGAAACGCCATTCTCACGATGTATTTCTTCATCTTTTCCCCTCACAGCAAAACAAATGAAATATCGACATTGAGAAACAGTTTCGATTTGAAGACTAATTTGAGAAGCAAGGGCGCTGGGCGACCGACCCCTCGAGTTGGGGCCCTTCCACCCCTTAATTGGCTCGTTTGTTGCGCTCTGAAAATTTATAGACGACGAGCTTTCGATTAGTCATAGCAACGCAACTTGTTAAGTGTAACAGTTGTCAGCGCGATTGGAAAATATTACAAGTCGGAGAGGAAAAATTGTTATTTCTAGATATTTATGAGGCGACCATTAAAACTGGCCTGTTAGCGGACCGACCTGCATTCAAGGAACCTACGTACGTACATCAGATATCAATTAATACTAAGTATTAAACGTGCAATATGAAAAACAAGATATCTACTTCATGTTAATTACACATTTTGCTGTTTAAAGTCGGATGTTCTAATGCAGATAAACTTTCAATTCACTTACGTTATACATTTAGTTGTATGGTACAGTAGATAACGTGATAATTAGAGTTTTAATGAACATCGCTATTGACTTTGAAATTTCATGCTGCTGATATCGAGAAAGAAAGAATAAAACAAATAACTTTCCAGTTGTGAAGTGTTAAAAAATTGAGTGCAATAACAAGAATTGCTCGTCTATAAAACACTTTACTTCACAAAAAATAAACACACATACAAATAAATTAATATAATTTAGAACGTCGTTTACCCGGATCATTTGGGACCAGGGCCGATCCGAGTTAACAAAAATCCTGATTAACCAGAAAATGGCGGAAAAACGATAAAAAAACATGCACACCCCCGAAATATTTTTAAGGATACCCATGACTGAAAATTTGAAATCCTGAACTAATAACGCTAGCTTTTTAAGACTTTATACCACAGATGTAACTTAGTGCAAATATGATACAGCCCAAATTTTGTCAATTTCACTTTGATACTATACAAACTTCTTAAACTTAACTTCAACTTCAACTTAACTTCTTAAACTTCTTAACTTCAGTCAAGGAAAACCACAGGAGAAAACCTGGAAGAAAATTGACTGAAGATGCGGACAAGAGATCGTGAAATCTATATCAATTAGAAAGAAGAATTAACACCATTTTCTTAAGTTAAGAGAGGCTTTTGTTGCAAATTGTTATATTTGTATAATATTCATTGCTTCACTGTAGCTTCATTTTCTACATATTCATTTTGATAGTTTGGAAAAATATAGTCAAATTTATCTATTTTTGGTTACGTACCTAAAAAGTCCCTTGCGACAAAGTAACTTAGTTTGGTCTAGTATATTAACAACAGGTTCCCAAAACATCCATTTTTTTGAATTTGCCCTAGGTTTCTCTGTATCTCAATAACTTTAGGCTCCAGAAACTTTTAAACCTATGAATATGAACTTTTTACCCAAAATTTGAAACTTTTGTGTTTTGAAGTAAAGAAAGTGTTCTTAAAATGCATCTGGCAATAAAACCCAGGGCAATTTCTACTCACTTTGTTCCTATGAACGTGTGTAGCAAGTTTCATTAGTCTAACACTAAAACTGCGACGCAAGGTGCATATTCAACAATGAAAAATGCTCCAATTCGCAATAGCGAGAAAACAAGGATAAAGATTTAGAATTCATGTGTAGCACTAGCATTCACGTAACTTTCAAACTAGATTAGAGCATTTAAAAATGGCTTGCGGATGCTATCTAAGCATTATTTGGATTTAGGAAGGCTTACACTATTTTATAGATTAAAAAGAGGAAAAGGTGATTTTTTGAAAATGTTCATAAACTTTCATTCATACATATCCTTAATGGAGTTTATAAATTACTATCGACACACTTTCACTTAAAAACACATACACTGTATGTACTGTAATAGTCTATGTATTTGTACTGTACTATAAACTGGTCGGTAGTAAAAAGTCCAGCGAGCTTCTGCTGTCTCAGTTTAGTGTACCGCTTGCCTCACATGCACTTTAACATTAGACGTTCATTTGTTTTGACTCTCGATCGTAGTAAAGCATCAATTTCTCTATGTTTGTTACTGCTTGTGTATGGGTCATAACAGCAGCGAGCTTTTGCTGTCTCAGTTTAGTGTATCGCTTGCCTCACATCCGCTTTAACATTAGATGTTCATTTATCTTAATTCTCGAAATAAAGCATCAATTTCTCTATGTTTGTTACTGCTTGTGTGTGGGTCATAACAGCAGCGAGCTTCTACTGTCTCAGTTTAGTGTATAGCTTGCCTCACATCCGCTCTAACATTAGACGTTCATTTGTCTTAACTCTCGAAATAAAGCATCAATTTCTCTATGTTTGTTACTGCTTGTGTGTGGATCATAACAGCAGTGAGCTTCTACTGTCTCAGTTTAGTGTATCGCTTACCTCACATTCGCTTTAACATTAGACGTTCATTTGTCTTGACTCTCGAAATAAAGCATCAATTTCTCTATGTTTGTTACTGCTTGTGTGTGGGTCATAACAGCAGCGAGCTTCTACTGTCTCAGTTTAGTGTATAGCTTGCCTCACATCCGCTCTAACATTAGACGTTCATTTGTCTTAACTCTCGAAATAAAGCATCAATTTCTCTATGTTTGTTACTGCTTGTGTGTGGATCATAACAGCAGTGAGCTTCTACTGTCTCAGTTTAGTGTATCGCTTACCTCACATTCGCTTTAACATTAGACGTTCATTTGTCTTGACTCTCGAAATAAAGCATCAATTTCTCTATGTTTGTTACTGCTTGTGTGTGGGTCATAACAGCAGCGAGCTTCTACTGTCTCAGTTTAGTGTATCGCTTGCCTCACATCCGCTTTAACATTAGATGTTCATTTATCCTAACTCTCGAAATAAAGCATCAATTTCTCTATGTTTGTTACTGTATGGCTGTGGGTCATAACCACATCTGGTTCATCAACACTGTCTGAATCTGAATACTCTTCATTTTCATTTTCAGTAACACTGCATGATGTAATAATGTCTTCCTCTGTAATCGGTTTACAACCTCCGTCACTCTCAATGTCTTCATCAACATCGGAACATCCGTCGATATTTTTAAAATTGTCTATAAAATCTTCTTCTACACTTATTTTTTCTTCTTCAATCTTGTTCTTTTGGTCACACACACACGAGGCCACAACTTCATCAGAGACCATCCTGGTCCTAAGCAGCTAGGGCGAGTGTAATGAATTGGCCCGCTCGCAAGAGAATTCGAGTAATGTACCTACAGAATAGCAGTTTATCGTCTGTAAAAAAAAAAATCTTCATTTACAAGACTAAACAGCATAAGTTTTCTTTTAAAAACTACTCCGGATTAATGATATTTCACTGTATTATTAAATTAATCTCTAATAAATGCTTTTCAGTTGATTCACAAATACATAAAGTGGAAAGAACAATTGGCAATAAAAAGTAAGCTAAGATTTTACGCTGCATAAAAGCAAAACTTTACACCCATCTTATTTAGTGAAACCGTCCACATAGAATCACGAAGCAAACTTCAAACTTAATGCTTGCTTTGGGCGCATGGAGTACGAATCGTGTATTTTTTTCTCTATGCATTGCCAGCTTCTGTACTACACAGGATGGCCATGCGAGAATTACGCCATTTGCAGTAAAATATTGGTGATCTTTCTTTCTAAATAATGCCACCAGATTTGGGAAACAGTTTTGTGCCCTATTCATTTATGAAGACTAGATGAATTTTCATATTGTATACGTAATATTGATTATGTTTCTGATTTGAAACTTGTGGCTCGATCGAAAGGCACTGTATACACTTTACTCATGTACAAAACTATGACTAGTTCAGTTATTTTTACTGTTGCATGCCCTAACCTGTCATATACTGCGATATGCATGCGACTTGTGTGTGTGAGAGAGAGAGAGAGAGAGAGAGAGAGAGAGAGAGAGAGAGAGAGAGAGAGAGAGAGAGAGAGAGAGAGAGAGAGAGAGAGAGAGAGAGAGAGAGAGAGAGAGAATTGTGACGACAGACAGTTGATAACGTGCGTGCGTGCCTCTACCTTGTCATAATTATATTCATCATAACAAATAATATTTTGGAGCGCATTCTGTATTACTTTGTGCAAACTAAGTAGGAGCCGCAATCTTTAGCGCTGGCTTGTGTTATTTCAGGCACGCCTCCTTTGACGGGCTCCGGAACCGTGCGAGTGATAGTGCAGGATGTCAATGACCACAGTCCTGAGTTCGAGCGCCAAGCTTACAGCGCCACAGTGCGAGAGAATCTCCCACCTGGAACACCCGTCCTGCAGCCAGTGGCTACAGACAAGGACGCCGATCTCAACGCCAAGATCAGGTAAGCGGTTATTTTTATATTGCGGAAATAACAGAATACAAATCACTGTGATTTTACACCCACTCTGACAAAACGGATCAGTAATTTCCTTGTCATCTAGCAGTGAAAAAGTCGGATGTCACATTGTTATTAAGAATAAAATGTCAACAGTGAGTTTTCTTCAAAAGCTTAGTTCAAAATAAATTATATATAATTTTGTGTAACTGGTAAACCATAGAAGTGAAAATATATGCAAAATGTGAAAAAAGAAAGAAGAAAAAGAAAGTAATTTGCAACACAAAACGTTTTTCACAAAAAAAATGCTTTATTTTACATTTAAGATGTTATCTTTTGGAATATTTTGAAGATTTGTATTTTTCAATACCACTTACAACAGGTAGAAGAAATGTATTTCATCAGATATTTTGCCATCAAGATTTCTCTGGAAGAAGAGGTTCATTGAAAACAAAAGTTTTAAAAGATCTATTTGTGTGTGCCTATAACTCAACACTTTACTTGAATACCAAGTTCTGCATTTCCCAAGATTAAAAAAAAAAAAAAAAAAAAATCCCCCTTTGTGGAAGAAATGATTATTTCCATGTTGGGCATAGTAGCTCAGTGGTTTAGAGCAACCACACGGAGAGTGGGAAATCCGTGTTCAAATCCTGGCTATGGCATTGAATTTTTCAGTCTGGCTCTACTCATCCAAACCTTAGCCTACACACGGCTGGTGTGGAAGAAGTGATTATTTCCAAAAATCCCCCACTTAAAATTACCCTTTATATGAAAAAGTTGTATAGTTTAGATTTTATAACAGCATCTCTAATGTTTTTAAGTGTTAGATGTTAAAAGATATATCATGAATATTTCAATTTATTTGACTGAATTTTGTGTAACAAGGAAATATTAAACTAGACACAAATTTGTTACACAAAAAAATGCTGAGCTCAAAGTGCACAGTGTAATTTTTTCAACTGCCTCTTGTGGTTGGTACTGTAGCCTCCAATTCCAGAGTCGTTGATAAAGTCAACATAAAAAATTCAATGCCACAACCAGGATTTGAACCACAGATCTACTGGTTTCCATCCAGTTGCTCTTACCCATTGAGCTACCATGGCCAATGACATTAAATTCTCCAACTGACTCATATATTTAAAGTAACTTAAATAATCCAGAGTCGTTTTACGTGGTCTTTGGTCCTAAGGCCATGGCTTCCTTACAAGGGAAGTAAAGAAGGGAAGTAAAGCTGGCAGTCTGGTGTAATAGATGTACGCAGGTAAAAGAACCTCAAAAGAGATCTTGGAGTAGAACCAAACAAAGTTTCATAAGCAATATAGAATGAAGCACTACAAACAAGAGTAATTAAAGGGTGCCCATAAATAAAAACACATGTAATTTCCAAATCCAGAGACACTGCTTCGATTCATGGCCACAAGTAGTAATTTTTCTTTAGCCATGATTTTTTGCAATATTCTGAAAGTATGAAAGACGTTATGACTGTAGATGTAAATTTAAAGACAGTCCAATGATTTAACACAAGCTAAACAAATGAACATCATTGTTTCAAAGGTAAACGCTGCTCATCATATGACGTAAGATGTTGGATGAAATAATTTTTGAAATGTGTTGAAAGTTTAGACCTTTCCTAAGCATCATGTTGTAGACATAAGGGAAAACTAGTGACTCCTCCTTCTTCTGTTCTTTCCATTGTAAGATATTAGCACAAATAAACGTTTGAATATATTTCTGTATGTACGATAACATGAAATATTTTAATTGTCGCAACATATACATCGTTAACCTGTACATAAAAATTAGCATGAATCCCTTAATACCCATTTCTTTTTATCATTTTACATTATTTTGAAAATTTGTATGTCTGTTTCTTCTCTCTCTTTTATTTACTCATTTCCTTGCATTTATATTCAATACATCAAAATTTTTGTCTTATCAGCATTTTATATAAGGTTAAGCTTCAAACATCAGTAATTTAACTGTGCAACCATGAAATAACAATGCCTATTTATGTCCTTTATTCACTTTCTTGGAAAAAAATAATTGCTATTTAATGGTTAGTGTGGAAAGTGATACTTGATGCTTTCAGTAAAATGTCCTAAAACTGGGATGAAACAGGTCATTTTTCACTTTTTTGTTGCCTTGAGTACATACAGTCCAGCTGTTACTGTCACAGCTGCAAAGTTCTCTTCATTTGATATGAACTTTGTATAATCTGGAATTCAAAAGAGTTAATGCTACAGTTTTGTAAGAACTGCATCAAAATTAATTTTATTAATTTTTTTAATTACCTCATTCTTTTCCATATTTTTTCTATATGTTCAGTGTTACAAACTGTATAAATTATTTTATAATTACTTGTACACTAATTTTAAAAATTAAATAAATCTTAGTTTTAGGTAATTTTTTGTAATTATTGAGCTTTTTTAAACATTTTAGAGTTATTTATAGGATTTAGAAGCTGTAGCTTTCCTGGTGGCGTGAGTATTCGAAGTTCTCTCAGGCTTCAAGCCAGGTGTAGATGTGGTGATGTACCAACATTTCAGGAACAATGTATCGTCCCGAAATGTTGGTATGGCTTGAAGCCTGAGATAACTTGGAATTATTTATCGGTTATTTTTCAAGCATTTATGGCTCAATGATCCAGGCCTTGATCATGAGAAGCATAATGAACAATGAAGAATCACTTTTTTATCAATAGTACATATGTGACTTTGTCATTAGTTGTAAAAGTTGTCTGTGTGCATTATGTCATATATTTTATCGTTTTATACCAACCAGGAGAGAAACACTTTTAATGTTTGCCATTTCTAGAATTCCTCATAATGTTTTGCTGCAAATTTCTGTACAGGTATAGTTTGTTGGGGGACAATGTGGAGAGGTTCACAGTGGACGCAGACTCTGGGCTCATCACGACAGCTGTTTCGCTGGACAGAGAGGAAGTCCAGGGTTACCACCTTACACTTGTGGCTCAGGACTCCAGCGTGACAGAACCTCGTGCTTCAGCTGTCAACCTCACCATTATTGTGCAGGATGAGAATGATAATGCCCCACATTTCTCCAAGGATCGCTACAATGTCCTTGTTCCAGATCGTACACAGCCAGGTACGTTTGTATTAAGCTTCATTAGTTTCTTCTGTTAATATACATATCTTGGACTTTCAGAGTACCAAAGGAAGTACTCTAAAAATAAGTTTCCCCTGTTTTTAAAGTAAAACTTGTACTCTTAGGTCTGTACTTACCAATCTCATGAAGCTTTTCGTCATTCAGCAAAGCCTAATAATTTTGCAATGTATGTAATTTAGAATCTTAAATGAAGAAATGTACAAAATTTTCATGCAAATTAAATAGGAATTTCATTTTATAAGAATTGTTAAAGACTTGGTAGTACTACTTCTTTCTGAAATTCTTCCTAATATCACAATAAATATATATTAAAATAAGAAACACCACTTCCTAGGCATTATGCACATTGCTAGTCTATAATTTACACTTCATAATTTTGTTCATGGAACCATTCTAAATTCATTGTTATATTACCATTGTTATGTTACAGTTGAGTGTTACATATCTCTAAATTCTAAGATGACAAGCTCATTGTTGTATGATTTCAACCATTTCCTTGATTCAGCATCCTGTATGTTCTGTCCAGCTCAAATACCAAAAACAAAAAGTGACCAGAATTTTGCTTACAAGTAGATCTTTGAAAGCTATTTAATACTTAATTCGTTTAATTTGGCTTGATATCTCAATATTTAACATTTACAAAATTAATATTTTTCATTGTTTTCAGAAAGTAAAGCCCTTTTATTGATTATGTGTGTTTGGAGGAATTTAGTAACAGTGATGTCAAAATGAATCGTAAAAATTATTTGTAGTCGGTTTATTGACACTCGTCACTTACTTTTTTATATTATCGAGGGACTAGTTTCAAAGGCCACTGCCTCCATTTTCAACCTCTATATAGGATGATTTACTTGCAATTTCTCCAAAGAGTTCAACTGTCATTACACGCATGCATTTTATAGGTAAGGGGTTAAAAATAAAAATAGGGCGGTGTTTGAAAATCATAAGTAATTTATTATTTTCACTGCAACCACTAAAGTGTTAGATTGATGAAGTAGTGCGGAGTTGTACCTAAAGAGTTGTAAATGTTTGTAAGTATTAATTTTTATCAAGTTCTCTTGCTCAAGAAATAGAGTAGTGATAATGAGAACAGAGCAGGAAAGGTTTTGCCCACTAGTGCACAGTCTTTATGTATTTATCATGTCATACCAGTTGCACGTATTCAAAAGCTCCATAAGACTTGCAGGAAACCCTAATGCCACACCTCATCAAGTTTAGAAGAGTAATGCAGTACATTTAAATGTGATATATTGTAAATTTCCACATTATGCATCACATTTAATAACACTCAAAGAAAAAATAACCAAGAAATATGTTGGAAGTTAGCATGTTCACCTGCTCTTATACTCTTATACAGCAGTCGCCACTGAACACAACACGAACCAGTCAATAGATATTCATGTGCAGAGAATAATACAAGTGCCCATCATTACAATATAATAAATTTAGGAAACAAAAAATTTATTAATGATGGCTATCAAAATCACATACAAAGTTTCAGTTTTAAGATATTTAGGGTAGATTGTTTTACCATGGTTTTTACTCCATTATTATGTTCTAGGAAGCTCATTGATAATCTCATTTTTGTTTTGTCTTCCCTTTAATTTGTACTAAATTAATGTTTTATTTAAAATACATTTAAATGTTTTGTTTAAATTTTAAAAGTGAC
Organism: Mantis religiosa; assembly: GCA_030765055.1. Lineage (NCBI taxonomy): Eukaryota > Metazoa > Arthropoda > Insecta > Mantodea > Mantidae > Mantis > Mantis religiosa. The sequence goes on from CM060949.1 coordinate 5,111,279, forward strand.
TTTTAGCTATGATTTAAGCAATCAATTTTTGTAGGAAGTCAGTGGCTAGAAACTATTCTAAAAAAATAGAGAATTTCATGTTGGCAGAGTGGTGCTACATTTGTTATTATCAATGTAATCTGCTTCACTCTGTTATGGGACACTTTTTATGCACATCGGTATACATACATATAATTTTAGAGGATGAATAGAATATCTACCTATCTATGGAATCTCCTAATAGCCCAAATTAAAACTTTTTGGAATATCTTACAGCCCAGTTCATCAGGAAGGGCAGTATTTTCCAAAGGTGAAAGAATCATGAAAATTTTTGAGTGGTTTTCAAAATTACCCTTTGTGTATAGACAGAAAAATTTTCTTTAGTTGTAATATTAGCATTGACTTTTGTATGCATCAATTTGATTATAAATAATCTAATGTTTACAGGTCAGTTTGTGTTTGGTGCAAAGGCGGTGGATGCAGATGAAGGAGCAAACAGTCGAGTAGTATTCTCCTTGGGCGGTGACAATGCAGGACTGTTCACCATCGACCACGACACAGGTGTTGTAAAAGCTGCTAGGGAACTATCTGGCAGTGGTCGAGAGTTTAGACTGATACTGCGAGCACAGGATGGGGGTCGTGAACCTAGAACAGCCAGTGCTGAATTAACAGTTCAGCTGCGACCTGCAGGCCTCTTCCCCACATTGACAGCCCCACGTGAGACACGTTTCTCTCTACCAGAAGATGTTGCAGCTGGAAAAGTAAGTTTTCACACTTAATCTGCAAGTAGAGAATGGTTTTTATAGTTCATTACTAAGTTTGGCTATGATTTTCTTTAAATTCATATGTTAAAAGAACCATTCCTTTTAAGTGAATATGAAAAACAGGGAACTAGCAGTGCCTTTGATCTAGAGGTGACTGCCATCTTGACTGCCATCCCATGTTTCCAGCCTCATTTGTGCACTTATGAGTTCATTGTGAAGTTCATTCTTTTGATAATAATAAAACCCCTAAAATAACAAAATAATGATCTACTTCTAATATCTTTTACCTCCTCGCAAAAGACTTCCACGTTCTGAATATAAGTCTTTTAGTGGTGAAACAATTGGTATTCAAATGGTCAAGCAATATTTTAATTCTTACAGAAGATGAAATGTTAAACTGTTGTACCTTCTCTTTGGTCCTATAGTTATTTAATAATATAAAAGTTGTACAGTTTTTATGCATCTAATACTACCACCACAGAATTCCAACAAGGAAACTATCACTGTGCACTTGGCAACTGTGATGGTTGATTTTAAACTGCAAATCTTGTAAAAACAAACCAGCATAAAAGGTATAAATCTGCTTAAGAAATTATTTAATATACACAAATCACACATAATTTAAATTGATGGGAAGATACAGCCAAATTCATCAATTTCTGTTCAAAATGTTGGTGAAAATACTTACATAAATGATAATCATGGGAGCAAATGGCGGGTATAGGAATCAGAGATGAAATTTTACAACTGATTCAGGAAACTCTTAAAAGATGACATTTTATGAAAATGCATTTCTCATTTGTGTACATATCAGAATATAATATTTTCAGAAACTTGCATAGTTACAGTTGAGCCTTTCATAATTTTAGAAATTCTAGAGAGACGTAAACTCTAATCATTCTAATAACATTTTGTGTTGTAGCACAAAGCAAGATACTATAGACATAAGAAAGGAAATTTTGAAATGGCTTACCCTTAGCTTAAGTTTAGATTATTTCCTGGCATTTGCTCTCTGTGAGAACTGAGAAAAAGCTGAAATGAGATAACACTACTGACCAGCCATATCTTATCCTCCCTGTCTAGGTGTGTTGTATAATGCATGGTGTTTATATTACAGGTAATCACTCCACTTAGTGCAACGTCGCCAAAGCTACGACCAATGGGAGAGATCCACTTTGCAATCGCCGGAGGAAACGTGGGAGATGCCTTGAGAATTGACCCTACCACTGGTGAAGTGCTTGTAGCTGGAGGTGGTCTGGACTTTGAGACAGCCCCACAGTATGTTGTGTGGGTCGAAGCACGCGATTCTGATGTTCCTCCTCTTCGCTCAGTCCTGCAACTAGTCATCAACGTCACAGATGCCAACGATAATGCTCCTGTGCTGGAGAATGCTCTATATAATGCCACAATCTTAGAAGATGAACCACCTCCACAACGTGTACTCCAGGTAAAATATTTACTGTATTAAGTAAACACACAATAAAACGTGTGACGCTCTTCATTCATGTCTTAAAAAAAGAAAAAGCAAATCTGAGCATATTTTGCATATTTTATCACATCATCAGCTTCCTCTTTCTTAATATAATTTTGAGTCAAAGTAGTAGATATTGCTAGTGTTTATTTAGAACACATTTTGTTAAGACCTTTCTAAGATCTTCAGCTAATGTCACTGTTGAATCTTATTTGGTGAACTCCTTGAAAGTGATAGAAGCATCTCTATTGGTATCTTGATGAACTTGAAGTTGGGGTTCTCTTCAAAGATGGTGTCAAAAATTAACAGTTTTCCATCACATTTCTTTATATCTTTTCTGACGTGGTTAATGCAGCTGGATCCTGAACACTTTTTAATAAATGAATTGGAATGAGAATCATGACATAGAACAAGAAATACAGTTATTACAAAGTGTTCTAGAGTTCTGGTACTTTGTCACAGTGGTCCTCCTTCAGACATTCCAAAACATGGACGTTTTACCCATAGAGATAAACTCAACATATACAACCACAACTTTGTTCAATATTTTCTATATTTTTTAAATGTTGCATATGAATAATTAGGCATGACTTGTTCTCCTCCAATAATGTGTGCCGTTCAAAATACTGCTTCAATGCCATAGTCATTTTAGTTGCCAATTTCTCAAATTTCAGGCAGTAAATGAATGTTGATTCCTTACGCAAGACTCAAGTCCATCATGAACACTTAAGTGTACACATTTGTAAATCTATGTATAGTGAAAATCAACAAATTTGATGTTATATCCGACATCATCAATAAATACATGTCAATTGCTTGATCTATTCATTCACTTCATTCAGTCTAGGAATATAATGATTGTGCCTTATAATAGAACCCTGCTTAACCTTATAATAGTGTTAGTTTGCTGAAAATAACAGATAGTCCATTACACTAAATAAATAATTATCTGGATTTTTTAATTTTAAAAAATAATAACTTTCTTTAGGGCTTTTATTCCAATTTTTTGTTCATTAAGTTCAATTTTGCAATTCATTCTGCCTACAGTAGGTAGAGAAAGCAATGTGTTCACCAAAAATACTTGTTTTGAGGCACAATGAATGCAAGAAAAAGTCATTAAAAATAACTGCAATTATGAACAGCATAACTTAAAGATAAATAGTAGGTCTATCTGCAGACAGTTCAATGTAATCAATTTATTATCAGCTATACAATATCGTATTGGCTGGCCCCGTAGCTGAGTTGGTAGAGCACCTGCCTGCCGTGCTAGGGGTCCTGGGTTCGATTCCCGGCGGTGGGGGTAGGGATTGTTCTCCGACCAAGATAATTCCTCATCTTCCCCAGAGTCCGGAAGTATGAATGAGAGTGTGAATGTGTGCGTGATCTAATTATTAAAACCCAACGAATACGAGTTAACACCTTCGATATGTTCCAGAGGAGAATGGCCGCCGATATGACCATTGGAGTTAAAGGCGGGGTATAAATGGAACAAGGAAAAAAAAAAAACTCTTATCACAGTATGGAATAATATAATATCAAAATAATGCTAACCTACAAGCCAAGACCCTGGACGACAATGCAAAAATGGGATGGCTAAAGAACTAAACCATGTAATGACTTGGTGTCGCTGAAAGTGAGCTGTGGAGGAAATGATGGTGGCGAACCTCGCTGAAAATCTATTTGTTGGACTCCAGAAGCTCCATGGCCGCTCCGGCATTCACACAAGATCTTACTTTCAGGGGTGGTCTCAGAAGGGAAGTGATAATTCAGCTTTCAATGCAAGCACAAACTGTAGAAATGCACTCACAAGCAAAACACACCCTCACACTATCACGTCCATTTGCAGAAGAACAAAATGGCATCAAGTGCCTCAGCTTTTATAATTCTGCCACTGCCATAATAACAACTAAACATCTTTCAGCTTTTCTACATATATCGTCATTCTTTTTAAATAAATTTTTCTTGACCTAACTTTAACAGTTAAATAATAATTATTTTAGGGCGCCGGGGTAGCGCGGTGGTTTAGTTCGCGGCTCCCGTTCTAAGGGTCCCGAGTTCGATTCCCGGCTCTGGGGTTGGCGATTTTAAGTCGGCCCTATCCACGCCTTCACCTCTGTCTAGCACACGTGAAGTATCCCCTATGCCCAACGTGGTTCGGAGTCCACGGTAAAAACTGTAGGTCCTCTCACCTCACCGCCATCTTCACTATCACCCTATCATCGGAGGTAATGGACACCGCCCTCTGGGTGCCTCCACCTGAGAAATGGGTCCGGTCATCACTTGGTGGGGTGAGGTTACCCCGAAGGCCAAGGCTGCCATGTGGGGAGTGTTAGTAACTAACTAATAATTATTTTATAAAGGATTGTCAAAGTATTTAAAGTGAGACATCTGTTATATTAATTACTCAAGTCGTTTCAACCATGTAAGGAAAAAGAAGATGAAGTAGAAGAAGATGGTGATGTGATGATAATATCTTAAACATTTTAATAGTTTCACTGAAATTATTGCAGCTTTTTTGAGAAACTCACTTTAAAAGAAATATTCCATTTTTAAGGGCAGTTTAGGCTGGGGGAATGACCCTGAAAACTGGTTTGTTGCATCCTTGAAACTTAAATGCCCAGTTTTAGTTATCATTAACCTCATTGCTCAAAACCTTGCAATTAATGAACCAAGCTTGGTATCTATTAATTTCTTAATTTTGAGTTATATGGTTCACATGCAGTAAAGTAAAAGTTGCATAAAAAATAATTTTGTAAACATTGCATTTTTCAATTCTGATTTTACCTTTCAAAATGGCCATATATGGTTCATGTGTTAGAACAGACAATATCACTGATTGCTTTTATAAATGGAAACAGATGAAAAGATTAAAACAGTGTTGGAATTTTCAAAATGTAATAAAATGAAAATTTTAGTAACATTTAATTTATTCTTTCTGCATAATTATTAAAATGATGATTCATGCTTGTTCAGCTGTTTTATTGAGTACAGATCATTTGTTTCACTTGACTTTATGAAAATAAAGAAAATGATACACTGAATACAATATACTAAGCAGCTTAATGATTATATTTACAGGAGCTCAGGATAAGTAATGTATAATAATTTGTAACACATATTCACTTTTTGTATACAGGTACATGCAACAGATGCTGATTCAGGAGCAAATGGTCAGATCACATATCGCTTAGTGAATGATGAAGATGGATCATTTGAAATGGATGGTGAGACAGGAGAAATATTTACCAGCGTTCGCCTGGACCGAGAGAGTGTTGCAAGTTACCAGCTTACAGTTGAAGCAATGGACCAAGGCAGGCCCCAGCTTACAGGAAGTGCCACTGTTGTGGTCACTGTCCTGGACAAGAACGACAATCCTCCACGCTTCACACGTCTCTTCAGTGTCAACGTCACAGAAAATGCTGATCCAGGTGCCTTCGTCATCAAAGTGACAAGTTCTGATCTTGATGTAGGAGAAAATGCCAATGCTACATACAGTTTCACTGAGAACCCTGGGGAAAAGTTTGCTATTGACCCCATCACTGGAAATGTTACTGTGGCAGGACCTCTGGACCGAGAAGCACAGGATGAGTATCTTCTGAAAGTGGCAGCTGTTGATGGGGCATGGCGAGCTGAGACACCCCTCACCATCACAATACAGGACCAAAACGACAATGCACCAGAGTTTGAACACTCGTACTACAGCTTCAACTTCCCTGAGTTACAGAGAGCTGTTGTGTTTGTCGGACAAGTGTCTGCAACAGATCGTGACAAACAAGGCCCTAACTCTGTCATATCGTACTCTCTTCAGCATCCATCAGACCTCTTTACTGTTGATCCTGCAAGTGGTGAACTCTTCTCCAAGCGGACTTTGCGATACAAACATACCACTCTAGAACCATCTCCAGAGAACCAGTATGTCCTTACAGTCATGGCTACAGATAACGGAAAGCCACCAATGTCCTCGGAATGTCTGGTCACTGTGAATGTTGTTGATGCTAACAATAATGCTCCCAAGTTTGAACAGTCGGAATACTTCTCGCCAGTTCCTGAGAGTGCAGTTCCTGGCCAGCAGGTGAGTAATATTCTCTATTATTTCATTTTAGAAAGTTCAGTTGACTGAATTTATCCCTAACTTCAAAATTTTCACCAATATTTGATAACAGAAATCAATTATCATAATGCAGATTACCAAAATGTCCTTAAAAATAACTCCCTTCGACAGTGATACTCTTCTGTTAGGATATATAAAGTGACTGGAAGAATTGCTGGAAGCCATTCTGAAATATAAAGTCATTAATTACAATAGATAACTTCATCAGTATTCTAAAACTTTGTCGCTTTACATAATTTTTATATGAAAAAGAATTTAGCCAGTAAAAGATCAGTAAAAGGATGGACAATTCTCCAAAGCATTAAAATTAAGCTTGGTAGGATAATTTTTTGCCAATAGAGATCATTGTAAAGGAGAATAAAGAGCCTAAGAATCAAAGAAAACTTCCAGAAACCTCAAACAGTGTCCTTAGAAAATGTTTATTTCAAAGAAATGTGTTGGATTTTCACTCAAAGGCCATTGCTTGGGCACTAAGGTCGTACGAATAGCACCAAATTCTTTATCTCTAATGATTATATTATTTAAAGAATCATTGTCTTGATCAGTCATACAGGCAGTGGCAAAGCATGCAGTGAAACCCTAGAAATGCTGGTTCCCCAAGAATTTTAGGAGAAAAAGAAGAAAAGCAAGAAAATTCATGCCAAACAATATTTTGCTTCCTCAGGATGCATTTTCAAAATTTATTCGCAGACATCTGCAGTGCTACAGAGAATTTGACAGCTGCTTAGATTCAACTGGCCAGTTCCGCAAGTTTATTCAATACTGAATATTTCTGTACTGAAGAGTAGCCTTAGTTCGAGTCATTATTCTCTCTTATTTTAATGAAAATTATTATTTGGAGCTTCCCTCGCTTTGTAAGTCATATCTCGCTACTGGACCTAGTGTGACTGTATAGCAGAAAGAGTACTGAAGAGTAGCCTTAGCTCGAGTCATTGTTCTCTCTTATTTTAATGAAAATTATTATTTGGAGCTTCCCTCGCTTTGTAAGTCATGTCTCACTACTGGACCTAGTGTGACTGTACAATAGAAAGAGTACTGTAGAGTAGCCTTAGTTCTTTGAGTCATTGTCCTCTCTTATTTTAATGAAAATTATTATTTGGAGCTTCCCTCACTTTGAAAGTTACGCCTCTCTACTGGACCTACATGTGACTGTACAATAGAAAGAGTACTGAAGAGTAGCCTTAGTTCTTTGAGTCATTATTCTCTCTTATTTTAATTAAAATTATTATTTCTAGCTTTCCTCGCTTTGAAAGTCACACCTCGCAACTGGACCTACATGTGACTGTACAATAGAAAGAGTACTGAAGAGTAACCCTAGTTCTTTGAGTCATTATTCTCTCTTATTTTAATTAAAATTATTATTTGGAACTTCCCTCGCTTTGAAAGTCACACTGCACTACTGGACCTACGTGTGACTGTGCAATGGAAAGAGTACTGAAGAGTAGCCTTAATTCTTTGAGTCATTATTCCCTATTATTTTAATGAAAATTATTATTTCGAGCTTTCCTCGCTTTGAAAGTCACACCTCGCAACTGGGCCTATGTGTGACTGTACAATAGAAAGAGTACTGAAGAGTAGCCCTAGTTCTTTGAGTCATTATTCTCTCTTATTTTAATTAAAATTATTATTTGGAACTTCCCTCGCTTTGAAAGTCACGTTTCACTACTGGACCTACGTGTGACTGTGCAATGGAAAGAGTACTGAAGAGTAGCCTTAATTCTTTGAGTCATTATTCCCTATTATTTTAATGAAAATTATTATTTCGAGCTTCCCTCGCTCTGAAGGTCACACCTCGCCACTGGACCTACGTGTGACTGTACAATAGAAAGAGTACTGAAGAGTAGCCCTAGTTCTTTGAGTCATTATTCTCTCTTATTTTAATTAAAATTATTATTTGGAACTTCCCTCGCTTTGAAAGTCATGCTTCACTACTGGACCTACGTGTGACTGTGCAATGGAAACAGTACTGAAGAGTAGCCTTAGTTCTTTGAGTCATTATTCTCTATTATTTTAATGAAAATTATTATTTGGAACTTCCCTCGCTTTGAAAGTCACGCTTCACTACTGGACCTATGTGTGACTGTACAATAGAAAGAGTAGCTCTAGTTCTTTGAGTTATTATTCTCTCTTATTTTAATTAAAATTATTATTTGGGGCTTCCCTCGCTTTGAAAGTCATGCTTCACTACTGGACCTATGTCTGACTGTGCAATGGAAAGAGTACTGAAGAGTAGCCTTAATTCTTTGAGTCATTATTCTCTCTTATTCTCTTTTAATGGAAATTATTATTAGGAGCTTCCCTCTCTTTGAAAGTAATGCCTTGTTACTGCATACATACTTTTGAGATATTTAATGCATTTTGAATGTTTATGAAGAATTGTGAACATTTGAAACTGATAATCCAATCTCTGCTACTATACTTCTCAATAGCATCCCTTTGGTCGCCCCTAACAACAACGCATACACATTCATATTTGTTTCAGTTGTTGGTCATTTTGTGGTAATGACAATCTTTACCGAAACAATTAAGCTAAGTACAAACCTAGTTTAAACTGAATTTTTAATATTAGTGCTTCACTATAAGTACCTTGAAGAATTGATGTAAGAAAACACAAAAATAATTCTGTTAATTGAACATGGGTTATGTTTGCACTGCCTCACTTACTTTTGTAAAATCAGGAATTTAAAATTTCTGATTTTACAAAAGTGAAATGGTGTAAACATAACCAATGCTCAATTAATATTGTGGTTAACCTTAACCTTTATTTATCAAAATTGATTGAGTGGTTTTGATACACACACACCCAGTAAACAAACTCCCTCTCTGTATAACAGTATAGATCATGCTTTTTAAATGGAGAGGATGTCACTCTTTAACCTTGAACCTTAATGAAGATTAGCACTTAAAAATTAATCATTAATCAACTTTCAGATAACACTGGGCAACAAAAAAATAAATTTTGAATGTTTTGAGTACTTCATGAGGCAATTCCTACTAATTTTGGGTTGAGAGAAACAAATATGACAATGAAAAATTTTTATTAGCTCTAGTTTCTATGATATACATAAGGATGGAAGTATTACATATTAACAGATTGAGAGAAAAGGATACATTTTAATTACATATGCTAACAACAATGAAAGTGCATTTGATTTCTTTAACTGGTAATTTACATGCTAAGAGTCTAAATTCCTGGAAAAATATTTCGGAGATAGTCGTGTGTGAAGAGAATCATGTGGTGGCCTATTGACTTCGTCGTCTTTTAGCTTGCCTCTTGTGATGGAGTGCCGCAGAATCCCTATACAAAGACCAACAGTAATCCGCAAGCATTACTTCATTCCAACGGCCCTGATATCTTTGTTCCATAACAGAAATGTCCTGATGGAATCTCTCCCCATGTTCATCACTAACAGCTCCACAACTAGGAGGGAAAAAGTCTAGGTGGGTGTGGAGAAAATGGATCTTAAGGGACATGTTGCATCCAAGGTTACGGTATTTCTGCAGGAGCACTGTCACCAAATGCTTGTAGTTGTCATCTCTTTTGTTGCTTAAAAATCTATGAACAACACCCTTGAAGGCTTCCCAAGGTTCCTTTTCTTTACCCTCCAAAATTTGGTCAAATGCAGGATCCTTTACAAGTTCTCTTATTTGTGGTCCGACAAAAATGCCTTCCTTAACTTTTGCATCACTTAATTTCCAAAATTTCTCTCTGATGTTATTTGACTTTAAAAAAATTCCCCCAAATTTAAAATCTTCACTCTAAAAAATGAAATGTCACTTTATCTTCAAAACAAGACCTAAACTATCATTTTTATAGTGATTTTTGAATTCAGCAGATGGAAATACATGTAAATTCACTATTTTTAAGCCCAAAATATTTTCATTGTTGCCCAGTGTTATCTTACAGAGATACTATTTTTTGACATTAGAAAATTTTGAAACATTTAGAAAGGGGATCCAGTTACACTCATTTAGGTTTACATCATTATTCATACATAAACTAGATAGTATTTGGAGAAATTAAATGCAATTACTTCACGTGGCAGATGATGTACGAGCACCAATTTGCATACCATTTGCTTTTCGCAAGGTGAGTCATATATCACAGCTTTATTGTTGTTATTAACTGTACCGAAACCAAGCAGAAGCTCCCCTGAGGGTTGTGGTGGGAGGCAGGCCACCTTCCTTCCTTCTTTCTTTTGTAATGCTTGCAGAGATTTAATGTTCCTTTTTATTATAGGGTGGGCCATGCCGTACGCAAAAATAAAAAGCATGCTGTCTACCTTTAATGGCAGCTGGTTTCTGCTGAATAGAGCATATAAGCAAGAGGTGCATGGGAGTTATTGCACATAAAAACATAACACTTTACAATTACATATAACAAGTGATTTACAAAATGTGCTATCTCGGTAATGGTCTGCTGGGATCATCATCAATAAGCATAATAATTACAATGTTAATAGAAAATGATGGTACTTGTGCACAAGTGGATGGTGGAAACCAAAATATAAACAGTGATTATGCTTTTAACTCTAAGAAAAACATGGCTATTATTTAATGCATTACATTCAGTGCTCAGTTGCTCATTGCTTTTTATGGTTATCTGGATTTTAACACCTGCCATTTGATTAGCTGACCTCTACCACTCGGTGCATCTCAGCTCTTGTTATTGTTTCCCAACTCTTTGTGTAGCTTATCTTTTGTGGAATGTTTTGGAAACTGCTTTTTCTGGACTTAATAAAATTAAACCACCATCAAATGTTCAACAGAACACAATATTTTATTTATTTCATATGCTTATTATATGATAAATAAGTAAAGTTACAGTTTCTAACAATAACTGGTTTAAAACCTTTTTAAACCACTTCTCGAACTGTAAAAACACTTAAGCTCCACTTACTTTTGAAATTAGGACATGTTTCAAGGACCCCGCGTCCCCATCGTCAGCTGATGTTAAACTAGTTCTTCAGGTGACCGCCTCTCTTTCCTGGTGCTGTTCAATGAGTTGAATGACATCATTTACTATTGGAATTTCAAAGGTCAGGGCTCCCTTTTTATTCTTCAAAATTTCAAAATGTGTGTATTTTCCCAAACTGTTAATTCCCAATACTTTCTTGCCAGTACCAAAAGTTTTATGTCTTTGGAAATATTATGATTTTTTGACCAGAAATGATGGGCTATGGTTGATTTCTCTGTCTGTTTGTATTTTATGCATCTCATATCTCTCTATTTAATGTTTTGGGAATTGTTTCTGAAATCTTCTTCATTCCAGATGACTTTTGCATAACCGTGATAGATAAATAAAATGTAACTAACAAAAGATAAATTTTTATTATTGAGTTAAAAGTTTTTGAGATATTACTTTTTACTTTACTCAAATGTGAAGTGGTTATCCATTTCTTTCTGCAGGTTATGCAAAGAAAATGGAATTGCATTAATCACATAGCCAAAAGCTGTTAAAATATTTGACTGTGACCTGAATCTCCGTATTCTACTCTTCCAGTTGTATCTACTAGATAGTTCTGACTTAGACTTAGTGGTCTAACTTAGAAAATAATATGCTGTCAATTCTTAATTTGAAAATACGTAAGAAAACAGCCATTTTGAAACAAAAATTCATGAATCTTCAAAAGAAGCAAGAACCAAATCCACATAAAAAGCAAGATTTATTATTCTCATGTCAAAAACCTAACAACGTAACGAATCTATCCACATGCAACTTCACGAAGAAAGAAATAGATTTTCTAAACAAAGGCCTAAAAACATGTGTAGATTACACAAAAAACATTGAAAACTATATCGCGGACATTGAAATAGCGATATATAATTGGCCCGATAATAAAAAATCTACGATCAGAACAGAGTGCATAGAAACTCTAGATCATATTCAAAATGCAGATTCAAAAAGATATTCATATAAAAAATTAATCAAAAATTTAAATGAAAATCCGGTAGTCTATACTAAAGCAGACAAGGGTAACAAAATAGTAATATTGGACAAAGAAGACTATCGCAAAAAAATGGACAACCTTTTAAACGGAAAAGAATTTGTTAAACTATAAAACAATCCATTAAAGAAAGCATGAAAATCTGTGGAATTAGCAATTAAAAACAGTAAAATCATAACTAAAAGAGATAAATTGAACAATAAAATAGACAGTCCAAAAACACCATACATATATGGTTTACCCAAAATACATAAACCTGAAATTACCCTCAGACAAATAATTAATAACACTGATGCACCCACTTACCAACTATCAAAATGGCTGGTTCAAATCTTCAGATACTTCACAAAATTTGAAAATTTAAGTATCAAAAACTCATTTGAATTGTTAAATCTCCTGAAGGACACAAAGATCAACTCTACAGATGCTTTAGTTTCCTTTGACGTCATTTCTTTATATCCAAGTATACCTACCAATGAGCTTATTCCACTTCTCAAAAAATGGCTGGAATCAATACAAATAACATCTGAAGAAATAGAACTTTCACAACTTACAGAAATTTGTATCAATCAAAATTTTTTCAGCTTTAATGGACAGATCTATAAACAAAAAACAGGCCTAGCTATGGGCAACCCATTGTCTCCCTTCTTGACAGATTTATTTATGAGTGCTTTTGAAACACATATCACAAAAGCTTTTCCAAATTATTTCAAAGTGTGGTATCGCTATGTTGACGACACTTTTGCCATAGTACCTAAAAAACTCATACAAGATGGTCTTAGACTTTTGAATATACAAAATCCAGCTATAAAATTTACATTGGAAACAGAAGAGGATGGTTTGCTCCCCTTTTTGGACATCAAGATCAAAAAAATTAACAACAAACTCACCTTTGGTATTTACAGGAAACCTACACACACAGATAATTACATTAAGAACAACAGTTTCAACCCAAAGCAACACCATCATGCCATTTTAAACAGTTTAATCTTTCGGATGATCAACTTTCCACTAAACAGAGAAGATTATCAAGAAGAATACCTACACATAAAAAAAGTAGCTATATCCAACGGTTTCAACCCAAATTTTGTAGACAAAACAGTTAACATACTCAACAAAGCTAAGAAAATAAAAGAAACCACCACCCTAGAACCTACAGGAGAAAAAGAGAAAAAACTTTTTAAAAAATTCACCTTCCACCCACCAGCCTATAACAAATTCCAAAAAATCTTCTCATAACACAACATAGCTCTTGCACCTCAAAATAGGTTTAATATCAGAAATATGTTAAAAGGCCCTCCCAAAAATTTAATCACTACCAAAGAAAAACCAGGAATCTATGAGATCAAATGTGAAACTTGCCCTAAAATTTATATAGGAAAAACAAAAAGAAATATTAACATCAGAACTAAAGAACATCTAAGAAACATTAAAAATGGTGAAACAGAAAAATCAGCAGTGGCTTTTCATTTTTTGAATACTAGACATGACATCAACTTGGAAACATCTCTAATAAAATATGTTAATCACCCCATAGACCTTTCCGTATGGGAAAAAATCTTCATTAACAAAAATCGTCATAGAGTCATGAATTTTGAAACTCCACCACCGGACATCTTTGACAAGTACATCACGCCATCTATTGACAATACGGAGAAAGAAGAAACCACTACAACTTACACTAATCGAGTATCAGCTGATGATAGGAGCAATTGCTCTTGAAACATGTCCTTTGAATAAACAGTGTGAGTGAAGCAATGTGTCAATATCTTCTCGATTCACTTTTGTACCATTTCTGAAAATGTTTGTCTATTATGTGTTTCAAATGGGAAGAGTTCTCACCTGTTGCGATGCGTTAGAGCCTTCACCGTTGCCACCTCGTTATCCCCACTCTTTTTATATTTCCCTCTCTCTTCCACACTTGCGAGTGTACATGGCACTAGACATAAGGAAACGCTAACTGAATTTTCCAAAGTTTTATAATAATGCAGTTTTTGAAATCACAATTGCAACATGAGTATTTGTATATTATGCAATTGTTTTAAATATTTAGTTTAAAATTAATTTTAGGTTATGAATTACTTATTTTTCTAATCCAATGAAAATACCAGCGGTGCATCCATATAGCTGTGAATGTTTCTTACATTAAGAGATAATTCGTCATTGTCACTGTCTTCATTGTCTGAGTACTGCAAATTTATGATGATAGGTTCCAAAAAAGTCGTCTTCTTATAGTTTATCTGATGTCTGATGCAGTTCTCCCAGTTTTGTTGTGTTCCTTGTCAATTTCTTCGTGAATAAGTCATTCAACGTCAGTCAGTTTAAAAATATTATTTGTGTTTGCAACATAATTTGAGAACACATTAACTCCATCGGATTGTTCTGGCAGTAGTAAGGGTGGAAGGTGCATCGGGTCTCATTGATCCAGCTGATACACTTTTTCATGGAAGAGTAGCTGAATAATGCTGTTTTGAACTATAGAGTAAATAGAGATTACGAACCATTCATAAACAAAGATATGTGACCAGACACATTCTGCCAGACTAGCAAGAAGTGTATCGTTTCCTCTCATTGAATTTAACAAACATCTTGGTTTATTCAAAGTACATGTTTCTTTTAACACATCATGTCAAATGTTTACGTTTGAGTTCTGAGTAATTTCATGCATACATGCCAACCAATAATGATATTTGTTACAGTGCTTACGTCGCAATCCATTGTTATAATATTATGGTATCTACTTTGTTTATTTGTATTAGGAAAAATATTTGAGCAAAAAATATGGAGTTTTTATGGTTATGTTAAATACATTAGTCCCTCCTTCCCCATGGATCAGTTTTTGCAAAATCTGAATTTTTTTTCTTAGCATGAAACGATTTATTAGAGATTGAATAGTTTGGCGCTCGTCACACACCACTTAAGGGGAATGCAATACGATAACACCGAAGTACTCTGATTGGTTGGTCACCTAGTAGCGCTCAAGGACAAACACCTTCCCATTTGAAACACATAATAGTGCAACATTCATAACATATTAGGAGATAAAGTCATTGAACAAAACCCTTTAGGTTTTTCTACCTTATAAGCTCATATTATCTGTTGGCGTCCATAAATTCAAAATTTTAAGTGATAAGAAATTTCCTTTTTTTTTTTTACTAAGATATTTGCATTTTTAAATTTACTGTTCATTTTAGAAAGTTAAAGAGAATTAAAGCCCACCTCTGTAGCGTGGTGGTAGCGTGTCTGCCTCACGTTCAAGAGGTCCCGAGTTCGAATGTCGGTCAGGGTGAGTTATCTGGATAAGGTTTTTCCGGGGTTTTCCCTTATCCTGAAAGACGAATATCGGGTAATTCTAAGCTCTATGGACCCTGGACTCATTTGAGCATCATTTCACTCATTTCATTCATCGCCCGATATGACTTAACGTTGGAGGACGTAAATTACAAAAGAGAGAGAGAGAGAGAGAGAGAGAGAGAGAGAGAGAGAGAGAGAGAGAGAGAGAGAGAGAGAGAGAGAGAGAGAGAGAGAGAGAGAGAGAGAGAGAGAGAGAGAGAGAGAGAGAATTAAATACTTATAATGCAGTGTTTCCCTCATAGAAACTGTATTTTTAGTGTGTATATTGAGCCTTTTGGTTGCCTTTTTAAATTCTTCATAATCCAAAGTGGTTTCATTGCGTACAGTTGAAATTCAGTTTATTTATCATATTTTTAACTGCTATCCTTCTCAGCTGTATTGGTCGTCAAAGACCGCTTAATTTTTGCTCAGCGGTCTCATTATCAGGCTTGAAGTTATTTTACGTGCTGTAAATTTACAATACCGGATCACCGACTTTATTTCCCTTCCGAAGGAAGTCATTACGACCGAAGACATCCATCACCCTTCGCAGAGTTTGAACCAGAGGCTGGCTATCGGAGGATGACTTCATTGTGTACAGAAATCAGCCCAAAACCTAAAGAATATTACAAAGAAAAAGAGTTATGATGAAAATGGGTGTTGAACTCTGAACTGTAGAGTTCTGGTGCATTGCAACTTTGTGGCAAGATGGCTCGAATGGAAATTACAAGATGGTGTTAAACCTCTATCATTTATAGAACGGTTTTGTTTAAGTTCAAAGTTAGGACACCCTTGTTGAAAGACTCTTTATATGTTACAAAAGCACGCTCTAAGAGAAAATCATTCCTATGTCATGAATAGCAATGGCATGCGCAGAAGAGAGCACTGTAGGAAATAGATACATGTTTTTGGTACAAAATCTCACATACTTTTTAAATGTTTGTCTCTTATTTATCCGTGGAGAAAGTGCGTCATTTCGTTGTTGTGGTACGCGGTTGTACACTACTGTTTGTGAAAATTGCAACACCAAGAAGGAAACGCATGAAGTCAGTGAATTTAATACCTGAGGTTAGAAACATGACAAGTAGCAAATGATAAACTTTTCAAATCTGTACACGATCTTTGAGCCCTAATATTCCGCATTTCGTGTGGCCTCCATGTGCTGCAATTCCAGTGGCATAGCATCAAAAAGGTTCTGAATACGTTCCTGGAGGATTTCCCTCCACTCAGTTTGTATTCGAGCCCACAACTCCGTAGGCCGCGCCGCGGCCAAGGTGGCCCGGTTTCGATCCCAGGCGACCGCAAAGTGAGATTGGTGGTGGACAACACGGCGCTGGGGTGGGTTTTCTCCGGGACCTCCGGTTTCCCCCGCCATCTCATTCCACCGGTGCTCCATCTTCATCTCATGTATCATCAGTGTCACCGCCTGCGGTGCTGTATGTAGTAAAAGTGGGCGTTAAACACTACACATTTCATTTTCCCACAACTCCATGACACTAGTTATTGGAAGACCATGACGAACTAGATGTCGACCAAACATATCCCAGACATGTTGGTTGGACGAACGTGCAGGCCAGGGAAGCTATGGTACCCGATGTTTTCGAAAAGGCTTGTACATTCCTCGCAGTATGTGGCCGGGCGTTATCCTGTTGAAATATGGCGAGAAGAGGCCTGAAGCAAGGGAAGCACCTCAGGCTCAATAACCACCGTTAGGTACTATTTGCTCTTCAAAGTGCCCTCACTTCGTAGGAGGTGAGATCGGTTGTTGTAACCAATGGCACCACAAACCATCACAAACCCTCCAGGTTGCGCTCACCACGATACCGTCGGACACGTATGCGGTCATCTCTGAAGGACACGTTGAAGCGGGACTCATACGAAAAGGCTACATTTTGCCACTCAGCACCCCAGTGACGGTGTTCGTGTGCCCATTGCAGTTGGAGGAGCTTGTGGTTTCTAGACAGTGGAAGTCGACGTAATGGTATGCGCGCAGCCAGTTTAACCTGCAGCAGACGGCGACGAACCGATGATGCGGATAAGTTTACACTTGTTGCAGTGCTCCAGCGTCGAGCCAACACTGTAGATGAAGCTGTGTGGTCCGTTATGGTCATACGGACAAGATGACGGTCATTCCGTGCTGTTGTCATTTTTCGTGGTCCAGTTTCCGCTCTTCGCTGCGTACGACCTTCATCTATCTACTGCTTCCACACACGCATCACTGTCGTAGCAGCATGCACTGTACGAGCCGAAATGTCACGGTATGACAAACCCGCCCGCCTCGGTAGCGTAGATGGTAGCGTGTCTGCCTCACGTTCTCTCACCAAGGCGGCCCGGGTTCGATCCCAGGTGACCGCAAAGTGAGATTTGTGGTGGACAACACGGCGCTGGGGCGGGTTTTCTCCGGGACCTCCAGTTTCCCCCGCCATCTCATTCCACCGGTGCTCCATCTTCATCTCATGTACCATCAGTGTCACCGCCTGCGGTGCCGTATGTAGTAAAAGCGGGCGTTAAACACTACACATTTCATTTCATTTCTGCCTCACGTTCAAGGGGTCTCGAGTTCGAATCTCGATCAGGGTGAATTACCTAGATAAGGTTTTTCCGGGGTTTCCCTTATCCTGATAGACGAATGTCGGGTAACTCTAAGCTTTATGGACCCCGGACTCATTTGAGCATCATTTTACCCATTTCATTCATCATACGATATGACTTAACGTTGGAGGACGTAAATTGCAGTAAAAAAAAAAAAGAAAAAAGAAAAAAAGAAAAGAGAAAAGAAAAAGAAAGAAAAGAAAAGAAAAAGTATGACAAACCCGCTTCCCGGAGACCGATCATTCTGCCCTGATCGAATTCGGTTACATGCCGATATGGCTCCCTTTGACGTCGAGGTATGCTGGCACTCACTTGTTTGACAGCTCTGCACTGACTACACTAGGTGCAACACTGACCTTGTCGGACTGACACGTGAGGGCCCTGCTCGGCCCTACGTGTACCCCATCTCTCTGCAAACCTAATCACTTATTGCTTGCGCAGTCTTCTACTCTTCCACCAAGTTTGGAGTTATTCGGATAATTGCTTCTTGGTGCTGCAATTTTCACAAACAGCAGTGTATTTAGAACTTTATAAATATGGATGTTGAATACAAAACAGGAAACTGCACTTGAATGTATTCTATTTAACAGGTGATCCGTGTGACGGCAAAGGACGAAGCAGACTTTGGAGTGAACGCCGAAGTGGAGTACCAGAAGATAGGTGGAAATGGGTCGGCACTGTTTGAGGTCGGTAAGATCAACGGCTGGGTGTCGGTAGCTGCTGGAGCCAATCTCGCAGGACGTCTTCTAGAGGCCTACACCCTCGTGGTGAGGGCCATTGACAGGGGCATGCCTCCTCAAAGTGACCAGGCTACTGTCACTCTGGTAGTGACTGGAGAGAACCGCTACAGTCCTGTCTTTACTGCACTCAGCTATCAGGTAAACCATAATTCGTTTTGGAATGCAGAGACTGCGCGCTTTCAAAGCAAAATCCGCGCGTATCTTTCTTAGCCTTCTTTATAACAGACGTCTTATGTTCTTGCTCACTTAGAATTATAAAACATATAATAAAATACAGCCCTTATTGTTGTCGCTAAACAGATGCAGGAGCCATTCAGTAAAATGTTTTTTCTTTAGGTGATCGTGCCAGAGAACGAGCCATTGGGTGCCACTATCCTGACCGTGACAGCCAACGACGAGGATGAAGGGCCGAATGGCATCGTCCGGTACTCCATCTCCAGCGGAAACGAGCGAGAGGAGTTCCGCGTGGATCCAGTTAGCGGCGCTGTCACCATTCACCAGCCACTGGACTTCGATACAGTATCAGAGTACCGTCTTAACATCACTGCTCAAGATCTGGGCTTCGATCCAAGAAGAGCCACGGCCATGCTCACCGTCACACTAACCGACATCAATGATAACGCTCCAACGTTCAATCAGACTCAGTATGAGGCCTATCTTCAAGAAAACTCTCCTCCACATTCGTCAGTGTACCGCGTTCAAGCCCAGGACATCGATTCTGCCAAAAATGCCATCATCCAGTACTCCATCGTCGGCGGAAGTGGCAAAGACGTATTCAGCATCGAAGCCAAGACTGGAGTTGTTTATTCCAAAACAAGCTTTGACTATGAAGAACAAACTCTGTATGAACTGGATGTCCTTGCAGCAAACCCCGACTCTCCCATGTACGGTTCAACCAAGGTTTTGGTGCGCATCACTGGAAAGAATGAGTTTTATCCGAGGTTCATGCAACCCGTCTTCCACTTCGACGTTTCGGAATCTGCTGAAGTTGGTACAAGTGTGGGCACGATACAGGCGACCGATCAAGATGCAGGAGATGATGGTATCGTCTATTACCTCTTTGTCGGCTCAAGCAATGACCGTGGCTTTAGTATTGGCTCAGAGACAGGAGTCATCAAGGTGTCGAGGCGACTTGACCGCGAGACTCAAAATAGAGTGGTTCTCACCGTCATGGCTAAGAACGCTGGAGGAATACGAGGCAACGACACTGATGAGGCCCAGGTTATCGTGTCTATCCAGGACGGTAATGATCCGCCAGAATTCTTGCAGCCCCTTTATGAAGCCATGGTGTCTGAAGGTGCCTCTCCAGGAACAAAGGTGATCACGGTGAAGGCAGTGGACAAGGACGTGCGACCACAGAACAACCAGTTCTCGTACTCCATCATCGGTGGCAACCAGGGACATGTGTTCAAGGTGGATCCAGCTACCGGAGATGTGGAGACGACGTCCCGACTGGACCGAGAGACCGTGCCAGCTTATACCCTCACCCTGGGTGCGATAGATACGGGATCTCCGCCCCAGACAGGCACCACCACTGTACGTATTGCTGTACAGGACGTGAACGACAATGGTCCTGTGTTCGATCCTCCGGAGGTGATAGGTTATGTGACGGAGAACGAGCCACCCAACACGAGTGTGATGACGCTAAGCGCCACTGATCCGGACCTGCCGCCCAATGGAGCACCATTCACCTATAGGTTGGTAGGTGGTCGGCAGAAGGACCTTGTCACAGTGGAGCACCATAGCGGCATAGTGAAGACTACCAGGAGCATCGATCGTGAGACAACACCTCGGCTGGATATCCTGGTAAGTTATATCATCTGCTTCTTTCATGTTTACTTTTGCCCTGATAATAACCACGTATGCATGATAGTTGTTTATTATTTCCTACCAGGAATTTTCCCAATGCTCATTTTCTCTGAGTTCCTTTCCTTTTACCTTGTAAGGTAATAGCTTTACAACAATGATATACCTGAAATTGCTTTG
Organism: Mantis religiosa; assembly: GCA_030765055.1. Taxonomy (NCBI): domain Eukaryota; kingdom Metazoa; phylum Arthropoda; class Insecta; order Mantodea; family Mantidae; genus Mantis; species Mantis religiosa. The sequence goes on from CM060949.1 coordinate 5,132,203, forward strand.
AGGAACCTGTGCTTGAGGACATCAAAGGGCTGGTTGGGACTGTTGTCTCAATAAACCTTAGGCATCTTGTCTCCAGGCTACAAGCTAAAGTCCTTCTTTTATAACACATTTGGAGAGAACGTTATGTTAAATTGTTTGTTTCAGGTCGAGGTGGAAGATAGTGGAGAACCAAGGATGAAGTCACAACATCCTGTAACCATTCTTGTACTGGATCAGAACGATAGTCCATCTACTCCAAGAGCAGTTCACGTTTTGGTGCACGCTTTCAACGATGCCTTCCCAATAGGAAAGATTGCCGACGTGCATCCTAACGACGCTGATACCTCCGGTGAATATCATTGCAAGATTCTGTCGAGTGCGCCACCGCCTCGTGGCATTCTCACCATCCCCACAGGCTGCGATCTGCACACGTCCAAGGTTACCCCAGGTTCTGGATACTCTCTCAGTATTTCCGGCAACGACGGTCGACATCCAGATGTTGTGTCCACTGTGACTGTTGAATTTGTGTCCTTCGATAACGCTACAGTCGAGAACAGTGTCACGCTGCGACTAGAGAACATGACGGCCTCCAAGTTCCTGACACATTTCTACAAAGGTCTTCTCGACTTGCTCAAGTCAACGTTTGGGACGAGTGATAATGTATATCTGTACAGTCTGCATGAATCTGACGGAGGTCTGGAACTGTCGGTAGCTGCCCGTGGATCCAAAGGCTACCGCAGCAAAGGTCAGTTGCGTGAAATGTTAGAGAGAAAGAGATCCACGATACAGCAGTTACTCCAGTCGGCAACCTTCACCGTGGGGTTCAGTCCTTGCCAGAACAGGCAGATCTGTGAGAACGGAGGTCAATGCAGCGACGGAATTCAAGTACACAGCGAGACACGCATCACCGACAGTCAGACCGTCGTCTTCACGTCTCCTCTCGTGAGTAACGACTTCGCATGCCGCTGTCCTGAAGGCTTCACCGGCAAGCGTTGCGACCGAAGACAAGATCCATGCTCGCCCAATCCTTGTCAAGCTGGAGGCACTTGCAGACGTCAAGGGTTCGACTTCCAGTGCGCGTGTCCTCCATTGCGTGAGGGCAAGTTGTGCGAACTGGAGCGTGGCGATGTCTGTGACGGTAACCCTTGTCTCAATGGTGGCTCGTGCCGGGAGAGTCCAGATGGTTCCAGTTTCTTCTGTCTATGTCGACCTGGATATCGTGGTAACCAGTGCGAGGCTGCTGCTGATTCTTGCCGTCCAAACCCTTGTCTACATGGAGGTCTGTGTATCAGTCTCAAGCCTGGCTATCGCTGCAGCTGTCCAGAGGCACGATACGGTCGTCACTGCGAGCGAGCCACGTTTGGATTCAACGAGCTGTCATACATGACATTCCCACCGCTGGATGCAGGCACCAATGACATCTCTGTCGTGTTTGCGACTACCAAGCCATATTCCCTGCTGGTGTACAACTACGGGGCACAAACCGGAGGACGGTCAGACTTTGTGGCGCTGGAGCTGGTGGCTGGAAGAGCCACGTTTTCATACGGAGGTGCAAGGACAGCAATAACGTCTGTGGTCGTGAACAGTGGAGGTTCCCTGGCAGACGGGGAGTGGCACAAGGTTACAGCAACTCGTAACGGTCGAGTAGTCTCCCTGAGTGTCGCTGTCTGCACCGAAAACGGAGACGTGTGTAAGGACTGTCGTCCAGGCGATGCTACGTGCTATGCAGACGATATAGGACCTGCAGGGTAAGTACCAACTACTTTTTGTGCTCTCTCCCCCAAATAACAACTTTGGAAAGGTAGAATTCATTATATAGCATTTACCGAAATTTGAACCATGTTACTCTAAACTGGGCCACCATGTCAACATGCCGGTATGGGATTACATTTTCTCATTGTAAGTCACCATTTTAGGTTGTTACGTTTGAGTTAATTTGAGAAGGCTTCTACTTCAATTAAATAAACGTGAGAATATAAAGGCCGTGGCTGAGTGGTTACATTGCTTAATTCACCAAGGCGAGCCGGGTTCGATCCCAGACGACCACAAAATCAGATTTGTGGTGGACAGCACGACGCTGGGGCGTATTTTCTCCGGGATCTCCGGTTTCCCCTACCAACTCATTCCACCGGTGTTCCATCTTCATTACATGTATCATCGGGGTCACCGCCTGCGGTGCCGTATGTAGTAGCGGGCGTTTAACTCTACTACTCGGCATATATTATAGCCATAGTAGTTAGTAGCAGCATTCAAGGCCCTGCTATGACAGTTTAATTCTACCTTTCCAATGCATGGCATGTATAGAAGTACAATTAGCAGTTACAATCTTTTTCGAAGGTATACATATTTCAGAAACTCTTATCTGTGTAACTGGAAGAGCAGCAATTGTTAGCATATTGTTGTAAACTATCAGATATAATAACTCATAAGTTGATAAGTCGCAGATTATTCGTATGTTGCATACCTACCGAAGCAAAATTTGCCCATTTTGTCGTATTTAAAACCATTCCTAAGTTTGCTACTGTGAAGTGTAAGAATATGAAGGGACAGAAAAACTCGCGATTCGTATCATTTTAGATGGTTAACAGTAACTTCTGGATGTTCATCAAAATCCGCAGCATATCTCTTTTACGATCTCTAGCAAGTAGGGAAAGTGCCCTATTCCGTACAAAAATTCTAATTTCATCGATAATGTATGATTTAAGAATCCCTGAATCCAAAAACGGGTATTGTTGGGAGAAATTTATGTGTCAGAAGTAACTCAAAAAGGAAAAGTCGGTTAAAGTTGAGCATCTTCAATGATGCGACACGAAGATTTTCAAGGCTACCCTCCGATGATGTATGTGATTAAGGGCGCACAACTGCGCGGTTATTAGCGCCCTTTAAAAACGAAAATACGCTAAAACCCAGATAAAAAAAACTAAAAGCTCTCTAACTACTGAATAAAATCATCGATAAAATGCACACACACACAAAATGGCAGAAGCCTAAAAGATTAAGAATACGGATAATGAGCTCAGATACGCATCCCTCAACCACCAGGACAAACATTTCCACCGACACGGGTCTCCACGCACGGCCTACACGTGGGTGGGCCAGTTGACCGTCTCCCTCAACCACGAAGAGGAGCCCACACGAGGGAGACTTGGCTCGGGACCCCGGGTGCGCCAAACCCGTACCTACCAAAGTAGGCCCCTGGGGGGGGCTACCCTCCGACCACCCATACGATATCTTTTTCGAAAACTTTTTATTTTCTCAAAAATTACTTTAATAATGTTAATGAAAATCCCATATGTTTAAAATATATCCACGACAAATGAAAAATGTGTGTTGAACTTTCCGGGAATGTCCTCAGAAGTCCTCTTCATTCTGGATGACTTTGCATATTGTCGTTGATTGCATTGTTGCGAGGAGGTGCGGCCGACGCGCACAAAGAGACAGATAGTGCAGCGCGGAGATAAATTACACATCAACCTCTTCGACTAGTGGATGAAGTCATAAGGGGATTCAACAACCGACACTGTGATGCAGCCCTATTCCTAGATATTTCCCGAGCATTTGACTCAGTGTGGCATGATGGTCTTCTGCACCGCCTCATCCAGTACAACATGCAATCCAACCTAATTCTCCTCATGACCACCTACCTGAAAAATCGTTCCTTCGTCGTAGCCAGGGACGACATACTTTCCCAACCCTACATCATCAACGCTGGGGTAGCACAATGCAGCGTTCTTGGTCCCCTCCTCTTTCTCACATACATCAACACCCTATCTACCCTAATGGGCTGTAACCTGTACTTATTTGCTGACGACACGGCCCTCACAACATGATCCAAAAAACACGCCATCGCAGTCCAGAGAGCACAACGCTACGCAGACATGGTAACTGTGTGGTTTATCACCTGCAGCCTGAAGATTAATGCCACCAAAACTCAGGCCGTCACATTCACCCGTCGTACACTGCAAGATGTACCCAACCTCCGCCTGGCAGGAGCAGAAATACATTGGACTACGGAGGCAAAGAAGTCACACTGAACTGGCGTTTAACATGGAAACACCATGTTGACAAGATAGCCAACAGAGTGTCCAGAAGAATGGCAATGTGCTACCCTCTTTATAACAAAAAGTCACCCATGACACTCAGCAATAAATTACTCATATACAAACAAATTCTTCGACCCGCACTGACGTATGTGTGCTCAGTCTGGGGAGCTGCAGCGAAGACTCACCTCCACAAGCTACAAGTCCTGCAGAACCGATACCTTCGGACAGCAACCGCAGCAGACTGGTACATACCCAACGACAACATACATACCGACTTACCCTTCCCCAAAATTACGGACTACATCCTACAAATTTCTCACAATTTCTTCAACAAACTCACAAACAGCTTCAACGAACTAATCAGAGGCCTAGGGGAGTACGATATTGACCCTGGGGAACGCACAAGCGCCCCAGGCTAGTACTAGCAGCACCCTAACTACAAAACAAACAAGACTAACAGAACTGTTGAATTACTCACACATTCCTAACCACTAAACACATAGACTCAAAAAAGAAAAAAAAAAATCCTTACCTATTCACCACCATCAACCCACCGTCATTTCTTTAAAACTCACCACCAAGCCACCAAGGTCCCGATATGGCAAAATGTCGAAGGCCCATCCTCTGAGGAGGAGGCTCAGCCTTCGACGACACCACTGTGCTGTGTCGCGGAGATAAAAAGCTTGCCGAAGCAGATAAAGATAGGTAACTGGAAGGTTGGTCTTTCATCTGGTACCGTCTTGATTGTGACCGAACATTCCACAGCGTCTGGAGCCATAGTTGAGTGGACAGTCGTAATGAATCAGTGGTAATTGGACTCGTGCAGCTGTGATTTGAAAGTGAAGCCTTTTATTTGTGGTCAACGACCTTGAGGATTGTATTTGTGTATGTTACGCAATTATGCTACTGTAAGGATTGACCAAAATGTGTTTCTACGGAAATAAAGTGCATATTGGAATTTCTGCAAACTGGTTCTACGAACCCACAAAGTCACAATACCGATAGACAAAATCTTACGAGACTGGCAATACTTGTGGATCGGTGGTAGAGAATATTAAAATTAAATACGCTACCGGGGATCGAATCACGTAACTCAAGACATTTTGGCGGACACCATTACGGTATGTCAGAAATTGCTTAATTTCTGGTTTAGTTTTTTAAAGTTTTGGCCGAAAATCATCGAGTAAGATACCACATACCTAACCTCTACTTATGTCCCAGGGCAAGACCAAGTAGATAACAGCTAATTGAGCAAAATAATGCCACAATACCTACACCTTTTGCTGCACATGGGAAAACGCTTCTAGCTTACAAAATATTCTTTTTCTATAATAAACGGCCGTCCTTTTTGTGGATGTCGAGCATTTTATTTTTACGTACATTAAATGATGTACGTAGCAAGTAAATAATGATAGCCTTTTATAGCCATATAGAAATCAGCTCGGTGCCATCGGCGTATTCGACATTTTATTTTTCCTGTGCACCCTAGAATTTACATTCCAGCGGTAGGTAGGTGCACAAGGACAGGACGCTTACATAAGTGGAGCCAAGTACATTTACAATAAGGTTATGTTGCAATGTAAAACTAACCTAGATTGTAAATCTTACACATTTCTGAACTGCGCAGCTAAATTACGTTTGATAATTATTTATTCATTTATTTATGCTACGACAAAGCAATTACAAATTATACAAATTTTGCTTAAATATAAATTAAAAGGTAACAAAAAGGAAAATGCAATATGTAATACAAAAAACTAAGACTGACACCAAATAATATATCATTAAAGACAAGACATTGCTGCCATCATAAAACATACAGCGTAAATAACACAACTGAAAGTCACATGCGGTTAATTCCTGTATTTAATTGTTTCTTAAATGGAAACTATGATCCAGTTCTGTTTTAGACGAGAGTATTTGGCACATAACCTTAAAATAGGGGAATCTTTATGCGATGACATGTTTGGTGTTCTAAACTGAAGTAATTCACGGTTGTGGAAACGTAAAGTCAGACTGAAAAATTTCAATGCCATAGCCGGAATTTGAACCACGGATCTTCTGGTTTCCATCCAGCCGCTCTAACCATTGAGCTACTATGGCCAACATGTCGATATAACATTAAATTTTCCAACTGACTCGTGTTTTTCCCGGTAAACCACTAGGAGTTCTCATAAACACATGAGACAACTACCTTAATGGCGACTTACAACATGTAAGTACTTTAGCCTACACACGGCCAGTGTGAAAGAACAATTAATTTCCAATAATTCACGGTTGTTGAAATCTGTAATACTGGAACTGAAATTGATTCAATCAAGTAATTCTTCGCTACATACCAGACTATTCATATTCTTCGATCAGAGAGTGAGATTATTTTGAATTCCTTCAGCAACTAGAAATATGGAATGCACTGCTTATAAGTGAACACGCCGGAGGTTTTGTAGTATAAATATCTCAAAAATCTTTTTGAATTTTCTCCAGCTGACTGTTATAACATTTAAGCATACGTGATCATACAACTGAGGTATATCCCAAGTTACTTCGAACAAGGCTTTTGTATAAAATTAACATAACCTCAGTATATGTTAAGTCCGTGGAGATTCTGAATACAAACCCCAACTTTTAAAGAGAGTTATTGCTTATAATTGTAATGTTTTGACTAAAATGCCTAAATCTGTTATGGAATTCACTATAGCTAGCGGAAAATTGTCTAAATGATAGTTAGAATTTAAGTAATGCTTGCTTCTGTAAATATAATAAAGGGACATTTCTTAACATTGAAATGAAGCTCATTCTTATCTCTATAACTGGAAGATCAGCAATTGTTGGCATAATGTTGTAAGCTATCGGAAATAATAACTCATAAGTTGATAAGTCTCGGATTATTCGTATGTTGCATACTTACGGAAGCAAAATTTGCCCATTTTGCTGTGTTTAAAACCATCTAAAATGCTACGAATCGCATATTCTTACATTTCACATTAGCAAACTTAGGAATAATGTAACTGTTTATTCCAAAAATAACAAAATAAATAGTAAAGCGTAATGCTGCGTTGTTTTGCGTAGAATGTAAGACAAAAGGTTATGGCACATCATGGAACGTGACAATCCAAAGCTGTCGGTTTCATATTGCTTTGGTAGGGTGATTATCGTCCTTCAGATGTTCTCCGGTTCCTTCTTTATCGGCCATTCAGCGCTGTAGTCGATCGTCTTTAAATATGGAAGATTTAGGGTTTTCTTTTTCTTTAGGAGTGTTTACAAATCGGCGACCTGGACCAAATATAGCAATTCCAGGAGCATAATTGAATCTTTTTAACATATGCAGCACACGTTGCTTTTAGAAAGCCTTGAAACTTATAAAATAACAATAAAACTACATTGACTCTAGACCTGAGAATGTGAATGTTTTGTTGTTTATTAGCAATGCTTGCCTTAGTGTAGTCATTGAAATGCTTTATAGGCTACATCTTACAACTTTTGGAGTTTTTGGTAGCAATTCCTAAATTACCCTTAGTAATTGTGAAGCTCCTGGAATTTAATTTCATTCATATGCCGACATTACATCGGTTGTTCAGCTCGTAGATAAAAGAATAACGATTGAGACCAAAGAAAGTATAGGACTACCAAAACTGAACATCGTATTGCATTGAAGTTCTTATGACGATATGTATTTTGAACGGTTAATATGACCGCTATGAGAAATTAATCATGTAAAAAGAGATTATGAAATGTAAAAGCTAATCAGATTAAGTGTATATGTGTTATACATCGGGTAATTTCCATGTGATTGGACTAGAAATAGAAGTTGGTGACATTGGAAGGGCATAAAAATTATGGTTCGTGTCTTGTGTTAAATTTTTTAACTTCAAATATGTAACATAATTATTAATGTTTTCCATAATTTGTACTAATTTTAGCTTATCTAAATGACTGACTTAAAAACGAAAGGAGGTCATGTAAACGTAACACACCAGAATTTGTGTTTGGTTTGTTATATTTTTTCTATATATAATATAAATTGGTGGGATTACAGTAAAATTATCCAATACAAGTGTTTTGAAGTTACCGTTTTCTCATTCCCAATGTTGGTACCATTGTTTATTCCGTAACGCGTTCAATATATATACTTTGATCTGATTATTATTCATGTAATCTGTTATATTTACTCATAGAAAATTCTTAATAAACCCCTTTTGAGGTTATGGGTTTCATTGGTTAAATTCGCAGAATTGACTATGAAAATTTAGCTGAGGACAATGAACGTATCGACGAAATTTGATAAAAATTGTGAATTTAATTTAATTTTTTAATTTTATTATATTTTTGTATTTTAATATACACGTTGTACGTCATTCTACATAACTGTGTTTATATTGTCAACAATCTTAAAGCCATATATGATTATTAAATCAGTCATTTACGTATAGACAAACCACAACCTTAAACTCCATTTTTCTTAGTTGCTTATTTTCATCATTTTTCACTATTCAAAATACTTCTGGAAAAGTTTATACTTTATTGACTTGACTTTTCATATAAGCTTTAGGAATTAGGAAGTTATTCAGTATTGTTGTTTAATAGTTAAAACTTACGAAACAGTTCAGCTAAAATTATTTTCCTTGACTCACATTGCAAACTTTGAAAACAGTACGATGTATCAACAATTACATTTCTGTTGAATTAAAATTAAGGACAACAATGATCGCATTAAAAATGTAAGAGATCTGCAATAAACCATAGGGCCCAAGCAGTATTTTACATTACTGTAATTAATCATTATGAATAAAGATTAATATGTCAACAGTGATTTGTCGTGTAGTGTACACTATATGTAGCCTATATGGTAAACAAATGAAAGTAGTCACAATAAAGTATGGTTTTCTAGAGCTTCATGATGCATTGATTTTAAAGTAAATGAATGACGAGGGAAATGCTCGAGCAATAAGGCGAGATGAAGGTCCTGAGGGACAGAGAGTCAAGTAGAATCGCATATTTGCATTCTTATGTCTGTGTGTGCTTGACTCCGACCAATATACCTACCTTTAAGATGGCAGTTAATCTGGACCTTGAAACGTCAGATATCATCTAAAACGTTGCCTTTCAAACTTACTGATAATATGAATTAGGTGTGTGCAGGAAAAAACGCGTACCCAGCGGCAGTACAAGTCCGCCCATTTCTTCAAAATCTCGCTCGCGCACTAAACTCTTTTATTATAATAACAACAATCTAAATTACCGTCTTTTCAGGGAATCTTAACCACAAATAGCTCACGTAGAACTCTTCCTTTGTTTTTAAATGGGGCGAAAAAAAGGAAACTATATTTTTCGACGTGAAATCTTTTATAAGTTTGCAGATCTAAATATTTTGTTACATTCAAATATATTTTTCTGCCAGTCTTTCAATGAACTATTAATTCAATAATATTAGTATTATTTAAATAATATATATATATATATATATATATATATATATATATAATTCATTCGAAAAAAAACAGAAGCTAGCAACAGTGAAGCAACAAATACTACATAAAATTATTTGGAAATTAATTGTTCTCTCACGCTAGCCGTGTGTGGGACGCACTATGAAAGGGTAGAGCCAGACTGAAAAATTCAATGCCATAGCCGGGATTAATTTTCATTAATTGTACCTAATAGTGGTCCGAACTATAAAGCCCGGGCCTTAAAGTACTTACAGCATAGTAAGTCGCCATTAAGGTAGTTGTCTCATGTGTTTATGAAATTCCTAAGTGGTTTATCGGGGAAAACACGAGTCAGTTGGAGAATTTAATGTCATGTTAGCACGTTGGCCATAGTAGCTCAATGATTTAGAGCGGCTACACGGAAACCAGAAGATCCGTGGTTCAAATCCCGGCTATGGCATGGAATATTTCAGTCTGGCTCTACCCCTTCATAGTGCGTCCTACACACGGCTAGTGGAAAGAACAATTCATTTCCATTAATTGTACGTAGTAGTGGTCCGAACTATAAAGCCCGGGCCTTAAAGTACTTACAGCATAGTAAGTCGCCATTAAGGTAGTTGTCTCGTGTGTTTATGAGAACTCCTAGTGGTTTACCGGGAAAAACACGAGTCAGATGGAGAATTTAATGTCATGTCGGCGCGTTGGCCATAATAGCTCAATGGTTTAGAGCGGCTGGACGGAGACCAGAAGATCTGTGGTTCAAATCCCGGCTATGGCATTGAATATTTCAGTCTGGCTCTACCCTTTCATATAGTTAGTTGTCACAAACTTCACTTATGTTTTAAGAAAATTGATGAAATTTCCACAGAATTCAAGATACTGGCTCAGAAAAACCCGTTTTTGCATCTTCAGTCATGTTTTTTTTTTTTTTTTTCGTTGTGAATCTGGAAAAACCAAACGTAACTTAGAAACTAGAACAAAAGGACATTTTCGAAATATTAAGTATAAAGAAACTGATAAATCGGCCGTAGCAGATCATTTTTGGTCATTCAACTATGAAATAAATCCAGAAGTTAAATTTATTAAAACAATTAAATTGTCCGATAGATTTAATGGTTTGGGAGAAAATATTCTGACTTCGTGGGTTGGCAGAATCAAACGTCTTGTTTGCAGAAATTTAAAACACTCTTTATTGCAGTAAAAGGACGCTTTGTACAACCCTGCAGCAGCAAAGTGACGTAACATTGATAAACAACAGTCTTCAAAGTCGTCTCGTTATTCCCGCCGCACGTAAACAAAGGAAAGATTCCCCTGCGGTACAACTCACACAACTACAACTGACTCCTTTTCACACTTTGTCACTATTTATACGTCCCAGTCATTGTTCTAGAATGCTGTAGATTTCTCGATAACAATCGCGACGGCAAGATAAAAGACGGAACAATTCCAGAACCTCTCTGTCTCTTTCTATCTCACGGTAAACGTCCAGCTTTGCGCGCTACTATCTGTCTCTTTCCTCCCCGTAGGTGAGGGGACCCGTCCCCTTCAGCTGCTGTGGTGCGAGCGCTGTGGACCCCTAGTAAAGTCTCTCTAGTGAACGGGAGTGCAGTTGGCCGCTCAAAGGAAACGGACCCTCCCGCCAACTAATGACCGACATAAATCTATCTCCACACTTCAGAAATGGAACACTGTCGTTGAGGACCAATGGCAACCCTGATTTTCTCGAAGTGACAGTCGCATGTCTACTCCACGTGGAGTCTCAGTTGTCAAAGTTCCAAATTCCAGTTGATCTGTTTTATTACGTGCAGAAATTCGTTGTGTGTCACGATGGGAGGGAAATGCAGTGGTAAATGCAAATGAAGTAGTAGATTACTTTCAGTCAAGTGGAAAAGCCTCAGAAAACAAAGTTATAACGGGAACTGTTTCTAAGCAAATTCAAGCGTTTATTTTGAACACATATAAATATGTGCTGACAAATAATCTTGGTAAGGGGTCATGCAATGAACCTGATAAATTCTGGGTATTCACAGAAATACAGTAAGAAATATTGTGACGAAAGGAATACCAAAGACGCCTATCAAGTGTGAATACAAAAGGAAACATTTCTCTAAAGTAGATAATTTCACATGCGATTTAATTCGTCGAGAAATTTATATATTCTATGCAAAAGGAAGAGCCCACCTTAGACGAATTGGTTGCACATTTGCAAGAAATTTGTGATTTTCCTTATCGACGCTGCACTTTACGCGGTCTCTTAAAGGAGCTGGGTTTCAAATACCGCACTTCGAATAAGTTAAGGGTTATTATGGAATCCAGTAGCATTGTAGCTTGGCAATATATATGTCAAAACTAAGAAAGTTTCGCAGTAATAGACATAAGATAATTTATTTACACGAAACCTCGTACGATACACATGACGTATCGAGAAAGGTGGCAACCTTGCAAAAAGATCTGGGAGAAGGGGGGTCGCTGTTGTAAAACGATTATAAGGGTTCGTCAAAGGCAGGAGCCGACGTGCACACCAGTTAACAGACTTTACTCGTGGTACCTTTGACGTTACTAGAGGAACCTCGGGCCGAAATGCCGAGCCCCTCCCTGAATGGGAGTTGTTGGGATTGGGTTGGACTTGAGGGGGCAGTGTGTTCCCGTTACCCGCGGGAAATCGGTTACCTCCGGCCAGAATTCTGCCGCCCGGAGGGGTCAAAGGATTGGCTAAGAAGTTCCGGGTACTAGCCTGCAGAGCTGGTAGAAGGTGTGCTAGATCACCGGACGGCCGCACCGTGGTTATTCGGTAGTATTCCCTGCTGGGTTGACGCGCGTAAGTGGCATATTCACTTCCATCCCGTCTTGACGTTGTTTTCAATGGTTTTTTTTTTTTTTTTTTTTTTTTTTTTTTAACTCAAGGTATTGCCCTAAGGAAAGACCCTCGGAGTTTTCCATCGATCCCGGGTAACAGAGGCCGGAGTCTAAGGACTTTCAGCTAGACCTCACTGAACATTGTCTCTTTCTTTCCTGCCCACACGCGTCCGACACTGGCTTGTCGCACCTCCACAATAATGCGATCGGTGACAATATTTATTAAAAAAAAAAAAAAACAAATGGTGTAATGAATTTTGAAATACCCTCAATCGATTCTGTCTTCAAGTTTGTTTCATTTTCAGAGTTTGGTAATACATACTCAAATAATACGACAGCTAGCGACAACACAAAAAGCATTGACTGAAGATGCAAAAAGCTTTTGCGAAACTAGTCTCTTGAGTTCTGGGGGAAATTTCATCTATTTTCTTAAAAGAGAAATGAAGTTTGTAACAAATCAGTAATGAATTCATTGGTGTTTCCTTGAGGGTACAAGAAGTTAGATAAACACATTTGTCAAATGTCTTAAGAACTGATAGCTATGTGACGGCTCTTGACTTTGAAATTACGTACTCTTTGAATACGAAAAAAAAAAAAAAAAATCAATAGCCATTTTTAGGAAAGCCGGAAATGATTTCTGTAAAGAACAGTTTGGTTGCGGAATTTTATTTCGAACTCGGGAACTCTTCAATGTGAGGCAGACACGCTACCACTACGCTAAAGAGGCGGGCGCAACGGTGGTTAATTTGTTATTCCGTAATATACGACAATTTAAATCTAAGTCTATTGGCGATAGCTTTGGGCTAAAACATCATAATAACGATAAGATAAAACCTTGGTTTGGCTCAGGACCAGTTGGTAACACGTCACGCATGCTTTTGTGCAATTTGCATGAATATATTTACGACCGCGCACAGAATCTAAAATATCCCCTCGATTATCATCCAAGCTCTGTAAATAACGAAAGCGATAAAAAAGTGACACAAGCGTAATGATATAATAAAATATCTTATCTCTTGCTCTTTCTCCACACACTCGCACAAAAGTCTACTCTTCTATGTACTTGTTAATACCTACGAGAAACACAGAATAGCGACTTACCTTTTGAAAAATTATTTGAAAATTTAAACTAGTACAGTGAAACCTCAAAATGGAACGCGATACTCCGTCATTTATTTTCTGTTTACACAGGATTCCGTCTTACAGAGGATTGTGTTTGAGTACAAAAACAAAATTACGAAATAGTCGCACAGGTTTACAGTGATGGAATAATATAGAATCAAGTGTAAATAATAATAATAATAATAATAATAATAATAATAATAATAATAATAATAATAATAATAATAATAATAATAATAATAATAATAATAATAATAATAATAATAATAATAATAATAATCATAGGCTGATATATATTATGTACTATATGTTCAACTTATGTACAATAATTGCAGTTTATCTCCTAGTTTCTCTGTCTGTTTTCAATTTTCCCTTTCCAATCTCCAACTGTCTGCATATCATTATCATTTGCTTCACCACACACAACCTCCAAAACAATGTTATGGTGATGTTTGAAACGGGAGGCATCCATTGGTAGTTCTGAAATTATCTTTGTCTAATTTTGTTGTCTCTAAAGCTCGAGTCTGCAGCAATTGACCAGAAATGGGAATTCCTATAGAGCACGCACGAACAAACCACTCGAACACAGCACGATTTACGAGGGCTTTTCAATAAAAAATGATCACAATTCTTTTGACAACGTAGCTTTACTCATCCTCATAATTTTGATGGTTCTTCTCAAAATAGTCTCCCCTGAATGCGATGCACTTGTCCCAGCGTTTCTGCCAGTCTTCAAAGACATGCTGGAAACCATTTTTGAGAGACCCTTCAAAATCGCCTCCGGAGCCTTCACCACTGCTTCTGTTGATGGATAATGCCTCCCACGAAGGCATTTCTTCATGTTAGGGAATAGTCACATGGGGGCTAAATCCGAACTATAGGGAGGGTGAAGGATGCACTTAATGTCGATTTTTGCAAGATATTCAGCAACAACATTGCCAATATGCGCCTGATATGGACTTGCAATGTTTTCAGGACATGTCTATAGTATTTTCCATTTACTGATGTATGTGTGCAGGTACAACATGCTGATAAGCGATTCCATGAATATCAGAGAATCAGATGACCATAACTTTCCCAGCAGAAGCAATAACTTTTGCTTTTTGGGGGGGTTGGTGATGAAGGATATTTCCACACTGAGCTTTGCTGTTTGCTCTCAGGATCAAAATGATGTAGCCAAGTTTCATCAGCAGTGATTACAGATCATACATCTGTATGCAGACCTGCATGGAAATGTCCTTTTGTTCGGGAATCAACAGTCTTGGAACCCATCGTGCACAAACACGTTTCATGTGTAATGTTTGTGTCACCAACGTGTGGGTAGCACCCAATGAAATGTTGAACATTTCAGAAAGTGATCTTAAGGTAATTCGTCAATCCTCTCTCACAATGGCAGCAGCAGTGTTGATGTTTTCTTCCGTAAGAGCAGTAACTGGAGCACCGGGTCCATCTTCCTTTGATATTGATTGTCTCCCCTCTTTAAACATTTTAAACCACCTTCGAGCTGTGCTGTAGGGAAGAACAGACTCTCCACAGACCTGTAACATTTTACAGGTATCAACTGAAGATTTGTTGAGACGAAAACAGAATTTCAAAGCCGGATATTGTTCCTTGCGTGTTAGCTCCATTACAGTGGTAGGCGATACTGAACATGTCTGAACTTGCCTGGTTCTCACAGGCGGGAACCAGGAGTACCAACAATGAAACTACTACGGCGTGTTTGTTTCACATTAAGCTAACAGAATATAATAAGATTGGATTTAGTGCGAAAAATTATGACCGTAAAAATTATGATCAATCTTTATTGAACAGCCCTCGTAGCTCCTCATACTCTGGAGATTTTGTGATGCGTTTTACATGCCCTGCTTTTCCCTTTAGCCACTCGTCTTTAATTTTTATTTTGCTTTTCAAAATCTCATAAATTCTCACTTTAATAAACACAGACCACTTATAATAACCATAACCATCAGTACTTACCAATACTTCATGGTGCACTCGTTTGTTATTCTATGGGTACATCGATAATTTACAGAAAACCTGTAAATTAAATATGCGATGTCCTTACTCTTCTACATTGCCTTTTACAAAGAGTTCTTGTTAATGCCTTATACATTTTGTTGCACATATCTCGTAAAAGAGATACTTGAGAATGAAGTGAGGGATGTTTAAAATCCTGAAGATATATGCTGTCTTTCCGTGTAATCGGAGATTTCTTTAAAACATGACAAAAGTAACGGATATTTAAAAAATGGCTAATGACAAAGGTGTGGCTATGTGCAAAAAACTCAAAAAACCAAAATACGCTTACATAAAACATTCGCTATATAACATTTGCCAAGAATGCCACACTAATGCCCGATTTTACCAACAGATGTTAAGACTTAACACGGCTGTTAGTCTGTTTAGTAACAGTTATAACAAAAATTGCATTACACCAACATGTGTTAGCTCAACACTCATGTTAAATCTCTTGTTAAACTAACAAGCCATATTTCGGTTGTTAAGTGGCTAACAAGGGTAGAATTGAAAGAGTGGCACGTTGGCCATAGTAGCTCAATGGTTTAGAGCGGCTGGACGGAGACCAGAAGATCCGTGGTTCAAATCCTGGCTATGGCATTGAATTTTGCAGTCTGGCTGTACTCTTTCGTAGTGCGTCCTACACACGGCTAGTGTGAAAGAACAATTAATTTCCAAAGGTAGAACTGTCAAGATGGCGGGCGTGAACCGAGCTTTTGATGTCAATGTGCTATATTTTTACCGTCTAAAGGGCATTCGTAATAGAGTACGGCTTAAAAGATTTTGAAGAGCTATCAGGAGATTTTATACGCAGGTATAGACTGCCGAAACAAATTGTTATGAAGGTCGTTGAGGAAGTACAGTACGATCCATATAAACCTGAACCATTTCAATAGGCCATAACTTTTGAACCAATAATAAGGCATGCGTGCAACTTTGGGAGAATGCCATACAAAATTGGGAGATTGCATTCCACTATTTACATCTCAGAGAAAATGTTGGAAGTGTTTTCCACCAACATCTATACATGTTTGCACTCGTCTCGCCATATTCTCTGAAGTTTTACGGAGAGTATCCTCGCCAATGTTACTTATTTCGGTTCGAATGGATTCCTTGAAAACATCAATTGTCCGTGGCCTATTCTTGTACACTCTATTTTTAAGATACCCCCACAAGAAAAAATCCGCTGAAGTTAGGTCAGGGGATCTGGGTGGCCACAGACCTTTTGAGATTATTCGATTATCAAAGAAACTCGTTACAAGTTCAATGGTGTTATGAGATGTATGGCATGTAGCGCCATCTTGCTGGAAATAACCTTCTCTCAATTCGATATCATTACTTTTCGCAATTTCAGATCTTCATGCACTATTGTGTGTTCTGCCTTCATTGAACTGAGGCACCCAGGAACGTACATTAGACATATCCATGGTACCATCACCACAACTGGCGATGTATTTCAATAGGTGTCATACCACGAAAACGGAGAAAACGAATGATTACACGCTGTCCTTGTAATGAAAACGTCGCCATTTTAAGTATCAAAATCTCGTCGCTGTCGCTAGAGTACTATGCACTGTACAGTGCAGCCATCTCTGTCATGCATTCACAAAGACTTCACGTATATTTTAAAAAAACCAGAAGTTCCTATCTGGTCCAAGTACTGAAAAAAAAAAAATAGGTGTTATAACTTGAACGCACCTCGTATTTATTTTTATTCTCGTGTCATGCAAAGAGCGTGGAATTCAAAAGTTGGCAAATAGTGCCACGCTTTCTAAAAATTTACAATCGCTTTCCGTTTCTTCTTTTACCTGTACAGAAATAGTTTGTAGAAAATTGAGTAGAGAGTGCAAGATATCAGATTCCCGCCTCTCTTTGTGTAAAGTTGTATTTACACCCTTGATTACTAGACAAAAGAAAGCAGAAACTCTGCTGAAAATGACAGTGGACATGTGAAGTAGCGAAGGACAGTTTTGTACACTGTTCCTAATATACGACAAGTATGCGAAGGCCGCTCAGTGGATGATAGATAGCAAAGCTCTAGGCCATATATCAAACACAATTGGCACCGAGATAAAAGTATATCATCGCTAAAAGCCTTCTTCGGCAGCCTTTCGAGCGCCGCTCGTTTATCTGGGAAACAAATGAGCGTTAGTACAATGTGTTTGCGCATTTCGTGTTTGGAATGCGGATTTCTGAATGGAGGAGTGTAACAAAGGTGGGAACACGTTCAGCGTACACCAGACTGAGCAACTGACTTTGGCGTTTTAGCTTGTCAAAAATCGTGTACTGAAATATAAAATAGGAATCGCTTTAATTAAGGATCCATCTCTGAATGTGCAAAGCTTCAAAATTTAAAGTCAATTCTACTGCACTTTTGTCCGCCTCTGCAGCGTAGGTGGTAGTGTATCTGGCTCAAGTTTAAGAGGTTCCCAGTTCGAATCTCGGTCAGAGTGGTTAAGTTTTTTACGCGTTTTTTCCCTTATGAATGTCTCTATGGACCCTGTACTCATTTCAAGAACATTAGTCATCTTCCGATATGACTTAATGTTGGAGGTTTTCTCTTATCCTGAAAGATGAATGTCTGGTAACTCTAAGCTCTATGTACCCTGTACTCATTTGGACGTCAATTCAGTCATCGTCCGATATGACTTAACGTTGGAGGTTTTCTCTTATCCTGAAAGATGAATGTCTAGTAACTCTAAGCTCTGTGTACCCTGTACTCATTTGTACATCATTTCATTCATCGTCCGATATGACTTAACGTTGGAGGTTTTCTCTTATCCTGAAAGATGAATGTCTGGTAACTCTAAGCTCTATGTACCCTGTACTCATTTGTACATCATTTCATTCATCGTCCGATATGACTTAACGTTGGAGGTTTTCTCTTATCCTGAAAGATGAATGTCTGGTAACTCTAAGCTCTGTGTACCCTGTACTCATTTGTACATCATTTCATTCATCGTCCGATATGACTTAACGTTGGAGGTTTTCTCTTTTCCTGAAAGATGAATGTCTGGTAACTCTAAGCTCTATGTACCCTGTACTCATTTGGACGTCATTTCATTCATAGTCCGATATGACTTAACGTTGGAGGTTTTCTCTTATCCTGAAAGATGAATGTCTGGTAGCTCTAAGTTCTATGTACCTGTACTCATTTGGACGTCATTTCAGTCATAGTCCGATATGACTTAACGTTGGAGGTTTTCTCTTATCCTGAAAGATGAATGTCTGGTAGCTCTAAGCTCTATGTACCCTGTACTCATTTGGACGTCATTTCATTCATAGTCCGATATGACTTAACGTTGGAGGTTTTCTCTTATCCTGAAAGATGAATGTCTGGTAGCTCTAAGCTCTATGTACCCTGTACTCATTTGGACGTCATTTCATTCATAGTCCGATATGACTTAACGTTGGAGGTTTTCCCTTATCCTGAAAGATGAATGTCTGGTAGCTCTAAGCTCTATGTACCCTGTACTCATTTGGACGTCATTTCATTCATAGTCCGATATGACTTAACGTTGGAGGTTTTCCCTTATCCTGAAAGATGAATGTCAGGTAACTCTAAGCTCTGTGTACCCTGTACTCATTTGAACATTTCATTCATAGTCCGATATGACTTAACGTTGGAGGTTTTCCCTTATCCTGAAAGATGAATGTCTGGTAACTCTAAGCTCTGTGTACCCTGTACTCATTTGAACATCATTTCATTCATCGTCCGATATGACTTAACGTTGGAGGTTTTCTCTTATCCTGAAAGATGAATGTCTGGTAGCTCTAAGCTCTATGTACCCTGTACTCATTTGAACATCATTTCATTCATCGTCCGATATGACTTAACGTTGGAGGTTTTCTCTTATCCTGAAAGATGAATGTCTGGTAGCTCTAAGCTCTATGTACCCTGTACTCATTTGAACATCATTTCATTCATCGTCCGATATGACTTAACGTTGGAGGTTTTCTCTTATCCTGAAAGATGAATGTCTGGTAGCTCTAAGCTCTATGTACCCTGTACTCATTTGAACATCATTTCATTCATCGTCCGATATGACTTAACGTTGGAGGTTTTCTCTTATCCTGAAAGATGAATGTCTGGTAACTCTAAGCTCTGTGTACCCTGTACTCATTTGAACATAATTTCATTCATCGTCCGATATGACTTAACGTTGGAGGTTTTCTCTTATCCTGAAAGATGAATGGCTGGTAACTCTAAGCTCTATGTACCCTGTACTCATTTGAACATCATTTCATTCATCGTCCGATATGACTTAACGTTGGAGGTTTTCTCTTATCCTGAAAGATGAATGTCTGGTAACTCTAAGCTCTATGCACCCTGTACTCATTTGAACATTTCATTCATCGTCCGATATGACTTAACGTTGGAGGTTTTCTCTTATCCTGAAAGATGAATATCTGGTAACTCTAAGCCCTGTGGACCCTGTACTCATTTGAACATAATTTCATTCATCGTCCGATATGACTTAACGTTGAAGGTTTTCTCTTATCCTGAAAGATGAATGTCTGGTAACTCTAAGCTCTGTGGACCCTGTACTCATTTGAACATAATTTCATTCATCGTCCGATATGACTTAACGTTGAAGGTTTTCTCTTATCCTGAAAGATGAATGTCTGGTAACTCTAAGCTCTATATACCCTGTACTCATTTGAACATCATTTCATTCATCGTCCGATATGACTTAACGTTGAAGGTTTTCTCTTATCCTGAAAGATGAATGTCTGGTAACTCTAAGCTCTATATACCCTGTACTCATTTGAACATCATTTCATTCATCGTCCGATATGACTTAACGTTGAAGGTTTTCCCTTATCCTGAAAGATAAATATCTGGAAATTAATTGTTCTTTCACACTGGCCGGTGTAGGCTAAAGTATGGAAAGGTAGAGTCTGATTGAGTCAGATAGAGTCCCGTCCAGCCGCTCTAACCATTGAGCTATTATGGCCAACATGACGATATGACATTAAATAGGAGTTTTTATGAGAAATATGTAAGAATATATAAATAAATTATAGAGATACACTTTTAATTATACTCCTAGCATCGATTCGCGGAAATTAAAGGGTTCAAAATTAGAAGACGTTTAATTACTCGCGTGAATAGTTCGGTAAGAGAATGAGGTGGTTTATGCAAGTACTTTCTGAAAGGTTTGGCTTGGGTTTTCAAAACATGTTTCATAGAAAGCTGCCCGAGCTGAAAGTATAAAATTGTGAATCTTGCAGAATTTGAAGAAGTATGAACATGTTGCCAACATATTAATAAATATAAAAATGGGTGTTTCCACGGTGATAGCGTGGGGATCATTTTCGCCAAGTTGAGCGGCCTGGCATATCCAAATATAGAGAGTAGGTAGTAGGTGCATTTGATGGACACAGGCGCTCGCTTGTTTTCTTGTTAAATTCCATCGATGCAACACAGTAACTCAGTCCTATGATGTATATGACTAGATTCGACATGAGATGTAATCTCGACAACGATGTTCCGACAAAAGCGCTCCCCGCAATCTGACAGAGGACTGAAAGCTTCTTCTGCCTTTGACAGTGCCCTAATTGAAAACGCCTGCCGCGATGCCCTTGTAAGCAGTTTAGATTCTTCATTAGCCTCGATGGCTTCCCTTTCTTCACATTACTTAAAACATTTGTTACTGTTATACATGAATGTGATGTTTTCTATACCAATGGCAGATTAAATAATTGTTCTATATATAATAGCGATTTATGATACAATCACTTGTTTAAAAGTGGATCTTTATTTTGCGGCTTTTGGTCTCGTTCCGTAAACTCGTGAAATTAACTTTTAACGTGTACTGGATTTTAGCCAGCGGAACATCGTGTGGAGATAACGTAAATGTACGTTCAGACTTCCTAAACTTTGTCATAGCAGAGGTACTGACAACATGACTTTTTTTTGTTGTAATTTATGTCCTCCAACGTTGTCATATCGGACGATGAATGAAATGTTCAAATGAGCCCGGGTCCATGGAGCTTAGAGCTACCCAACATTCGTCTTCCAGGATAAGGGGAAACCCCGGAAAAAACCTTATCCAGGTAACTCACCCGGACCGAGATTCGAACTCGGGACCTCTTGAACGTGAGGCAGACGAGCTACCATCTCCGCTACCGGAGCGGGCAACATGGCACTGATTATTTACATAATCATAGCGTTCTTTAATATATGTGGGAAAATATGCTTACGTTAAGGGGAGGTGGATCTCTCTCTCTCTCTCTCTCTCTCTCTCTCTCTCTCTCTCTCTCTCTCTCTCTCTCTCTCTCTATATATATATATATATATATATATCATCTTATAGCCTACCTTATAACATACTGCTACAACATATTGTAATTTTGACTCTGATGCCTCTATTTCTATTTACGAGGGTGGTCTGAAAAGTTTCCGACCTAACAAAGATACAAAACATTTTTTTTAGATTTTTTTTCCAACATAGTCTCCTTGTAACTGTACACACTTCTCCCAGCGATGCCGCCATCTCTGTAACACGTCCAAATAGCACTCGGCGTTTCTCCACATAGTCTCCTTGTAACTCTACAAATTTCTCCCAGCGATACTCCCATCTCTGTAACCCGTCCAAATAGTACTCGGCGTTTTTCTACATAGTCTCCTTGTAACTCTACACACTTCTCCCAGCGATGTTCACATCTCTGTAACCCGTCCAAATAGTACTCGGCGTTTTTCAACATAGTCTCCTTGTAACTCTACACACTTCTCCCAGCGATGTTCACATCTCTGTAACCCGTCCAAATAGTACTCGGCGTTTTTCTACATAGTCTCCTTGTAACTCTACACACTTCTCCCAGCGATGCTCGCATCTCTGTAACCCGTCCAAATAGTACTCGGCGTTTTTCAACATAGTCCCCTTGTAACTCTACACACTTCTCCCAGCGATGCTCCCATCTCTGTAACCCGTCCAAATAGTACTCAGCGTTTTTCAACATAGTCCCCTTGTAACTCTACACACTTCTCCCAGCGATGCTCCCATCTCTGTAACCCGTCCAAATAGTACTCGGCGTTTTTCAACATAGTCTCCTTGCAACTCTACACACTTCTCACAGCGATGCTCCCATCTCTGTAACCCGTCCAAATAGTACTCGGCGTTTTTCAACATAGTCTCCTTGCAACTCTACACACTTCTCACAGCGATGCTCGCATCTCTGTAACCCGTCCAAATAGTACTCGGCGTTTTTCAACATAGTCTCCTTGTAACTCTACACACTTCTCCCAGCGATGCTCCCATCTCTGTAACCCGTCCAAATAGTACTCAGCGTTTTTCAACATAGTCTCCTTGTAACTCTACACACTTCTCCCAGCGATGTTCCCATCTCTGTAACCCGTCCAAATAGTACTCGGCGTTTTTCAACATAGTCTCCTTGCAACTCTACACACTTCTCACAGCGATGCTCCCATCTCTGTAACCCGTCCAAATAGTACTCGGCGTTTTTCAACATAGTCTCCTTGCAACTCTACACACTTCTCACAGCGATGTTCCCATCTCTGTAACCCGTCCAAATAGTACTCGGCGTTTTTCAACATAGTCTCCTTGTAACTCTACACACTTCTCCCAGCGATGCTCCCATCTCTGTAACCCGTCCAAATAGTACTCGGCGTTTTTCAACATAGTCTCCTTGTAACTCTACACACTTCTCCTAGCGATGCTCCCATCTCTGTAACCCGTCCAAATAGTACTCGGCGTTTTTCAACATAGTCTCCTTGCAACTCTACACACTTCTCACAGCGATGTTCCCATCTCTGTAACCCGTCCAAATAGTACTCGGCGTTTTTCAACATAGTCTCCTTGTAACTCTACACACTTCTCCCAGCGATGTTCACATCTCTGTAACCCGTCCAAATAGTACTCGGCGTTTTTCAACATAGTCTCCTTGTAACTCTACACACTTCTCCCAGCGATGTTCACATCTCTGTAACCCGTCCAAATAGTACTCGGCGTTTTTCAACATAGTCTCCTTGTAACTCTACACACTTCTCCCAGCGATGTTCACATCTCTGTAACACGTCCAAATAGTACTCGGCGTTTTTCAGTATAGTCGCCTTGTAACTCTACACACTTCTCACAGCAATGCTTCCAACTCTGCACGTCCAAATATTACTCGGCGTTTTTTCAACATAGTCTCCTTGTAACTCTACACACTTCTCGCAGCGATGTTCCCGTCTCAGTAATCCGTCCCAATAGTACTCGGCGTTTTTCAACATAGTCTCCTTGTAACTCTACACACTTCTCGCAGCGATGTTCCCATCTCTGTAACCCGTCCAAATAGTACTCGGCGTTTTTCAACATAGTCTCCTTGTAACTCTACACACTTCTCCCAGCGATGCTCTCATCTCTGTAACCTGTCCAAATAGTACTCGGCGTTTTTCAACATAGTCTCCTTGTAACTCTACATACTTCTCCCAGCGATGCTCCCATCTCTGTAACCCGTCCAAATAGTACTCGGCGTTTTTCAACATAGTCTCCTTGTAACTCTACACACTTCTCCCAGTGATGCTCCCATCTCTGTAACACGTCCAAATAGTACTCGGCGTTTTTCAACATAGTCTCCTTGTAACTCTACACACTTCTCCCAGCGATGCTCTCATCTCTGTAGCCCGTCCAAATAGTACACGGCGTTTTTCTCTGCAAATTAATTGTTCACGAAGGCGATTGCCTCTTCATTTGACGAAAATATCAGTCCTCCGAGCACAATTTTCAGATGAGGGAACAAAAAGAAATCGCTTGGGGCTAGATCTGGCGAGTAATGCGGATGGTCAAGCAGTTCAACCGTAATTCGTGGATTTTCGCCATTGCAATTGCTGAGGTGTGAGACGGTGCGTTGTCTTGGTGAAAGAGGATTTTCTTTTTGTGCAAATGTAGCCGTTTTCCCGCAAGTTCTGCCTTCAGCTTGTCAAGTAATGATGCATAGCATGCTCCTATAATGGTTTTTCGTTTTTGAAGATATTGGATTAAAATAACTCCATGACTATACCAAAAAACAGTCAGCATCACTTTCTCAGCCGAATAAACAGTTTTTTGCTCTTTTGGAGCCGGTTCACCCTTTGCAGTTCACTGTTTGGACTGTATTTTTGTTTCGGGCGTATAATGATGTATCTAAGCTCCATCTACAATAATTAATCGGCACCAAAACTCGGATTTATTGCGCCTAAACTGCACAAACACAGCGTTGGAAATGTTCATTCGAATAAGTTTTTGGTCTAACGTGAACAAACGCGGATAGCTTTCTCATATCTAAATGTTTACAAACACGTTCTTTTGACATGTTTATAGCCTCTGCTATCTCTCTCACTTTAATACGGCGGTCGTCTAGCACCATTTGGTGAACTCTGGCGATGTTTTCGTCGGTAGTTGCAGTTTTTGGATGTCATGAACGTTCATAGTCTCCCAAGCTCTTACGGCCACGTTTAAATTCAGCTGCCTAAAATTTCTCTGTAGTAAATGATGATGCAGAGTCCCCATACACAGAATCCAACTCATCTTTGATTTGCGTAGGCGTATTGCCTTTCAAAAACAAACATTTAATGACAGTTCGATACTCGATTTTGTCCATTTTCATAAAAACACTCACAGCAACTCACTCAAATAACTGTTACATAACAACTGATCGTCAAAAATGGCTGAAACTTTGGTGAGTAACTGTCAACAGATGAACAACGAAATTCACTGGCTTTTATTTACGAATGCTGCCATCTTCCTGGGAAGTCGGAAACTTTTCAGACCAACCTCGTAAATGTCACAGTAACAATATAGCTTACACTCTTTTTTGGTGTCATATTTTGATGGAATTTGTTACAAATTTCGCAGCATATTCATATGCGTATAGAGAAGTTTCATGTTGTGGCTAACCTGTGCAGCTGCACATCACACTTGATTTTGCAGCACTCATATGTTCTCTAGTGTTTATACTAGAAGAAATAGCACTTACTTTGTAAAATTATCTTTGAAAATGTCTATAACACAAAGAGTGCATAAGAAATGTCGTGGAAGTCCATGAAGACAATGTAAAACTGCTCTGCAGGACAGTAAATCTTCAGAAGTAAATAAAACTCCGAGTAAAACTAATGATAAGTGTGAGGTTAGAGAGACCCCTGGTTCCAGCAGTGTGCCAGTACTTCAAGAAGAAAACTCTTCTCCACAAGAAAGCGACAGAATTACTGTTCTGATGTGAACCAGAATTCAGATGCGAAAGAAGTGTGTGACACAGTGGTCAACCAAATGAAAGGACCATTCCAACTGTCTTATATATTCAATACTTTTGGGATTATTGATTTAAAGATATTTATTACATTAAAAAAAAATTCCCTGCTGACGCCGTGAGAAAATTTGCATCAAATTACAATCATATGCTCTCCTATGAAAAGTTAAAAAATGATCTGTCAGTGATTGATCATAATGATTCATTAGAAGATATCTCTTCAGTCCATGAACTCTCAGTTTTTTCATATAATACATCTTTGAGGAGACATTTTGAAGTACACAAAACGCTGTAAACTCGTGTTTCAACAGCCGAGGCAGAGAGAAGTTGCAGTACATTAAAAAGAATTAAATATTTCCTTCATATGCCAAGCGAGGCTTAATTCCTTGGCTGCTTGTTCCATTCACAAAGAGGAAATTGGTGAAATCCCTAACTTCAACAAGAGAGTGATTGAAATGCTTGCCGCCTAGAAGAAGACATGCTTAGTTCTTGTACAACTAAAACTGCACTTGATGAGTTCCATTTTATCCTTTATTATTAGTTACCTCTAGATGTTTAAAAATGTGTAATGTTTCGCCACATTTCTGCTATCGCAGTGTTTTTGGCAATGTAATTAAAGGTGAGCTTTTTTTAAAAGTTATAACCCCGCTTTACTTTTATTACAAGCATCCTCACGTCTGGCCCTACCAAGATAAATGCTCACGAGCCGCCACTGCCACAACTACTGCACGAGTTCAACAAATTCGTAAAGTAATACCGTGGCAGCTGGAGCTACCTTCCTTCAAAAGAAGCCCATGCATATTTAATGTTTTGGATTTAGCTAGTGCAGAGTGCATCACAACAATACGTTGCTTAAATTATTGCAACTGTTAAAAAAAGGTATGCT
This sequence comes from Mantis religiosa, assembly GCA_030765055.1. Lineage (NCBI taxonomy): Eukaryota > Metazoa > Arthropoda > Insecta > Mantodea > Mantidae > Mantis > Mantis religiosa. Next base: position 5,158,764 of record CM060949.1, read on the forward strand.
AGACCAACTGAATGTCATGCCACGGATGCTATATTTAAATAACGCGGTGAACAAATGAATGATGAGGTCGTTGACACGAGACTGGACAAACAAGTCGGCCATGATGTAAGTCTTATTGACTGCATTGAAGGCTGGCCCAACAAATTTTAAACAAGTGAATATGAAAACACAACCCGAGGCAAAGCATATAAACTTTATGGCGCATAGCATCTTACTGCCTATAAATAAACACAAAGTAAAACCTGAGACATTCTATACAAGTAATAAGAAAGGATTATATTACGGCTAACAACTTTCAGGAGCTTTAGATGTGGAATATTAAACCCTGTGGATGTAAATAACGATCAGTAATTTAAACTGAGGCGCAAAATCTTGTTTAACAGCCCGACGTATCTGTTATACAAAATGTTGCATGTATACTCCAATTTATAATTGTACCGACATCGCAACTAGTGTGTCCGTAGTATTGAAGCGAAACCAGCTTCTATCATGTGATTTACTTCACGCGAGGAACATATTCTGAGGTCTCTGATTGGATAAACGTAGATATTAGTCGATTCTACTAAATGAAAGCGAGGTAGCAACGAACTCTTCGCTCGCCTCTGTAGCGCAGGCGGTAGCGTCTCTGCCTCACGTTCAAGAGGACCTGAGTTTAATCTCGGACAGGGTGATAATGTGTTTCCTAGGGTTTTCCCTTATCCTAAAAGATGAATATCAGGTTACTCTAACCTCTATGGATCCAGGGCTCATTTAAGCATCATTTTACCTTATGATTACGTAGAAAATGAAGCTAGCTATAGTGAATCAATGAATATTATACAAATATAATAATTTGTAACAAAAACTTCACTTATCTTAAGAAAATGATGTTGATTAACATTTTACCTGTTCATTAAGCATACGATATGACCAAGGCTAGAAAGTTTGTACCACTCGCCGTCCCCTATACTGGTTGCGACCGACCTTCTCCCGGCATCCAAACAAGTAAAAGAGCGCACAGCGGAGAGGCATTGAAACCGGTTGTCCAGAGAAAAAAAAATGACTTATGAGACATTCGTAAATGCTCATCTATTTAGATCATTATGTACATAACACTATACAAATTCTTATATAGTACATATGGATTTGTCTCTAGCTGATTTCAATATTTAAATAGGCACATTCTGGCAACACCCAAGCAAGTATAACGCGGATTGTAACATTTCCTGATCGAATGTAAAATAATATCCAAATAATAAAATTATTTTCCCAAATATCTGAAGACACTTACTAGACAAAATGACAAAGCATGAATTTTACTACATATTTACCCATTTGTGGCCGTATTATTAAAAACAATAATGTACCTCTGAAGCCTTTCAAATGAAAAACTCATTCTATGTCCCGTAAAACAAGATTTAGTTAATTGATAATCTGTTGCAAATTCGTTAATGATTTCAGCGAATTTAGTTTCTGGATCTGGCTTCTCTTTTTTCCATGTTTGTTGAAGTATCCCACTGAAATGTAAATGTAAATAACGAAGTAAAAAGGCCATGAATAAGTACATACAGTAGTTGTACAGCAAACTTAGTTACTCATCTGTGAAGCATAACAAACATGTTATTCGAATGTCTACCTTCCTACCAACGTGATCTGTGTCATGCAATTACACCTGTTTTGTAGTAATGAGTTGCATTCTACGACGAACCTTGCCCTTGCTAATGCACTGCGTTGTATAGCCATGCCTGGCCACTCTTACTCTGCTCAAGGAAATCGGTATGAACTTCCTAGCTCTGGATGTGATTTAACGAACTCTACTCCAACCAATGAAGAACACTGCCATGCACCATACCCAACTACATGGGCACCACAGTAAGACACCTATGAAATGATCATTAGCATAAGATTGTTAATAGAGGAATGGATAATTAATGATACAAATACACTGGACTTAGATATGGGAGAATCTAGATGCACAATGATGAATATCCCTCCAAGAAAAATAAACTGTGAGAGCTACTTTGTACTATATCATCTTTCATCATAAGATTTCCAATTTACATAAAACCCAATAAAAATTTATTTATTTAAATATGTATTTATTTTTCATGTTAAAAATAATAATAATAATAATAATAATAATAATAATAATAATAATAATAATAATAATAATAATAATAATAATAATAATAATAATAATAATAATAATAATAATAATAATAATAATTATTATTATTATTATTATTATTATTATTATTATTATTATTATTGTTGTTGTTGTTATTGTTATTATTATTATAATAATAATATTATTATAATAATAATAATAATAATTATTATTATTATTATTATTATTATTGTTGTTGTTGTTATTGTTATTATTATTATTATTATTATTATTATTATTCTTATTATTATTATTATTATTATTATTATTATTATTATTATTATTATTATTATTATTATTATTATTATTATTATTATTATTATTATTATTATTATTATTATTATTATTATTATTATTATTATTATTATTATTATTATTATTATTATTATTATTATTATTATTATTATTATTATTATTATTATTATTATTATTATTATTATTATTATTATTATTATTATTATTATTATTATTATTATTATTATTATTATTATTATTATTATTATTATTATTATGTAAATAAAATGAATGTTGACAAATATCAGTTGCAGTAATATAGAATGTTTGTTTGTAGAACACTGAACTTCAACAATCAGCCAATGTGGGTTGGAGGTCTGGCTTCAGCGGATGCGATTCTTGAGCGTCCAGGTCAAGTCCATTCTGATGACCTAGTGGGCTGCGTGCACAGCGTCTCTGTGAATGGCCGAGCACTCAACCTGAGCAGTCCTCTACAGTCTCGAGATGTTGAACCAACATGTACGCGTAACTCTTGTAGCGGAGCTGGTAGCACACAAGAGAGTAACGAAGTGATACCATGTGGTCCTTCAGGAACCTGCCTGGACCGATGGAAGACCACGGCATGCCTTTGTCCCACCCCAGATTCTGGTAAACTATTATTTTATTTCTTTATTTAGTTTAGTCATATTGTTTTAAACTTGTCTCTTATTTTCTAACAGTTCATCCATCGTTTTTCTTTTGTGTAGTTTACATGTAATGTAATGTTTTAAAAACCAGTAGCAGAACTACTTTTTCGTCTTCTTGTTCTATAACTGCCCTTTTATACCACTATGTGGTGTCAGGGTATTGTTGTTTCTCTTAACCCTTATGCGGGTTGAGGAACGTGGTGTCTGGATCTGAGTGAGAAAGAATCCAGGATGGGTGATCAGCCCAATGCCTGGTGTGGCAATGGTATGAAGTGGATGACAGAATGAGGGTGGGATGAAATGATAGGAAAGATGATGGAGCAATTGGTGGAATACTGGTGGGTGAAACTGGAGGACCCAGAGAAAACCTGCTCCAGCATTCTACTGTCCGCCACAAATCTCATTGCCTGCTTTGGTAGCGTAGATGGTAGATGTCTACCTTACATTCAAGAGGTCCCAAGTTCGAATCTCAGTCTGGGTGAGTTACCTGGATAAGTTTTTCCCAGGGTTTTTCCTTATCCTTAAAGACGAATGTCGCGTAGCTGTAAGCTCCATGGACCCTGGGCTCATTTGAGCATCATTTCACTCACTTCATTCACCATCCGATATGACTTAAAGTTGGAGGACGTAAAATTATCAAAAAAAAAAGTCACTTTGCAATCGCCTGGGATCAAACCACCTTGATGGGAATTAAGTGGTCTAATCACTTGGCCATGGTATGGCCTAACCACTTTTTCTAAGGAGTTAATACAAATGAAAACTTCTGTACTGCTTCTTTATGTTCCTTATGTGATGGGGCATTTTCAACGCAAGGGTATATACCAGGGCAATCCACACAGAGTGTAGATTTTTGTGATGGGGACTGTACCATTTCTTGTGGTAACTGGTTTACTTATACAAATAATAGTAATAAAACATTATATCTTCTTAAATATTCACATTATCAGTGCAGTTTTATGTTGAATCTTTTTACTGTTGCTTTAATTTTAACAACACTCTTGAAAACAAACAGTGCTTTTAATGGTTTTCATTCTGTCACAACACATTGTTTTTTTTTTTTTTTTTTTTTTTTTTGTAATTTACGTCCTTCAACATTTAGTCATATCGGACGATGAATGAATGAAATGGGTGAAATGATACTCAATTCGTCAGGACTCCATGGAGCTTAGAGTTACCCGACATTCACCTTTAAGGATAAGGGAAAACCCTGGAAAAACCTTATCCAGGTAACTCACCCTGACTGAGATTCGAACTCGGAACCTCTTGAACTTGAGGCAGACATGCTACCATCTATGCTACCGAGACGGGCACATACAACACATTGAGTTGTACGTTGAGGAGAGAGAGGGGAATGAGACCATGGAGAAGGGAGGAAATGAAAAAGAAGAGAGGGAAAAAGTTTTATATCAGATTTATATCATGTTTTAAGTTTTTCTTTAGTAAATAAATAAATAAAAAAGAAAAGCATTTTTGATAAGTTTCGTATGGGTGTCTGTGAACAGCACAATTAAAAAATAAAATCTCTGTTAGATACCAAAATGAGTATCTTAAATTCAATTTCTTCCAAGGGCGTAACATAAACTCTTCAAGAAAGTTCCCCCATACCAAACTTAATAAAGAACAATTTTTTTTTTTTCACTTTTACTATCTGAAAGGAAGCTGAAACGACTTTGAATAAAATATGTTTAATATATTTTCATGACAAATAAATGTGTTTGTTCTGTTAGAATAAGTTATGAAGTGTTCTGAATGACCTTGTTATAATCTTAGGTAGCCTTCAAATAAACATCATCATTGTTATAATTATATACAGCCTATAGACCTTATGAGATAAGCAATGATAAAAACTATGGATCTCATTAAATACAGAGGTAATGTAAAATTATTTTTGTAGTATTTATAATTTTCAAGATATTCATTATTATTGTTTTGAATTTTCAAATACTTCATACTTTTTACGCAACACTTTATTTACACAACTTACTTCTAAAGTTGTACTTTAATAACATAAATTAACCGTCTAAAGTAACTCTTTAATAATAGGTGTTTTCATAAGTAATATCGGTTTTTTTATTTTGGTGTTTTGGAAAATTTATTGGGTTTCTTTGGTTTGGCAGTACTATTTACAGGATGTCATGGGTAGTGTTGCATACATTGCGAGCATGTATCAGTCTTCATTTTCTAATAAACAATCACAAAATGGAGATAACAATGTTTGAACATTACTGGAAACAAGATTATAAAGTCGCTGTCATAGCTCAAAGAATATGTGAAGTGGAAGAAGAAGGTGTCGTTAGTGAGTATGTGGCACGCGATGGTTACAACGTTTCAACAATGGAGACAAAAACACTAAAGATTTATCACGTTCTGGAAGACATAAAGTATGGAATATTGAGGATACATGCCAAGTTTTGCAAGAAAATCTGCAAAAAAATATCCTTAGGCTTTCAGAAGAACTTAGTGCATCACAAAATGTTGTACATTGCCACATTAAGACACTTGGAGAACCGTACAGAAGCTGTAGATCTTTACCTCATGAACTGACACCTCAACAGGCTGAATGTAGAGTGGATATGTCTAATCAGCTTATCTGTAATCCCATGGATGATAGATTTGTGGTTATGGAGGTACTCAAATTTCAAAACCAGAATAAGTGATCCATTTTTTAAAGATTTAATTATGATTTCAACTACTGTATGCCTTTTGTACTTGTAACAAACTGTCATGAAACCATTTTTTAAAAAAGTTTATCACAGTAACATGAAGCAGAATCAAAGATTATAAGAATTGTTTACAGAAGAATGGATAGAGAAATGAATGAGTGTAACACACCAACCTTTAAAAAAAATTCTCAGTGTTGATATCTAAGTTTAGTCTCAAGTTAATTGCATAATAAGTATCAATTTAACTTAACTAACATAATAATATTTTACAGGTCTGTTGTTATCGCCAGACTGTCATGAGTCATTGCAGCCGGTTAGTCTGAGTGAAGGATCGTTCCTGGAATACAGAGTATCTGATAAACATCGCCGCATGCAGCTGTTAGAGTCCATGTATGGTGGCTCCACTCTGTGGTCAGGTTCCAAACCTGATCCTGTATTGTCACCCATCAAAAGTCTGAGTGTGGTATTTCGAACTGTCCAGGAAGATGGTCTGCTCATCTATACAGCCACTAACAACGACTTCACTACTCTTGAGGTAACGTATCATGCTGGCTTACTCTGAAGTGTGTCTTCCCAAAATTAAAGCTAAGCCAAAATAGCTTTCACATGGAAAAGTTTGTTATACTTTATTTTCCAAAAATGAATAAATATACCATACATTTAAGACATTTACATTACAAATAAAATATATATATATATTAAGTTTTTGGGAACATATGCAAAGTTCTTGTCATTCCAAAAGAATTTTGTGCAGTTTTTTATAACTAGTAAAACATAAACAAACACTTACTACAATATATATCTCTTTAAATACCCAGTTTATTTCATATAATATTTTCTTGTGCCATCTACCATTTTCTTTTTAAATTTCAAAATTATGAAGTTTAGTTAATCTTGTTTAACTATGTAATGATTTTAAACTTTTGCAGAGCAATCAAAGATATTATTTGTGCTGATCTCTCATTTATTCCTTAGAAGTATGGATTTGTAAACTCTATTCTTAATAAAAGAACAAAAATCCTTTCATGTTCACACCAAACAGCGAAATGGCTTTATTTACCATCTACAGACTATACAGTATTTTCAACACATAGAAATCTGTAAGAGGAGCTTAAGCAAGCCTGGAATTCAACATCTACTATTATCTATACTCATTTCTATGAATAGCATGGGATTTTTTCCCATTATTAGGAATATCTCATGGACTTTATGACATTCATGACTCAAAAGGCTAAAGTGGAAGATTTACAATTAAAAATACACTAGAAGCCCAATGTAGCCCAATGTAGTATAGCAGATTTGGATTTAATGCAAATAAAAGTATGACCCTATTAAAAAATATTGTAGTTAATTATTTTATATATTTGTTTTCTTTTATTCCAAAAGTTGAGATAAAAATATTCCGCAAACAGAGGTTCTGCAGTATATTTTTCACCCCAACCCTGTTCATTGACACTGGACACTGCTTTTCAGGAAAGAATGAATGATACCAATCTTGGCTTTGTCTTTTTCATCAGCTCATATAATTCTATGGAATGAAATCATGCACTGCTCCTGGGGAAGGAAGGAGGAATGTAGCAATGTGTCTGCATGTTATCTGACTAGCATATGAAGCTGACACAACAATTCACTTAATGCTGTCCACAACAAGAATGACAATGAGGAACAAGATGACAGTGAAGATGATAGTAGGGAAAATGACGTAGAGGAAGAAGAAAACACTCTGAATGTGATAACTCATTTAAATAATGTGATTTTGTGGGTGGAGAGGCAAAATGAATCAAACTGCATTCATCTCCTCCATCTTGACACAATATGCAAAGAAAAAACGTGGCACATCATTGCGTCAAACATAACTTACTCATTTTTTTAAAACAAGTAGAAATTAGGATGAAAGGTTAGAGCCAGACTGAAAAATTCAATGCCATAGCCGGGATTTGAACCACGGATCTTCTGGTTTCCGTCCAGCCGCTCTAACCATTGAGCTACTATGGCCAACGTGCCAACATGACATTAAATTCTCCAACTGACTCGTGTTTTTCCCGGTAAACCACTAGGAGTTCTCATAAACACATGAGACAACTACCTTAATGACGACTTACTATGCTGTAAGTACTTTAAGCCTCAGGCTTTATAGTTCGGACCACTATTAGGTACAATTAATGGAAATTAATTGTTCTTTCACACTGGCCGTGTGTAGGACGCACTACGGAAGGGTAGAGCCAGACTGAAAAATTTAGAGCTGCTGGACGGAGATCAAAAGATCCATGGTTCAAATCCTGGCTATGGCATTGAATTTTTCTGTCTGGCAATTTCAAATAGCAGCCTTCTTTAGTCTCTATTTTACACCAAAGAAGCATTAACTGAAGATACCTACATGTAGAGAATGCAGTTATTAAAAACACAACAAATAGTTTCCAGAAATTGGAATGCATTGCTTTATTCTTTGTTATAAAAAAGCCAAAAACTACAACAGTACTAATAATAGGGTAAATTTGTTATGTTGCAGCAAAACTATAGATTCATCTCCTATACTATAATTTATTTTTTTGTGCAGTTACGTGGTGGTCAACTGGTATACACTTCTCGTCTGGGAGCAACTCGGACACCCGTCAACATGACGGTAGCCACTCCTTCAAGTCTCTCAGATGGAATATGGCACAATGTTACCATGACATCGCACAACCGCGGTCTCAGTCTTATGTTGGATGGCACAAGAGTTGGTGATGAACTTGATCTAGCTGGGGTGCATGACTTCCTTGATCCATATCTTACAGTCATCTTCCTGGGAGGTGTTCGAAGAGAGTTCTCAACAATACAGGACACAGCCCCACTTGGTAAGTTTACTTTTTCGCATGTTTATAAGCTGACATAAAGTTTTTGTAATGTACCAACTAAGTTTCCTCAGTTCATGAATTATCTACCAATGTGGTTGTTCCTTTCTTTTACAAATTAACAACTTAAATTATAGAGATGTGAGATTTATTAGACTCAAAGCAAAGTTTTGGTTATGTATATCTCCCAACATATTAAAGCTTTACTATAATAAATGCATATAAGATTTTTCCATCAATCAGAATTAGATTATTGTTTATATGAAAAACTGAAATAAATTTACAAAGTCAACATTTTATTTTGTACTACCAGAGAGACCAGTGATTTGGTAGTTATTCAAGAAACTGGGGGTAATTTACAATGTTCTTTACATTATTTAAATCAAATACATAAAGAGTGTTGTCTCCAAATATCAAAGAAAAAAGAATATTTGGGGTAAAACCAAACAGATTCAAAATAATTCATAAGTTATATCTCATTTTGCATATATTTATTAAACTGACTCAGTTTGATTCAAATTTAGGATATTATAATTCATTAAGCCATCTACCTTTGCTACAGGCATCATCTTACTTAGTTGAAGGTAGACCTAAGTCTGAATCAGTCATTTTTAATATATTTGTTGCTATTCGTTTCAATTTTCCAATACTTCATACTTCTTAAAATGCTACTTCATTTATTTCTTACATTGAAATAATACAGAGAACCAAATTTCAGGGTCAGCATGTGACATCCACAGTTTCTAGCATGACAGATTTAATGTTGACACATAAAGGATCTTTCACAAGAGTGTTGTATCTTTGAACTTAAATAGAACACGTTCTATAAATGAGAGGGGTTTATTTCTTTTTTATTTTGGAACATAATTAATCTCATGATGAGTGGAAAGGAACATTTAAGTCACTGCCGCGACTTTGTTAGGTTGCGCATGTACAGTTGACCTAATTTTCAATGATAGAAGAACATAAATTAGATCCAACTTCACAAATAACACATGTGAAGATCATTTACTGTTTCTGGTTTGTTGGCATGAACTCGAGATTTAACATAACCTCACAAGAAGTAATCCAATAATGTTAAATCACATGATCTCAGGGGCCAGTTAACATAGCAACACGGGAATGATGAAACCTATGAACTTCTCCTTCAAAAGATCAGTTGTTTCGAGAGCAGTATGACATGTGGCACAATCTTGCTGGAAATAGATATTTCTGAGATCCATACCATCCAATTGACGCCAAAAATAGTCCTGTATAAGAGCCTGGTATCTTTCTCCATTGACAGAGCTTCTCCATCTTCGTCTTGGAAAATATATGGACCAATAATTCCACCGCACCAATATTCACATCACACAGTAACGTGTTGGGGATGATGTGGTCGTTCTTAAATCTGCATTGGATTGTGATTGCTCCAATAGCGGCAATTTTATTTGTTAACTAAACCATCCATCCAAAAGCGGGCTTTGTCACTGAAGATGATTTTTCGACAAAAATCCAGGTCTGCTTCTAATTGCTCCATAGCCCAGTCAGCAAATACACGGCACAGCCTATGGCCATTGGGCTTTAGTTCTTGACTTAACACCATTTTGTAAGCATGCAACTTGAAGTCCAGATGCAGAATTTGCCAAGTTGTGATTGGCGAAAGCCCCAGTTCTTGCACTCAATGAGCAATTGATTTTTTCTGTTTTCTCTCATGTACTCTCACAAACGGTGTCTATATTTTCGTTGGAGCACTTACATCGATATATACAGGTGTTCTTTGATCACTGATAGAATCACTTCTTTCAAATTTATTGATCAGACACCGAATCGTTCTCTCACAGGGACGATTATGCACACCACAAACTTCAAGCAATACATGGAAGATTTGGCAAACAGATGATCCATTCTGATAATAAATTTTAATAATTTCTACACGTTGCTGAATGCTGTAACGTGCCATGACTATTTGTCAATAACAACTGTGACAACATGGAAAAAAAATTACTGCTGTAACTCAATAACAACGGCAGCTATTATATGTCTCTTGTTGAGAGACTGTGCAATAGTTAAGCTCCTTCAGTGTCTTGTTCTTTTCTTAGTCTATTATGCCTTTCTATTCTAAAATGGTCTGCATGTTATAGCATATAATGTTTTTATCTCTTATTGCACATTTGGTTATACTATTCTTACTTTTGTATACTTAAGGAAATATGCACATATTCTTGATAATGTCTGTTGTTGTAAAACTCTTCTTTATTTATTTATTTGTTTATTTATTTCATAAGATATTTCATTCAGATCTCCCTTTATTTCTAGGTTTTGAAGGATGCCTGGCTAACTTCAGTATTAACAATGAAATCCAGCCATTTAATGGATCTGGCAGCATTCTGTCGGAAGTGCTCCAATATGGTAAAGTGACATCTGGATGCTTCGGTCCTGTGGGAGGTGTTGGAGCTGCTGCCGCTCCAGATCCACTTAGCATTGCAATCACCCTCGTCATCGTCTTTTTTGTCATCCTGTTGGTGGCAATACTTGTAAGCTTTGTGGTGTTCCGTCTGCGCCGACAGAAGAAAGAGAAGGGAGGAGGTCCTGGTGGTAGTCCAGGGGCAGCCAAGCAGAATGGTAGCATGACTCTGGTAGCTGGTGGTGGCATCTCTAGTGGAGTTGGCGTGGGTGACACTCGTGAGGGCCCACCAAGCTTCTTGTCAGAAACAAGCGATGTACTACGTGGTGGTCATCATCTTGTAGCTCCTGAACTGATATCCAAAAAGTACAAGGAGCGTGAGATAGTGGCTACAGAGATGAGACCTCAGAGACCAGACATCATTGAGCGAGAAGTAGTAAGCAAATCACACCCACCATTACCACCGCCAGGAACAGCTACTCATGAAGCTCCACAACCGTCCACAGGAACTGTAGATCTTGAAGTGCCTGAACATTATGATCTAGAGAATGCCAGTTCCATTGCTCCTTCAGATATTGACATTGTATATCATTATAAGGGTTATCGTGAAGGTGGTAATGTAAGGAAGTACAAGGCAACACCTCCCCATCTGCCGCCAAGTGCTGGGGGTAGCAGCAGTGCTGCCACAAGTGGTGGACCAGTGACAAGCTATCATCACAAACATCAGGCGTCAGCGCAGCAACAACAGCATCGTCACTCACCCCATCACTTTCCACCAGGTGCTCGTTCAGTGGTCCCTCCACCCCCAGCATCCAGAGTAGACTCCCCACCTAGCACTGTAGCTGGGGGCAGTGCAGGAGGTGGTGGTAAATTATTGCAGAGCACACCACTAGCTCGGCTCAGCCCAAGCTCTGAGTTATCAGCTCAGCAGACACCTCGTATCCTAACTCTGCAAGACATAAGTGGTAAACCACTGCAGTCAGCACTTCTGGCCACCACGTCGTCCTCGGGTGGTAAAGATGCTAGTGAGCGTAGTCTTAATAGCCCTGTGATGAGCCAGCTGAGTGGACAGAGTTCAGCTGCCAGTCGTAAAGCAGGCCCTAGTGCTGGCGCAGGAGACAGTGCAGGTGCAGCTGCTGTAGGACTCACAGCTGAGGAGATTGAACGTCTTAATTCTCGACCACGTACCTCCAGCCTTGTTAGTACCCTGGATGCTGTATCTAGTTCCAGCGAGGCTCCTAGAGGGCGACGTCTCCTCGAGGCCGGAGCAGGCCCCCCACCTCCTGTAGTGCACCACCTGAACCACCTGCATCACGCTGCAACAAGTGCAGATCCTCATGATCACAGTTCCACTACAACAGATGAGAGTGGCAACGATTCATTCACATGCTCAGAGTTTGAATACGATAATAATACCAACTCAGAGAGCACCGCCAAACGTAGCGAAGCCATGTTTGGTGCAGCAAGTAAGCTTCCTCTTGCAGAGGGAGAGGATGAGGAGCGTCGAGGTGCTGAGAGTGGCAGCGGGGCAGGTAGTGGTACCAAACCACCTCTTCCACCAGTACCTGCGTCGTACGATGGCTTCGACTCTTCATTTCGAGGATCCCTCAGTACACTTGTGGCATCTGATGATGACCTATCAACACACATGGGTGCACCAATCTACAGGCCGCACAATGGCTCACCCTCAGCAGGGGCAGCTTTAGGTTGGGACTACTTCCTCAACTGGGGACCCAACTTCGAGAGCTTAGTGGGAGTGTTCAAAGACATTGCTGAACTGCCAGACTCTGTCAGTAGTCGAGCGGCGGCTTCACTTAGGCTTCCAAATAGTGCTCCTAAACCATCTGAAGAATACGTGTGACATCTGCCCAAGTGTAAAACTATAAAAGCTGACCTTGCCATATTTATACAGAAACATTGTAACAAAGGCATATTGTTTGGGCAGCATTTGTCTGGGCACCAAAGTTTCTTGTTGCTAGGATGTGGATAAAAATCAAATATATCGATGTTAGTCAGGTGCATTATGAGATCGTGTGTATGTATTTTCCGTGTATGCATGGAATGCGCAGTGTTAATTTTTATGTATAATCGAATCCTAACACAGCTAACATTTGAAGATTATTCCAAGTGTTAATACTTAAAAAAACAACCAGAGAGAGAGAAAATATTATTACGCTTCTTATGTGGACCTTTGCGTTAAAGGCCTCAGAACTCTCTTGTACAATAAGTCGTGCTGTAAACTTTAACTGATTTACAACAAAGTGACATTGTGCTATATTTTTTTCTGTTCTTCTTTCTCTTCTAACAGTGTCAAAATGCTGCTATGATTGGCAGTTCTTGGTTTAAACCACATCTTGAAGAATATGGACTTGTAACTTAGATATTTTACATTATTGCTAATTTCCACTACATTTAAACAGTACAATTGTTTGCAGCAAAATCAGTAAGACTAAACAATACTTCTTCTAAAGAAGTAATATTTAGTAACTAAGGGCAGTGTTTATAGTATATTTCGACTAGTGACTTCTGGTTTATCAAAGAGAGGTAGGGATAAAGGATAATATAACTGTTATGAGCTCTGGGAATGGAATTGTTCCATAACACTATCAGCTTTTCACTTTATAACTGTCTCCAAAAGTATTATACAGAGTTTGATGCCACTCACATTGAAACTTAAAATTACATTTTGCAGAAGATAAAGATAGAAGTTAATGCATGCATGTACATTGGCTGATGACAAACACGGCCATAAACTTAAAACATAAACATAGAAGTTTGCAAGATCCAAGCTTTTGTATTTAGTATATGTCAAACTAAAAAACCATCCGATCAGAATGCAATTCTCTTTATTGGTCATTCTGTCATCTGTTGCTTTTGTGTGTAACATTATGGACCAAACATCATTGGGTTGACTATAAAAACTGCAGCAACATAAATTATGCTGGCAGTGAATTGGTAAGATTAATGTTAGCACAAAAGTGAATCGAGAAGATATTGACCCACTGCTTCACTCACACTGTTTTTTCACAGGACATGTTTCAAGAGCTTTTGCTCTTATCATCAGCTGGTACTCGACTAGTGCAAATTGTAGTGGTTTCCTCTTTCCATGTACTAGTCGAGTATCAGCTGATGATAAGAGCAAAAGCTCTTGAAACATGTCCTGTGAAAAAACAGTGTAAGTGAAGCAGTGTGTCAATATCTTCTCGATTCACTTTTGTGCTAAGTTGTCCTTCACTAAATTAATTGGGAGTCGATTAATGACACAAAACAACACTTACTTTTAAATTTTCCTGGAACCGGTTTCTGAGGCCTTCCCTCTATCTTCAGCCGGACATCGACTTGTTCTCATTGGTGTAGCTGGCAATATTTTGTCATCGGTCTCCTCTGGTGGCGGTTCGAGGAACTTGCTGAACAAATCTTTCTGGGGGATGTAAAAATTGAATACTTTGTTCCTATTTTTTGAAATAAAGATTTGTTCCCATGTGGACAGTTCTTCTTTTCCTGTTGTATGTTTTGATAAATTCAAAAAAGTCTTCAAAAAACAAAACATTCAACTAGCTCCAGTGAACCATTACTCCTTAAAAAACCTAATTTGCTCAAACATCAAAGATGCCATTCCATCTAACAAAAAATCTGGTATATATCAAATTGAATGCTGTGACTGTAGTCAAATTTATATTGGAAAAACCAAAAGAAATTTAGAAACAAGAGCAAAGGAACACTTTAGGAACATAAAATACAAACAATTAGAAAAATCAGCAGTTGCCACGCATTTTTGGGAAAAAAACCACAACATAAATCCAGAACCAAAATTACTAAAACATACTACAGGAAAAGAAGAACTGTCCACATGGGAACAAATCTTTATTTCAAAAAATAGGAACAAAGTATTCAATTTCAACATCCCCCAGAAAGATTTGTTCAGCAAGTTCCTCGAACCGCCACCAGAGGAGACCGATGACAAAATATTGCCAGCTACACCAATGAGAACAAGTCGATGTCCGGCTGAAGATAGAAGGAAGGCCTTAGAAACCGGTTCCGGGAAAATTTAAAAGTAAGTGTTGTTTTGTGTCATTAATCGACTCCCAATTAATTTAATTTATACAACAACACTGTTTTCAACACTTCCCTGAAAGGATTTGTTCTTCACCGTCTCTACGCTTCTTTCAGTTTTATACTTTGAAGATTAATGTTGTTTATCGAGGTAGCTAGTACTTGTTCCTTTTGATATGTACTGTCGCCGATGGCATTGTTGTACTGCCACAACAAATGAGAGCCGGGCACGTGGGCAGGAGAGCTGGACGCTTGCCAAAAGAAAGGAGACAGAGATAGGCTCTGGAATTTTCTGTCCACATGCCCGGCTCCCACTTGTCGCAGCAGCACAAAATGCCATCGGTGACACTGTCGCAATAACCATAATTTTCATTGTGAATGGCTGCTAAATGGAAAGTATGAAGAAACCTTCCAGCAAAACTAGTGATAAACAGGCAAAAGGCCATTTTGAAAACCTTAATCTTTAGCAACTTGGAACTCATGCAATACAGCTAGTTTCTCATTGATGATGCACAAGTATTGTTGTTAATAATGCATTATGATTACGTAGAAAGTGAAGCTAGTTACAGTGAAGCAATAAATATTACACAAATATAAATATTTGTTACTAAATCTCCACTTAACTTAAGAAATTGATGTTAATATTTCTTTATTCTTTCTAATGAAGATCGATTTTGAAGGCAAATCGCAATTCGTTCTCAGTTCAAAACAAACTCCGTTGTCAAGGAAATCTTCGTTACCATGTTTTTTCTTTTGTTATGTTATGTTTTCAGCATTACCAACATCTGAAGACGAAACAAACCTAAAAACAGAATCAACAGCCGGTATGTCAAAATTCATTATGCAATGTTTATTTTCTAAAATAAATATCTTTTTCCAAATTATTAAATCTATGGAACTAAAGTTATACCAACTTCTTTAAAAAAATAGCTTTAGCTCTTCAAAATAATTATAGTATTAAAAATTTACTACAATTTTCTAAAAAAGATAAAATTCCTAATAATAAAAAATCTGGAATTTATCAATTTAATTGTTTAGATTGTGATCAGGTTTATATTGGAAAGACAAATTGTAGTTTGGAAACCATAATGAAAGAACATTTTCGTAACATTAAATATAAACAAACCGATAAGTCGGCCATAGCAGATCATTTTTGGTCATTTAACCATGAAATAAATTCCGAAGTTAAATTATTAAAACAATTTAATGGTCCCATAGATTTAATAATTTGGGAAAAGATATTTATTTTAAAAAATAAACATTGCATAATGAATTTTGACATACCGGCAGTTGATTCTGTTTTTAGGTTTGTTTCATCTTCAGATGTTGGTAATGCTGAAAACATAACATAACAAAAGAAAAAACATGGTAACCGAGATTTCCTTGACAACGGAGTTTGTTTTGAACTGAGGATGAATGCGGTTTGCCTTCGAAATCGATCTTCATTAGAAAGAAGAAAGAAATATTAACATCAATTTCTTAAGTAAAGTGGAGATTTAGTAACAAATATTTATGTTTGTGTAATGCATTATGAATTTGCATGTGGAAGTTTGTATGTTGGAACAAAGAATGGAACAGAATGAAGAATTGCAACTTGCTGCAAGAGAACCCATAATGCAAGCAATACTAGGATCTGAACATTATGGTTATTGGGAGATGTATTTAACTGCTCTTAGACAACACTTATTTAGATCTTAGTATTTTTAGCAGAAGCCAAAACAGTTGTATTGTTATTGAAGAATAACTCTTTATCCACCTCTGTTACCAACAATTGGGTTGCGTGCAATCCAGACAATGCATGCAAAATTATGTAAAGAGAGCCTGAAAATATGGGATTGTCTAAAAAATTCTGAAATGGTGGATAAATTTTAGGTTTCCCAAGTTGGCTCTTGTATATCAGATAAACCAGATCTTGTAACATTTATAAATACAGCCCTTAGTTCCATATGCTGCTAGTTCTTCAGTGTACCATGACATATTCAAGTAATCACTTCTTTGCACTCCCAAAGATGTTACTGCTAGTATCTTTCTTTTACCTGTTGTTTTTATTTGTGCTCAACTCTTGAGGTTGAAAGACTAAAACAAAGTGTAACAAAAGAGTATTTCCTAGGATTCTTTTTGAAAATATTCAGGGATATACAATAGAAAGCCATAAAGTTCAGGTAATGCATTATTTCATAAATAGTTGTTTCAGTCAGAAAGCTTTGTAGTTACATTTAGTTTGTACAAAAGTCATGTTCAGTCTCGTATTATGGTAAAATAACATTATGCAATATAAGATCCATTTTGTTATTGTTTTGTATATTGTATTGTAATTAATCTCTTTGTGCTCTGTTTTCTCTGTAAAGGTCAGTTTTTCAATTGATAAAACAGAAATGATTATAATTTTTGTCTGTCCATGACTTTTTGCAATATTTGCTTTCTCTGTGTGCCATTTTTAAAAAAAAAAAGGTGCTTTTCATATTTTCCTTATGCAAACATGAAGTTGTGTTTTGTAGGGAATATCGCTGATCATTCATATTTAAGTACTATTGTACCGGGTAACGCATTCATTAAATTCTGTATGTTATATGAGGACACTAAAGCAACAATGATGTAAGCAAATATCTTAGAAAATATCAGACAGTGTTAGCAGAATTTGGAACACTAGGGTAATACTGTTTATGCTTAGTTCAAAGTAGAAATAAACAGACCTTAAAGTATCACTCTCCCAACCACATGGCAAGAACTTAGTATCGTGAGAGAACATTGCTCCTAATAGCAGTGTAAACTGTAAACTTTTACGAGTCAGTGAGTTAAAAAAATATAGCAGAAAAAGCTGAGCAACAATTCTGCATCACTAATAATGATGTTCAATTATTGCTAAACAACAGCTAACCAATTCATTGTCAAACGTTTTTCACAAAATTCGTTAAAAATTATATAATACACTTGATTTCTCTCCATTTTTCACATTTATGCTTCTCTATAGCAATACATAAACTGAACGGTTAAATTTCTCTGCCCAAGAGTAATCACAAAATGCTATAATGTGAACCGAGCTGTTTTATGTAGAGGAAGACACACTTGCTAAGCTGGATAAGTTCACTGCCTTGTCACATGGTTTTGTTCACAGTTCCTTTTAACTTAAAGTGATAATTAATGGAGTCGTGTAGTGTTGCACCCTGAATTGTCACCAGATGAGACCAATTGCAAGAATTGAAATTGCAAGAATTAAGGCTGAGTCACAATAACCAAGAAGGGAAACCAGAACTACAACAAAGTTAAAGTTATATTATGTCATAGTTCATAATTAATGGGAAACCTTCTCAGCTCCCAGAAATGGAAAGAAAGACTAGGTCAGCTTTTAACCGGTGTGTTCTTGAGGGAAGTATATTAGACCCATATTATGCATATTAGACTCTTCATCTCAAGACCGCTGTTTCAAACTTGGCATAAAAATACTTTGCCTGGGTTCCTTTGGAAGGGAAGCACATAAAAGAACCTCAAGCCTGAGCAAAATTAAGTGGTACACCTAATATAGAACTTTAATAACTGTTAAAGAGCTTCCTTAAACAAAAATGCAATTTAAATTAGACTCTTCATGTAGAAATTACTCAAGATGGCCATGATGTGAAACAGGTATATTACTGGAAGAGGGAAAGTTTTACAGTTTCAGTTTCAGGTAATTGCCAAGTATGTAGCTTACTGCTATTTCAGAACAGTTTTTGGAACTATATCTGATATTTGTATGAAATAAAACGTAACCCATGGCATAATAGCCCTCTAGCAGGCCAACGTGACTGCTGGCCTCATGCCAACTTATACAAGGCTGAGGTGGGCGATCATCTAACTGATACAATGAGGAGATGTGGTCAGCATCATGCACATCTCAACCAAAAAGTTGGCTTTCTTAACCAGGGTTCGTTACTTATTGTAGCTTCTCGATTTTCCCATGATGCTGAGCGGGCACCAGTCTTACCATTGGACTTAAAATCTGCAACTCCCAAGGGTGGGATCAAACCCGAGAAAATTCTGTTGTCGGGAACCAAAGCACAACACCCTAGCCCACTATGCCACAGCGCATGACATTTTTATGAAATCCTTATCTAAAATTATAAAATAATCAGACTGTTGCTTTATTCCCTCATATAACTCCAATTTCAACTCTGTTTACATTCACAAAAACATAATATTACATAGATAATAAAGACAAACAAATGTTTATGATGATAATGCTGATTCTGTTAGTTCCTACGAACATTCTTTCTCATATTTCAACACAGTACTGATTAAAACTTGTTCCTACTTTTGCTGAAACATCTGCCATCCTGTTCTCTTTCATGTTAACTTGTATTTTGTAAAGGATACATGCTCAATTTCACCTCTCCTAGCCTTGGTACAAATTAACAATTTTGTTGCCATATTTAGTAAGACAAACT
The DNA here is from genome assembly GCA_030765055.1 of Mantis religiosa. Classification (NCBI taxonomy): domain Eukaryota; kingdom Metazoa; phylum Arthropoda; class Insecta; order Mantodea; family Mantidae; genus Mantis; species Mantis religiosa. The sequence goes on from CM060949.1 coordinate 5,178,187, forward strand.
CTTGGCACTGGAACATCTTGCCGTTTTCCTGTAAATAGGTTGCTATAAAAAGATTCCTTTTTTTTTGTACTCACATTGTTGTATGTACGTATGCATGGTATTTTTAGAGTGTTTATAAAATGTGAAAACGTAAAGAAAAAAGGTTTCATTATTGTTCTAGCCATAAGCGGTAGTGCCAAATTTGTGTCAATTTTGTAAATACATGTGTTAGATCTACGAATATTGTAATAATAAAACTCTGATGATCTAAAGCTGTGTTTTTCATTAACTGACTGACACTCAAAGCACTGTGTTCCTAGACCAGGCATGGTAAGTTTCTTGGAAACAATTATTATACCCCACCCAGCCCAAGAAATAGTCAAAGTATAAACAAATACACATACCACCACTGTGACAAACTTTAAAGCTACTGAAAATAGTTGTTATTCAGTAGATGTATTACTACCCCATTTGTATTACCCCATATATAAGGGTTGGCTGTAAGTCCTGGGCCTGACATGGTGATGGAGCCACTAGGCCAGTTTGACAAATAGTATCATACAGTTTAACTCTAGACTAAGTTGTACCCATGGTTACAGGTCAATAGCTTGTTTAGTTTTTGAATGACAGAATTTTAAACAAGACAAGTGGAGAGGTTTCACGAAAATGGAGGATTTGAAAAAACAAGCACTGATTAAATTATTTTTATTTTTATTTATTTTTATTTATTTATCTGCTGTAGGAGTCAGCCAGACTCGTGGCATCCTCAAAAATACAGTTTCAAAGATATAAAAATGAATTACAAATATGATTGAAAATGGTACAAATTAATATAAAGTCTAATACACTAGTACATTTTAAAAATACATACAGTAAAATATAATTTATTATTACAATTTTATATTAAAAATTAACTGATGCTAAAAGGTAAAAGTTTTAACAATATAAGTTGCACTGATTGCCTAAACCTTCTGTATTTCCTTTTACACAAAATCTGTATAAAAATCAACACTAATCTTACTTATCAGCTTAAGTATTCCTCAAGTGTATAAAAACTACCATTTATACAGAACTTCTTTAACTCTCTTTTAAATCTGTCACTTGTATACCTTTTATTTCTCCTATGAGCTATAGCATGAAAGTTATTGATTTCCCTAGTTTCATAATTATGTATTTGACTGTTTGTTTTCTGACTTATAAATTTTGTTTTTGCAAGCATTATTACTTCAAATATATATAGAGATTGTAAGGTCAGGATATTTAGCTTTCTAAATGCATCTCTACACGAGTCAGTTTGTTTTAAACCTAACATGATCCTAACTGCTCGCTTTTGTAGGGTGAAAATCATCTGTATATACTTTTTTGCACACTGTCCCCAATTTGCCTACAGATATACTATGTTTCAAGCATCGTTACAGCCTAATTTCAAATGACAATCATTATTCACAAAATACAATTTATATAAAAAATATACAATTCATGAAACAGTTTCCATTATAATTCATCAGTTCTATATATACATGTTTTTATTAAATATATTTTTAATTCCTTTTTGAAGCTATATCCAGGTAATGTTTTTAAACCTGACCTTACAATCTACTTTCATTTGAAAGGCTTGACACATGAAAAAATCAAGGAGGAAATGGACAGTACATTGAAAGACTCTACCCCTTCATATACAATAATTAAAAGGTTGGCTGTAGAATTTAAAATGGAACATACAAGCACTAGTGATGAGCCTCGCTCTGGACACCCTGTGGAAGTCACAACTCCAGAGATCATTAAAAAAAAATTCATTGTTTAGTAGTGGAAGACCGCCAATAAAGTTGTTTGAAAGCAGAGGCCATAAACACATCAAAAGAACGTGCAGGTAATATTTTAAATAATGTTTTGGGCTTTCACAACATTTTTCCACGTTTGTTGACACCTGTTCAAACTTGCCAAGAAAAACTGTTTCTGTTAAGAATTTGGAGCTCTACTGTAAAAATCCCAGTGAATTTTTCAGACGGCTTATTATCATGTATGAAACTTGGATACATCAATTCACTTCAGAAAGTAAATCACAGTCAAAACAGTGGATTGTGCCAGGTGAACCAACTACAAAAAAGGTAAAGACAATGTTGTCAGCTAACAAGGTTGTGGCTAGTGTTTTCTGGGATGTACAGAGAATTATTTTTATTGATTACTTGGAAAAGAGGAAAAGTATCTCTGGTGACTGCTACGTAAGCTTACTGTAACATCTGAGTGATGAGATGAAAAGAAAAAGATCTCATTTGGCAAAGAAAAAGATCTTGTTTCTTCACAACATTGCTCCGGCCCATCATTCAGTCATTACAATGGAAAACATGTGTGAATTAAAGTTTGAATTGCTTCAACATCCACCCTATTCACCAGATCTAGCTCCTAGTGACTACCACATGTTCCCGAACCTCAAAAAATGTATTAGAGGACGAATATTACACAGGAACAAGGAGGTCATTGATGCAGTAAACGGCTGTTTTGAGGACCAGTATAAATTGCACTTCAGAGATGGTTTTATTAAATTACAACACCAATATGAAAACTGCATTAGCCTCTCTAGAGATTATGTTGAAAAATAAAGAAAACAAAATGTTTAATGTCTTTTTTTTTTTATTGTGAAGCCCTGGACTTATCAGTTGACCCTAGTAGACAGAGTGTTTGTAAGTGAAAGACATTTTGAATAATATCACCATTTCTAATTCAAAGTTGACTGTTGCACTTTTAGCCAAAGACTTCAATTAAGATGTACGTTTTTACTACGAGGGCTGTTCAATACAGAATGATCATAATTTTTTTACGGTCATAATTTTTCACACTAAAATTCAATCCTATTACATTGTGTTAGCTTAATGTGAAACAAACACGCCGTAGTAGTTTCATTGTTGGTACTCCTGGTTCCCACCTGTGACAATCAGGCAAGTTCAAACATGTCCAGTATCGCCTACCCTTGCAATGGAGGTAAAATGCGGTTAAAGTTGATGTTAGAGGACGATCCGGAGTTTCTTTCAAACGTAATCACTGCTGATGAAACTTGGATACATCATTTTGATCCTGAGAGCAAACAACAAAGCTTAGTGTGGAAATCTCCTTCATTACCAACCCCCGAAAAAGCAAAAGTGGTTGCTTCTACTGGGAAAGTCATGGTCATCTCATTCTTTGATATTCATGGAATGGTTTATCAGCATGTTGTACCTGCACACACATCAGTAACTGGACAATACTACAGGGATGTCCTGAAAACATTGCAAGTCCATATCAGATGCAAAAGACCACATTTCCGTGAAGCAGGCTGTATGCTGCACCACGACAATGTGCGGCCCATATTGCCAATGTTGTTGCTGAATATCTTGCAAAAATCAACGTGGAGTGCATCCATCACCCTCCCTATAGTCCGGATTTAGCCCCATGTGACTTTTTTCTATTCCCTGACTTGAAGAAACTCCTTCGTGGAAGGCATTATCCATCAGCAGAAGCAGTGGTGAAGGCTGCAGAGGCTATTTTGAAGGATCTCTCAAAAAATGGTTTCCAGCATGTCTTTGGAGACTGGCAGGAACGCTGGGACAAGTGAATCACATTCAGGGGAGACTATTTTGAGAAGGACCATCAAAATTATGAGGTTGAGTAAAGGTACGTTGTCAAAAAAAAAAAGTGATCATTCTTTATTGAACAGCCCTTGTAATAAAAGATATTTAATGACATTCTTTAATTAGCATATTTATTTAGCATACATAAATTTCTGGTAATAGGTTAAAGTTGATTTTTCTTTCTCTACCACCATGGGGCAGAGGATTAACAAACATTTGATACTCGGGTTTTACTGCAAATATTTGCTTTGAATTCCCCGATTTCCTGGTTTAAAAAATAAAACAAAATATAAATAAAATAATAATAAAAATAATAAAATAAATGAAAAATACACATCTGTGTATGTGCATATCTCATGTAAACAGTTTATTTTAAAAAGCATATTTGTTGTTTAAGCTAAGTATCTTCCAAGGATAGGTCAAATTTCCCCTCCGTACCACTAAGTACCCTTTAAATGGTAACAATTTTCATAAAAGCAGCTGTGACAATTTTGATTACATGTATCTAATTTTCTGTGTGCAGTAATATCAATCCCTGTTACTTGATTCAATTTTATACTTATAACTAGGACACCGTAAGGGATATACAAAAGACTGCTTCAGGAAAAGGAGCCATGACAGTGCAGAGGGCATGTTCCCACGACCAGCTGGAAACTCCTTGGCAGGCCAGTGAAACCGGCATCCCACTCACCGTGTTCCTGAAAGTGCCCTCGATCCGGAGATTGGAGACCATCCCACTGCAAGAGGAAGTGTTTACCAGCAGATCATCCTGCCATGCAGCGCCGAGGACCCCACCGATACTTCTACCATGAAAGAGAGATGTGAAATGATAATGGAGATGAAATGGAGGAATAAATATTAGAGGATTAACTTAACCAGCATTCACCTGGCGATCCGAGAAAACTCCCATAAAACCCCATGGGTCATGTAGGACGCCATCGAACCCGGGCCTCCCGAATGTGGTCCACAGACAAAACCAGCTGAGTCATCACACTTGGTGTCTGTACAGTTTCTGTGACCAGCATAGAATATATTGTGACTTTGTGGGTTCGTAGAATTAAAAGTCCAAGTTGCAGAAATTCAAAATACTCTTTATTTCCGTAGAAATACACTTTGGACAATCCTCACAGTGGCAGAGTTACGTCACATACACAATTACAGTCTACCAAGGTCGTTTCCACAACAAAGAGCTTACTCAATTTCCCTGTTTCCAACAACGCTTGTTACAACTCCTGTTTTCCACTATTTACAACTGTCCTTTGGCGATTTGTAGCTCCCTTATATATACCACGATTCATATTACTAGAAATTTCTCGAATATTCTGTGACAAACAAGAAATCGAATGTTCTGTAAGACAATCAAGATGTCACTAGAATGTTCCATTTATCTCTTTATTTGTTTGGCATGCCTTTTATGTCCGCGCTATGTTTATCTGCTTAGGCAAGCTCTTTATCTCCACCCGGCACCATCTGTCCCTCATCTCTCTGCGGCGCGCTATAGTAAATAATAGGTTTGCGACAATATGCAACATGTACTGTTCGGCCGACTCCTTTGATGAACCCTCGTAAGTAATTTTAAATCAAAAGTCCTTGCTCTTCAGTCCTTTCTGCAGAGTTACAACTTCTTAACAAATCCTTTGGCAGCGGATGAAACAGAAAGAATTGGAATTCAAAGTTTTTGGCAACTGAGACTATACCAGGGGTCAAATATGACTATCACTTACTAAAAATCAAGTTTGTAATCGATCAGAGATAGAGGTTCTGTTTTTCTGGCATGTATTAAGTATCACCCAGGACAAATAGCTTGAACTTTGGTTATATGTTATCCCCTTAATGTTGTAGGTGCCATCTGACGTTTCCAGTGCGAAGTTTGACATTGTTGATTCTAATCTACTTCATTTTGTCAATAGAGCATCATTTGTTTTGTTTACATTAACTTGAAAATAGTGTCTTAACGAAAACATTGAATTAGCTGGTGAAAATGTTGGTGCAATGATTTATTACAACGTTCGACGTGGATTATCAAGACAAAGAGAACATCGATCGACTAACTTCCACATTTGGTGACGAAGCTCCATCCTTTGCCACTGTGAAACGCTGGTATAATGAATTTAATCATGGCCGACGTTAGCTCAATGATGAAGTTTGTGAAGGTCGTCCAAAATCAGTTGTGATAAAACTAATAATGCAACATACTCTGAGACTGTGGCAGCCCTAAGCATTAGTTCCATCAACATATATAAAATATTGCATGATTATTTAGCTGTAAAAAAGGTTTTCTCTCGTTGGATTCCACATAATTTGACACAACCTCAAAAAGATTCTCGTGTCGATTGATGCACAAAAAAGCTCAAGAAATAAAATGGCGATGCCTCAAAAGAAGTATATAACATTGAATCATGGATCTATCTTATGAGTCGGGACGTAAACAGTAATCGACTGGAAAGGTGTTTCAAGATGAAGCAAATCCAACAAAAGCTGTTCGCACTCGAAGCAAATGGTCACCTGCCTTTTCAGCAAAACTGGCCATGTGGCAACAGTGCCTTTACAGGAACGTAAAACGGACTTGCCGACCATTTGTCTGCCAGAAGTCCTCTGTGAAGTAAGGAAAACCAACAAAAACCGCAGAATCGCTCTTCATCAAGACAATGCGAGCGCACACTTATCTCGTGTAACACCAGAGTATTTGAAGGCTCAAAAAATCGAATTGATGGGTCATCCGCCATACAGTCCTCATTTGACACCCAATGACTTCTTTTTGTTCCAGAAAATCAATAATAAATTCCATGGACAACGATTTTCGTTGGCAGAAGAAGCCGTTGATGCCTTCAAAAACCATGTTTTGAAGGTGTTTCAAGAAGACTGAATAAATGCGGATGGAAAAGTTATTGATTATAAAGGAGAATATTTTGAAAAACAATAAAGCAGTTTTCAGTCAGAAATTACTTTCTTTTAATTATTAGGCTCAAAATATAAACAATACCCCTCGTTCAAACAAAACACTGCAGCGAGGATTTGGAATGTATCACCTTCCAGCTTTATCTTCGTCTTTAGGTGCAACTTACATGACCGATCTTAATAAGTTGGACGTATCGTGGTTTGAACTAATCCCGGCGTTGGATCGTATTTCCAACAATTTGACCTTATTTAAATAGTTAATTATGTTTTGAGTCGAAACAAGACCGTAGTTTGCCGAAGTCATCTTTCGGGGTAGAAGTGCACTGCAAATTAGTTTCCGTGAGTGGCTTACCTCGTTTTGAAACGCCATTCCTAATTTATTTTACCTATACATAGTTAAAGAATACTTATTTAAGACACAAAGCAGCTGTTTTATAGATATTGCCGCCACTAAAAAAGTAACATTTTGTTGCAATAAAGCGTGACTTTTGCGTAAAGGCACAGAATTCAAAATATGAATCGGAAGTAATACTTTAATTTTGTGGATAGCGAAAGCTATCATTGTGGGTTTGAACTTCACAATCCTCCCATCCTTCGTGACACTGTTTGTTTACTTCTTGAATGAGTCAACACCAACTCCAATACAGTTGGTGTTGAATGAGTGATAGAGCATATCATTGCTGTTGTCTCATTTTATATTCATTTTGTAGCTGTTTATGTGATATCGCCAGCAGTAAACAGTGACAGATGTGTCTAATATGATCATAATTATCAGCGAGAGAAAATGAATCCAGCTAACGACTTTGTTTTGTCAGGAATGGAATAAAACAATGCACAGAACAAGCCCAATAGTATTTATTTTAATTTCTTTAGCTTTCACTTTCATGTAAATTTTACTTTCCCTTCGGTTATTAAATCCCTGTTGAGTTAAAATTTGCACATAGAGTTGCAAATGTAGGTACGTTGTAGCTTAATAAAAGTTATCAAGGTGTTAAAAGACATTTTCTTCATCACTAGTTTATAATTCTTGGTCATGCAAAGAGAATAGAATTTCAGAAGCACACGTAGCGACCAGTTTTAGAAACTAAAATTGGTAATACTAAAATTGTTGCGTAATATCCATAGAACGTGTTGACGTAAGGTTTCTCATGCGTTTCAGTTGAAACTCCACACAGAATAAATGTTACTCTAAACGTCATACTTAGTTTCGTAGGAATTTGCAGCATATTCAATGGATGTATAAAGTCTTGCTTTAAACAGAGCTATATAAACAAAAGCTTTAAATTGCTATCGGAATTGAGCACCCGCTCTTCCCATCACCTGAAGAATTGCTTGCGCCAATAGTGTGACAGAATTTTGTCCTACAGGAGTACTTTTACATACCAATGAATCTACTGACATAGTGCTAACGCTTTTAAGTACGTTTAAAAACCATCGGTCTGGGAAAGATTTGAACCCGCGATCTTGGTAAAGTCTGTTTAGTTAACGTGTGTGCAGTTCCCAGTCAAAGGGACCCCAAAGGACCTGACCTCTCCGCCCACTAATGACCGTCATAAATCTATCTCCACACTTCAGAAATGGAACACTGTCGTTGGGGACCAATAGCAACCCCGCTTTTCTGAAAATGACAGTTGCATGTCTACTCCACGTGGAGTCTCAGTTGCCAAATTTCCAACTTCCAGTTGTTCTGTTTCATTAGGTGCAGACATTCGCTGTGTGTCACGATGTGGAGACCGTGGGAGAGAACTGCAGTGGTAAATGCAAATGAAGTAGTAGATAACGTTCAGTCAAGTGAAAATAATCAAAGTGATGACAATAGTGTGAATGAATTGGAAAGTGTTGCTGGGCCGAGTAATGTTAGGGGAGAAGCCTCAAAAAACAAAGTTATAACGTGAACTCTTTCTAAGCAAAGTCAAGCGCTTGTTTTGAACACATATAAAAATAATCTTGGTAAGGGGTCATGTAGTGAAACTGCAAAAATTCTGGGTATTCACAAAAATACGGCTAGAAATATTGTGACGAAAGGAATACCAAAGACGCCGACCAAGTGTGGAAACAAAAGAAAACGTTTCTCTAAGGTGGATAATTTCACATGCGATTTAATTCGCCGAGAAATTTATAATTTCTATGCAAAAGGGAGAGCGCCCACCTTAGATGAACGGGTTGCACATTTGCAAGAAATTTGTGATTTTCCTTATGGACGCTGCACTTTGCGCGGTGTTCTAAAGGAACTGGGTTTCAAATACCGTACTTTGAATAAGAGAAGGGTTATTATGGAATCCAGCAGAATTGTAGCTTGGCGATATATATATATATATATATATATATATATATATATATATATATATATATATATATATATATATATACTTGTCAAAACTAAGGAAGTTTCGCAGTAATGGACACAAGATAATTTATTTAGACGAAACCTGGTACGATACCCATGACGTATCGAGAAAAGGGTGGGACGACGGTTCGTGTGCTTGCACCTTACCTGCTCCTGTGTCGAGGGGTAAGAGGATTATGGTGCTTCATGCTGGGAGTGCCGAGGGATGGGTAAAAGACTGACTCTTCTTATCGGCGAAAAACATTGGTGATGCAATGGCCGACAGTCACGATGACATGAATGCAGCAGTGTTTGAAAAGTGGTTTGATGGTAGGCTTATGACAAACCTGCCAAAGAATGAAAAATTTATAATTGGTTTCGACAATGCTAGCTATCATTCGCGTTTAAAATATAGAACACCTACAATGTCGATGAACTTAAAAGATATAGTCGAATACACGAGGGTTCGTAATATTGAAATACCTGAACCTCTGCCTATTAAAGCTGTACTCCTGGCAGAAATTAAAAAGGCAAATGTGGGCAAGGATTACGTGATTGGCGACATCGCTCGAAAATATGGGCACGAAGTTTTAAGGATGCCACCGTATCACTGCTATTTCAACCCCATAGAAATGGTATATACCAAGTATATGTATGTATATATATATCGGAAGCGTTTACTAAAAACCTGTCATTTCACAAAGGTCCTAGGTAGGTCATGAAAAACGGCGTATGTGGAAAAGATGTGAAAGTATACGTTCTGCCTCAATTCTTCATGAAATTTCGGAGCTTGTTAGGCCTTTTCATTCGTATACAAAGACAAGCTTAGCTGAAACATGGATGCACTTATCATCTAAAGTATATTTATAAACTTAAAAGCGCACAAATGTGCATTGTTCAATGATTAATTTACCTTTTAATAATCTCCAATTATTCTCAGTCTTTTTCTGCACAGTTCTATGTGGTACATTCCACAGATTTTACCGCACAATTCACATACACACGCTTGGGTTGGGTCGGGATAAGTTTTGTTTCTGCAGATCAAATGGTGGAAGCCGTGAATGTGTAGTCTTGTGATGACATGTCGAAGTCAAAAGTTTCAGGTCGTCCATATTCGGTCCGTCATTGTTCCGTTGCTAAAGCATTCAGGCCGTTCTTCCTCTCGTTTTCTCTTATGGTTTTCAGAAACCTTAGTATGTTGTAACAAGTATCGAAGTTGTATATCTTCTATTAGGAAATACTTTTGCCAGTAGATATACCAGTCGTGATCCAGTGTATTTTGATATTCGGAGTACTTTTCTTGGTACAGTCGGCTGTAGTGTCACTCTCAGGTATTTAAAGTCTGACGATACTTTGAGTTTTGCTCTCTGATGTCGATTTCTGCAGCTGCGGGTGTTTTGCCCCCTTTTCTAAAAATCATCATTTCTGTCTTTGGTATGTTTATGTGAAGCTTGTGTTTAATACACCATTGGTCTATTTTCACTAATATCTGCTGTAGATTTTGATATGACGACTACGTATATCATCTGCATTACTGTTCTCCACTGGAGAGATAGTCTCCGACGCCTGAGACGCAGGGGGGTTGGTGAAGGTTCCCACACCCTCTCTGGACAAGTTTAGGCCCCCCCTATCTCACTTAATCCAAGATATACAAACCGGAGTAAGTACACGGAACTAATGGCCTTGCAGCCTGCAGAGGTTCTTCCTTGTAATACCTTTGAAGAAGCTGAACAACTGGCCACCAACATCACAACCACAATGGTAGCTATCATGGAACAAGCCACTCCACCACGGCGTACTACTTTTAGCATCAGGAAACCTCTCCCATATGAGTTAAGGCGTCTTATTGCTGATAAAAACAAGGCAAGACGTCGCTTTCAGCTAACACTCAACCCTATTCACAAACGTTAATGGAACCGGTTGCAACATCTAGTTAAACTAGAATTACTTGAATTACGCTGAATGGGAGAGGCGTTTGAGTTCTCTTGATGTAGAAGACAGATCTTTATGGAGAATGTCAAATGCACTTCTAGGGATCCCTAAATCTGATCCGCCCCTTACTGATGGCAGGAGAGTTGCTACTTCAGTAAGAGAACAAGTGGAAATCATGGCAGAACATCTCGCCTTTTCATTCCACCCTGCAGAATCTGTTGACCAAGAGATTTCAGATGAAATTACATTGTCTGTAAGGCAGTATCTCAGCACACCACACTTGCTAGATGATGTGAAGACAACTGTAGCCGAAGTGAGGAACATAATTAACTCTGTGCTCCCATAGAAAGCAGCAGGTGCTGACAACGTACGCTACACTGCATTCAAAGCTCTACCTCACTAATGGATCCTATTACTAGTGCATCTATTTAACAGCCTACTAGTATTAGCCTACTTCCCAGTAGCATGGAGGCATGCAAAAATCATCACTCTCCCGAAGCCTGGCAAAGACTCACAACAAGTAAGCAGTCATAGACCCATCAGTCTCCTTCCTTCGATAAGCAAGCTTTATGAAAAGGTACTCCAACTACGCCTTGAAAACTTGCTAGACCAACATAATGTACTGCGTCCTGAACAATTTGGATTTCGACGGCAACACTCCACCACGCATCAACTTTTACGCATCATGGATGAGGTTGTTAAAGGTTTCAACAACCGTCATTATGTTGTAGCCCTTTTCCTCGACATCTCCAAAGCCTTCGACACAGTGTGGCATAAAGGACTTCTCCATCGCCTTATACACTACAATATCCCATCATACCTTATTCACACAATTCACCATTATCTCAAAAACCGTACCTTCGTTGTATCAAAGGACAACATCCTCTCTCATCCCTACGTCATAAATGCAGGGGTACCTCAAGGTAGTGTCCTTGGTCCTCTGCTCTTCCTTACTTACATAAACACCCTTCCAACCCTAAGGGGCTGCAACCTCTATTTATTTGCTGATGATACAGCCACCACAGTAGCATCTAAGCGCCATGAAAATGCAGTACATCAAGCTCAAACCTTCGCAAATATGCTGCATGTTTGGTTCGCCACCTGGCGGTTGAAATTAAACGCCACCAAATCCCAAGCCGTCACCTTCACTAGAAGACCCCTCCAAGACGTTCCAAATCTGCATCTAGCAGGAGCAGACATTCCTTGGTCCACGCATGCCAGCTACCTAGGTGTAGTTTTGGACATGCATCTAACATGGAAGGAGCATATAACAACCGTGGCAAATAGAATAAATAGAAGGATGGCCATGCTCTATCCCCTATACAACAAAAAGTCTGCTATGACGCTTAGCAACAAACTTTTGCTATATAAACAGATACTCAGACCTGCAATCCCTTACGCCTGCCAAGTCTGTGGTGCAGCGGCCAAGTCCCATCTCTCCAAACTTCAGATTCTCCAAAACCGTTACCTTCGGTCAGCAGTTGCTGCCGATTGGTACATGCCAAATGAAAATATCTACTCTGATCTATCCTTCCCAAAACTTTTTGACTACATCTTGCATCTATCCCACGTCTTCTATACCAAATTACCTTCTAGTATCTTATCCGTGGTCTCGGGGAATACGACCTTGACCCCGGGGAGACATATAAACGTCCCAGACTTGTCCTTGGACCTCAATAACTCCATGTCTCTTTCCCATAAATGAAATATCCTTACTTTTTATACTAATCTCAACTTAATCGCCACCATCTAACCACCATACCTTATAAAATACCCACCACCATGCCAGTAAGGGACCTAGTCCCAGTATGGCAAGAGTCGAAGGACCCTCCTCCACGAAGGAGGACAACCCTTCAACGACCCCACGGCGTGTCTCATGTCAGTACGGTTACAGGCCATTCAAAAATATTCTGACAGCTTCTAATTTTGTGAATCAATCTTATCGGTTTTAGCGTACAGAGTGAATAGAGCGCTCTTTTTTTATGGGTCTGCTCCTTGTGTAGCAAGCTTTCTCATTTTGACAAAGACACACATTTGCTGTCCTTGACCCACTGTACATACCTTCCAGGGACCTTCTTTGCGTTGCTGGACAGTATTGTCGCGGAAACGGGCATTAAAGTTTCGGCGCAAATAGATAACAGATGGATAGGTTTCAAGTAGATAACGAACTTGTGTAAACAGATAGTGCCGGCAAGCAAGATAACTGAGGCAAAGGCCCCGCCAGCGTAGATTAAGTTACGTTTCTCGAAGGTGATAGAATGTTCGAATTATGTAATTAGATACCTTGTTTTCCAGAAACTTCTAGTGATTGACAGAATAGTCTGGTAATCATGAATGGAGATATAAAAGGGATTGTGACACACCAACAGTTGTAGCTGTGAAACAGTTGTTGTGAAACCAGACAGCTGGAACTGTTATTGTAACGAGAGCTAATGTAATCAGCTGCAAGTGTTTGTTATTGTCCATGACCTTGGAAGATTGTGTGATGTAATGTTGTTACGTGAGAATTGGACAGAGTATTGCTTCGGAAATAAAGGAGATTTTTAATTTCTGCAACTCGGCCTTTTAATTCTACGAACCCACAAAGTTACAGTATCTATGTCAAAGAGCGGGAATAGCCTCCTTTGTTTGACGTCTTCAGCAGGCGATATGTCAGCCACCACAGAATACAGATAACACATACACATTATTCTTTGCTTCTTTGATTTTTCTACAAATTGTCTTACCCTTTCCTATACAAAGGGAAGCAATTATGCAGTATCAATACATTTAACATTCCCTAAATAGATTGGAATCATTAGTATTTTGCATTTGATAAATATGTGAAATAAATATTTTTATTGATTGAAAATTTGAGCTCACCTCCCTTGCATTAGGTTGGCCATACTGAGCTTTAACCTCAAATTCGATAACTGTATCGTACTGTGTTGCAAAATGGTGGGGAAGTGAAAACAATATTTGGGGAAATTAAAGAGATTTATAGCATATATTTAATAAGGTACTATATAACTGTGTTTTAATCGTTTAATATGGGATCGACGAAAAAGCATAAAGTCAGAGAGTCAAAGAAGCGAAAACATCGCAGTCGAAGTAAATCTCGGTCACCAGAGCGTGTGAAGGAAAAACACAGACATCACAAAAAACACCACAAGGAAAAGAAGAGAGAAAAGGCATTGAAAGATAGAAATGGGGAATATTCTTCAAAGTACGAAACATACGACAGTGAAGGTAAGATTTACGCTTATAAAATTAAGTTTAGTATTTCTTTTATGTGTATTCTTAAAGAATGCGATACTTTTAGCAGGTTTAACTCGGGTATGTATTCAGGGTTTACATGCAAAAGTTTAGGGTTAGAAACTATATGACGTTCAACCAGTCATCTAGTTATTGTGCCTTTATCTTCAGAAGGCGAATGTAAATAACAATGGGAAAAACGTAATGAGTATATCCTTCTGTGGAACAACTTATAAAATTTTAACGTTAACAGTTTATAAAGGACTCGAGGAAAAGATTAGACACAAAATACGTCTTAATGACGTCTTAATGTTATATGTTTACTGTGCTTGCTTTATATCAATAACATGAAGATTCGCAGTATTTTTATTGTTAAACTATGATTTTAAAATAATTCAATGAAAAGTGCTGACGACAAAGTTCAATAAGCAGTTCGGATTAAACCATGGTTTCCGAGTTGTCGTGGAGATGTCACTTTTTCGTATGTCAAACGGCAATAGTTTAGCAGCTTCAGAGTGCATGCATAGTAATCCTGATTTATTAAGTATTATTTTTTAACCAGGGAAAATAAGTGAAATAGAATGTACTAAATGGCTTATTACACCAGTGTGGAGTAGATATGTTCACTTCGAATGATTGTGTATAACCCACTTACCCCTTTTAGGGATGTTTTATATGGAAATTATCATGTACGAAGAGTAATCATGATCATTTTGTCACTGTGGTGCATATTGAATGAGTGTTGCTATTAATTGGAATAAATCAGAACTAAGGTGGGAGAAATCAGAAGTGAACCTGGAACCCAAGTATACTTAGCGTACACTGCCAATGGCCACAAACATCACACCGAAGCATGTGAGCAAAATAAGCGCACATTGTTAACATGCTTATGATTCACTATTTATACAAATACATTAGAAGCCTGAAATATCGTGGTTGTTTGGGGGACATCCTTTAGCCCCGCGTTATAACCTAACCGTGGTATATAGAGAGGTAATGCTAGAAGGGACAAAAATCAATCCCAATTCAGAGTGATTTATATAGAACTGCACCATTGAGTGTCTGGGTATGTGTAGCGTAAACCCTGTCTTTTAAGTAACACCATAGAAAGAAGTGCACCATTGACAGTTCATTGCTTCAGCATTTGTATTTATATGAACTGGAAGTAAAGAATGCAATGGTTCATTGGATATTTGTGTGTGAAGGCTGGCAAAGTAATATGAATGGTGAGATGATATGATTCTCACCTCTTTGAGGATCTTGTCAGGATCTCAATGTTTATCTGCTGCTCTCATCCCTGTGACTGCCAGGTGTGGTCTTGGTGGAGGAATTATATTTATTTCTTTAAGGATGATAAAATAATTCTTTCCTTGGAGATATGATTTAATTCCTATAAACAATTTCTTTTCACCGATACAAATGATATTAGTGAAGTTGTCCATTTACAAATACTGCTTGATGTATTAATTAATCTTCCCTTGCACACACGCAAATCATGCATGCTAAATGCACAATCAAAATAATCTCTGCACAACTTCAGAGAGACACTAGAACACATCTTTACTCTCCAAAGGTCACAAGCAGAAAGATGCTTCATTAGTTAATTTTTCCTTGTTTGTTCACATTGCTTTCACAACCAAATAAACTTATCTTCTACTGGTCCACATCAACATATTACATAATGTCATTTTTGCATCATCTCATGACCTACTGAATTTCATACTTTCATTTCCATACATATTAACCTCTCCATTACAACACCAAATTCATTTTAAAATATCGAAATTTAACTGCATTAGAACACTAGAGCCGATGATGCGAATGATAATTTGCAAAACATGTCGTCAATATGGGTATGTAAGTGAAGCTGATGTGTAATAAATACAACTCATCTATAATTTAATAATTATTTTAAAAGTTAAACATGAAGTAACTGTTTAAAAAAGAACAATAAAATAAAGCAGTGTTAATCAAATGGATTTCACATCTCATTTAAATTGACAGTCTCCATTGTACATACTCAGTGGTGGGAAGATAGTCGTGTGTTGTCTTTAAGCAATTATTTTGCTGTGTAAGAAAAGTCCCCAAAACTGCGGGCCCTGCAAGTGACACCATCAAATGCAAGCAACACTCCTAAGGTAATTACTTCATTGTCTTTCACTTTTATCACTGTTCAGAGATCCATGGTATGGCCACACATTGGAAACTTAAATTTATCAATTAATTACAAAGAATATGGAATCTATTATAAACAAGGAGATAAGTCAGGAGTAGCATTTCATTTTTGGAACAAAAATCATGACCTTGACTCAAATCTAAAATGAATAAAAGGGGTGATAAACCAAAACAAACTGACTGCATGAGAGAACACATTAATATGGAAAAATAAGGACGAAGTAATGATATTTGAAATCCCACCAGTTGATAATTTGATTAAGAAGTTCCTAGTTCTACCACCAGAGAGAAGAGAGCAGACGACAACAGATGTTTGTCGCACCTTCGAAGATGAAAATGAATGCATCTGCTTCGGAAATGAGTGCCTCAATTATATACAAAAAGTATAAAAAACTATAAAAAAAGTGTTAAAAACCGACTACAATTAGTTTTTTTTTCAATCTATAAATTTATTTTCTTAAAATTTAAATTTTTTAGACTTACATAGCCATGGAATCCCTGTGCATTTAATTCAGAACTGCATTGTGAACTTTAGCGTCAGCCCTACAAATTAACTCTCAATGTTTGTATCTCACATATGTAGTGCATGAATTCTTTTGACATCATTAAATATGCCTTTTGTGTTGAAACAAGTAAATACTCAGCAAAGGTCATCACTTTTGTGTGTCACTGTCAAATTATGGGGCCCATGTTCTTCGAGATTTTATGTATATATAGAAATGTTCAAACTATGTACAATCAAATCTGATGATGTTTACAAACCATGTGGTCTATGTGTATCAAAATAGTAGGAAATAATGAGCTGGATCAAAGCGAGTTGTAACGGGGTATTCAACTTACTGTCTACTGTGTATATTTGAGCATGTAAATGTGTTAGAAATTTGTACTTCTAAGATGTTTGTGAATTCTGCAAGCAGCATGCAATAAACAAATCTGAGGTAAGCTAAATAAATAATTCTACTATATGATGAAGTTTCTGAATATGTGTTTCTTTTGGCCATTGATGTCTGTTAAATTAGGAAATATTCTGCAGCTGGTTCTTTGTTACAAATCTTTGTATGCTCCAAAGTGGATATGTTGTATTTTAATAGCTTATTAATGTTTTTAAACAAATGATTCAAACAGTTCATTTTAATTCTTTTTTATATTTTGTCGTACCTACCAACTTACTACATATTTATAGTCATTAACAAGGAGGTAGCGTAGAGTTCCTAAGTGAATCTCAGTGAGGATGAGTTACCCGGATAAGGTTTTTTTCCAGGATTTTCCCTTATCCTGATAGATGAATGTTTAGTAATTCTAAGCTCTATGGACCCTGGGCTCATTTGAGCATCATTTCATTCATTGTCCGATATGACGTTGGAGAATGTAAATTAAAAAGCAACAAGAGGTTGTCTTATTGTTTGTTTGTATAGCGCCCCTTTAACTTCTGTATTTGGAAACAGCCGATGCTGTTAGCAGCAAATTTATTTGGGTTTTTAACTTTTTATTTTGTTATTTTTGTAAGGGAGCATGTCTACATTAATACTTCCAGACTGTGCAGATAAAAGGATGATATTAATTAAAGATATGCAACGCACAGTTTTCACCACAAACGATTCCGAAACCAAGGATACCATCACCCGGAAGAAGACTGCACATGCAAATTGGGCGCCAAACACTGTGAGAGATATCATGCTCAAAACTGTAATAAAAGGACAATCTCAAGAATAAGAAATTTGTATACTGTGACTTTGTGGATTCATAGAATTAAAAGTCCAAGTTGCAGAAATTCAAAACGTTCTTTATTTCCATAGAAATACACTTGGTACACTTGCAGATTGCAGCAGAATTACATAACATACACAATACAATCTTCCAAGGTCATGGACCACAAAGAGCTTGTTCAGCTTCCAGTTCAATTACCACTTTCTCATTAGGACTCTGTTTTACAACTGTTTACCTCTGTTTACAACTACTGTTTATGACTGCTCAGCTGGTGTGTTGCCTCTTATGTATACTACTACTGATATCACTAGATATTTCTGGAATATTCTGTAACAAACAAGAAATCGACTGTTCTCTATCAATCAAGATATTACTAGAATGTTCCATTTACCTCACTTTATCTGTATTGGCATGCCTTTTATCTTCATGCTATGTTTATCTGCTTAGGCAAGCTTTTTATCTCTGCGATACACTATCCATCTGTTATCTTTCTGCGCCCAATTAAAGAAAAATCCTGGATCAGCTTGAAATTGAACCTGGTTCCTCAGGTTTTGATAAGTTAGAATGCTGAGTGCTTCACCATAGAGGCAAACTGGAAATATTTGTATTATGCTCCTAAGTCCCACTGGAGGAAACCCTCCCTAAAAAGTATACAAATTTTAAATTTCGAAAATAAGTTGAGAAAAAGAAAACCCCTTCCATGCTAACCTTTTTGTTAATTTTTGGTGTTTTTCATTTTCTGAAAATTGCCTCAGTAATTTAGAATATTAGTGTGAACAAAGTGTACATCCTGAATTTTCTGTAACACATACTTCACTCTCTTCTCGCACATGAACCTACTTCCTGTCTGTTCAAGATTTGAAAATAAATATAGCTATAAACTTTTATTTTGAAAATGCCTTGGAGCATACACAGTTGATTTGGAAGCTTTGCTTATTTTCAGTTTTTAAAGAATACAACATTAACAGACATTGTAGACTTGTCTGTCAGCTGTTGATTTAAAATATCTCTCTCGTCTTTCCTCTTGGTGTTTATCCATTGCTATGCAAAATAAAGAAGCTTTATGTTCTCGCAATGACATTGGTTCACTTGATTTGCTGTTCCGGAGTGCGAATGACTTGTGTAAAACCAGGATCATAATTCTTGTTGCTAGTCAACACACATTGCTGACAAAGATTGGCTAAATTTGTTCTTATCACTCTCAGTTTGCATGAAACTGACAGTGCACAAAGTATATCATTTAACTGTTTTATGTGTAAAAGTGGGTTACTCATAAAATTTAGTAAATCAATCTCTTTAGGAAATTTGATTAAATATGAAAATACTAGCTTGGTGTATAAGCCATCATAAATATAACAAAAGAGTAAAACCACTTGCATTATGCTGAACATTTAAAAGCAAAAATAAACCAGGGTGTTAATGTGTCAGTTTAATATAAGTTTCAGCAATTTGTGATGACTGGTTCTGAGTCAAGAAGGCTGTAATTTTGCCTGCATTTTTGTCCATTTTTCAGAACTATGCAACCCTGAAGAATGAGTCTTCAGGGCCTCCATTTGAGAAGCCTGTCTTTGACATGAAGGTATAGTACAAGTTGCAAGATATTGTTAATCAACGAGAAAAAATATGTTTTAGCTTTGTTTCTGAGTACGAGGCAGCGTTATGAAAGGCCATTGAAGAATTACATGATGCAGTTTGAGGCATAACATAAGGGGAATCCGTATATATCATCCATCTTAACATATTTTGAGTTACTTTAAGTAAAAGTACAAAGTCTTGGCTTATAATGACAATGTGATAATTGATTATTCTAACACAAACCGTGGTAGGTAAACTTTGAAAGGTAGAATCAGAACCTATTTTACATTTATGCTCTTAACAAACGCCTGATCATATTCCAATTTTTAATTTTGGCCAAATGACAAAAACACAGGTATACTTAGGTATGACATTTCTGAGCAGCATTTATTTTTAAAAATATGCATAACATGGCATAACTGATGTTTCTGTATTTTATTGCTCTTTTTGTCTTGTTTTTTAAATATTAGTATTACAATAGATTTTGCCCAGATCTTTGCGATGTCTATCCCTTCCGAGAATTAATTTAAAAAGTTAAGCACTCTGTCTAAAGATATACAGGGTGTATATATATGAATATCAGGGTTTTAACTCTTTATAATATTTATTACATTCAGCTTACAGTTATAAATGATATGTCAAATGGAAAAGCAACTCAGTTTTACCAAGAAACTTATAAATGTTCACAGGGCACACACGAAGTCTAGCCGAGTTCTTCCTGAACGTTGATAAGCGTGTATTCAGTAATTGTAGCAAAAGCTGCTTCAATCCGGTTTCTTAATTCAGGGAGGTCAGCTGGTAGCGGAGGCACGTACACACAATCCTTGATGAAGCCCCAAAAGTGAAAATCGCATGGCGTTAGGTCAGGAGAACGTGGAGGCCATGCATAGCAAGCCCTGTAATTGGGGCCCTTGCGGCCTATCCAGCGCTCGGGTTCAGTGATGTCAACCAGTCGCATACTTCGTTATGCCAGTGAGGTGGCGCACCATCTTGCTGGAAAATGAAGTTCTCTGGCTCATTTTCTTCCAACTGAGAAAAGCGCCATTGCTCTAGTGTATCAAGGTAAGAAGTGCCAGTTACAGTAGGTTCACTAAAAAAGAAAGACCCATAAACTTTTCGCTGGGATTTGGCACAAAAAACATTCACTTTAGGGGAATCTCGTTGCATTTGTACCATCTCATGAGGATTTTCTGAGCCCTAGATGCACACATTGAGTGTTAAGATGTCCACTAAGGGGAAAGGTTGATTCATCACTTAAGACAACATGATTCATAAAAGAGTCATTGTTATGAAATATGTTGTTTGCGAAGTTGGCACATAATCCATGGTCTGTCGGCTTTAGAGCCTGTAATAACTGTATATGGTAAGGACGTGGCCTTAAGCGTTTTCTTACAACTTTCCAAACAGTCCATTGTCAATTTCATGTCTTTTTACTGCAGCAAAAGTTGTAAATTTCTGCAAAATAGATTTCCGAATCTCCATAACCCTCGCAATAACAATACTTTCTGCAGTGAAGAACCTAATGTGCATTCTCATTAACGAGAAAGCTAAACTTTGACCAAGTGCTCTATGCTACTCATTTTATTTTCAATTTATAGCTACAAATTATATGAGGGCTGTTCAATAAAGAATGATCACAATTCTTTTTTGACAACGTACCTTTACTCATCCTCATAATTTTGATGGTCCTTCCAAAATAGTCTCCCTTGAATGCGATGCACTTGTCCCAGCGTTTCTGCCAGTCTTCATAGACATGCTGGAAACCATTTTTTGAGACATCCTTCAAAATCACCACTGCTTCTGATGACAGATAATGCCTACCACGAAGGCATTTCTTCAAGTTGGGGAATAGAAAAAAGTCACATGGGGCTAAATCCAGACTATAGGGAGGGTGAGGGATGCACTTGACATGATTTTTGCTAGATATTCAGCAACAACATTGTCAATATGCGGCCGTGCATTATCGTGGTGCAGCATCCAGCCTGCTTCACAGAACTGTGGTCTTTTGCACCTGATACGGACTTGCAATGTTTCCAGGACATCCCTGTAGTATTGTCCAGTTACTGATGTGTGTTCAGGTACAACATGCTGATAAACCATTCCATGAATATCAAAGAATGAGATGACCATAACTTTCCCAGAAGAAGCAACCACTTTTGCCTTTTGGGGGCTGGTGATGAAGGAGATTTCCACACTGAGCTTTGCTGTTTGCTCTCAGGATCAAAATGATGTAGCCAAGTTTCATCAGCAGTGATTACGTTTGAAAGAAACTCTGGATCTTCCTCTAACATCAACTTAACTGCATGTTACCTCCATTGCAGCAATAGGCGCTACTGAACATGTCTGAAGTTGCCTGGTTCTCACAGGTGGGGACTGGAGTACCAACAATAAAACTACTACGTTGTGTTTGTTTCACATTAAGCTAACAGAATATAATAAGATTGAATTTTAGTGCAAAAAATTATGATCATTCTTTATTGAATAGCCCTCGTGACTTTCAAAAATAATTTAGGTCTGTCTATATGTGCTGAAACATGTTGTTCAGGGGGAATACTTTGATAAACCAACATAGCTTGATGCATTTATGTGTGTACATTTTCTGTCCAATATTACAATCTCATTGTTAGTGTCAGTTTAATGAGTGTGAACTTGTCAAAAATAGTGATATGGTAGATGGCAATATATGGATTTTTTATACAAAACTATTTAAATCTGTTTCCTCCTTAAGTCCTAAAAAATTATGTTGTATTTCTTTTAAAATGCAAGCATTTTAATCATAAAGGAATGGATGTGCGCAAATCTTCATTGAAGTTACTAGATAGTTCTTTTTGGAAAATATTTGAGCATTATAAAAATAAACTGCATTATGTAACTTTTGAATGGCCTCAAAATGACTACAAAAATACAGTATATGTATGTCTATAATGTATGCTTTTTTTCAATGATTTTACCATGTTGGACTGTTAAATAAAGTAACACTGAATACTCTATTGATAGTGAAGAGGTTGACAGTTTGTTGTCTATTGCCGTTGAGCAGTAGAACATTTTAATATTTGGTTCCTTGACAAGTAGAGAGAAAATATGAGGGAAATCAGTGATCAGAAATGGATAGATGTTTTTTTCTCTTTTTTTGTTAAAATAGTATTTAAACCATGCATCTTTTATGAAAAGCTGAGCTTGCATTAGTTAGTAATGGTGTTTAAATTGTATGACGAGCAGAAATCGCAAGTGTGTGCTACATATATTTGTATTTTTAATTAATAAATGCTAAGTGAATAGTGTTGAGTATGAATTATGGTCTACAATGGCTGTCCTTTGCATGAAATTGAAAGATAACAAAAATGTTTATTTCCTATAAACAAAACATGAAGCTATTGATATTACAGCAACAGGTACTCTTAAAACAAGAAGGAAAGCTTAGATACACAGAGATGAAGTCAAGAAGCCAAGTATGCCGTGCAGTACCAGAAACAAATGGGAGATGTCAAATTGTAAAATCAGGCGACAGTTTTTTTTTTCGTATAATGTGATGCTAGGCTGAAGTTTACAGGAAAATGTCCGCTAGACATGTATGTGTTTCTTCACACTAGCCATATATAGGCTAAGGTTTTTGATAGAGTCAACATGAAAAATTCAATGCCATGACTGGGATTTGAACCACGGATCTCCTGGTTTCCGTCCAGATGGAAATGATTAATTTCCATCAATTAACTAAAATAATAAGAGTTAAATGATGAAGCCTGGGACTCAAGTACTTACGATAGTAAGTCGCCACAAACGGTGTATCTCGGATGCGAGAGCCCCTAGTGGTCTACCGGGGAAATATACGAGTCAAATGGAGAATTTGATGTCAGGACGGCACGTTGGCCATGGTAGTTCAATGGGTTAGAGCGACTGGATGGAAACCAGGAGATCCGTGGTTCAAATCCCGGCCATGGCATTGAATTTTTCATGTGGACTATCAGAAACCTTAGCCTATATATGGCTAGCGTGAAGAAATGATTAATTTCCATCAATTAACTAAAATAATAAAGAGTTAAATGATGAAGCCTGGGACTCAAGTACTTACGATAGTAAATGGTCACAAACGGTGTATCTCAGATGCGAGAGTCCCTAGTGGTCTACCGGGGAAATATACGAGTCGAATGGAGAATTTGATGTCAGGACGGCACGTTGGCCATGGTAGCTCAATGGGTTAGAGTGACTGGATGGAAACCAGGAAATCTGTGGTTCAAATCCCGGCCATGACATTGAATTTTTCATGTTGACTATCTATCAAAATCCTTAGTCTATATACGGCTAGTGTGAAGAAATGATTAATTTCCATCAATTAACTAAAATGTATGGGTTTGTCTCATAGTTGATAAGAAAACTACATGGCCTTTAAAACCAGTGGCGCTGATCAGCTGTTTAAATTGTAACCCACCAAAGGTTGAGCTTCAGTCACTGCAGGCTACACCATATCTCTTTTCCAATGTCCATTCCACCCAAAGACAAGATAAAAGGTACTTATATCTATGCTGCAGTAGGGGGAAATAGTGAAAATGTATGACAGTGCAAAAACCATGCATCTCTGTGGTGTGGTGGTAGCATGTTTGCCTCACATTCAAGAAATCCAGAGTTCAAATCTCCGTAAGCATGAGTGATCTGGATAAGTGTTTTTATGAAGTTTTCCCTTATCTGAAAGATAAATGTTGGGTAATTCAAAGCTCTATGGGCACTGTGCTCATTTGAACATAATTTTGCCCGCCTCGGTAGTGTAGATGGCAACGTGTCTGCCTCAAGTTCAAGAGGTCCAGCGTTCAAATCTCAGTAAGCATGAGTGATCTGGATAAGGATTTTATGGGGTTTTTCCTTATCTGAAAGATGAATGTTGGGTAATTTAAAGCTCTATTGGCCCTGTGCTCATTTGAACATCATTTCATTCATTGTCTGATAAACCAACATTCTTCTTATGGCACTACAGTCCAGGATGAACCTTGGCCTTTCCAAGGAGGATAAACCAACATTAGAGCACGTTAAATAAATTTAGAAAAAGCAAAAGTGTTATGTTAAAACCATTTTAAGGTGTACTGTAGCCTTTATTCATATTCAGTGATCAAATCTATGAGTCAAGGCTTTCAGCATCATGCTTGCAAAATTACAGAAAAGCTGTGATATTGGTTGATATCTTTTTAAACTTCACAATACACCTGCTTATGTATAGCGATTTGATTCAGGTTTCTGAGGTAATTAAATAATACACCAATGATAGGTCCTTGTGTAGTGTAAGTGTAAATTCTATAAATGCATCAGCCTTTTAATTCTGGTGATCCAAAAGGTCTTCAATGTGTCAATTAATTTCTTAATTACTAAGCTCAGATACTAGAATATAAATACGTTAGAGTAACAATAGAAGATACTTATTAAGATTGCTTTAACTTGTTAATCCACGGTGTGGAAAATGAATGCTGAGTATTAATTCTAGAGATTTTCTCTATACAAGTTTTTTTTTTTTTTTTTTTTTTTTTTTTTTTTTTTTTTTTTTTTGCCTTTTCTGAAGTAATTGTGACTGAATGACAACATGAAGTTACACTAAACTTGGTTTATATATAAAACACGACAGCAAGTTGGTTCTGCAAACCGAAGTCTCTGGAATTGCCATAATGAAACATTCTCAAAGCTGATTCTTCAGGATTTGCTGAAATCGAATGGTCTGTAAACATCAGCGCAGTAGAACAAAGGGATTATATATTTCCAGCTCATGACGAGAGTCAGTGGCTAAGCTAGAATGTTCCGTTATTGCTCCTCTCGGTGGCAAGTAACATAAGTGGTAGACAGGACACTGTCACTTTATGGTAGACCTTCACTGCTGCCATGATAGTATTGATGTTTGGGATTTCAGTATTCATTTAAAACTATTTAACTATATTATGAAATAACTGCAGGAAGAATGGTTGGAAAAGTAAGGGGGCCTCAGTACACTTAAGCCCTGCATTTAGACCATGGGGCTTATTGTTGTCCCTACACTAACCTAATCTAGATCAACTTTTTCTGTAAAGGAGAGTAGGTCCTTGATAAGGCTTTATTTGTATCTTCAGAATCTAAAACTAAGGCTGCGCCATGGCTGAGTGGCTAGGCTTTCACCAAAGCAGCCCGAGTTCGATCCCAGGCGACCATAAAGCGAGATTTGTGGTGGACAACATGGCGCTGGAATGGGTTTCCCCCATCAGCATTCCACCAATTGCTCCATTATCTTTCCTATCATTCATCTCGCCCTCCTATATATCATCCATTTAGGAATTGCTCCGGTGTTATCTGAATGCCATGCGGCACCTTCTGGTGTCATACTCCCTTTGGGACCTAACGAGCACGCTTTGATGTAATCTTGCATATAATTTGTTTAGCCCGGCTCCTATTTCATTCACCACGTATGGAAGAGAAGAGGTTTCATGGAGTAGACTCACAGGAAAGTAACGGCCAACATTGAAGTGGATGGATGGATCGATCAAAGTGTTCTGTTCTGTGCCATATGAAGGTATCATAGTCAGCTGTCTGCACCCATGGCCCAGATTTCACAGGGGTACATCATAAGAGGAACTATGAGATAACGGAAGAGATGTAACTTCAGGCGGACAGGTGTCCCGCAGCTCAGCTTGGGATACAACAAGGCAATTGCGCCCACGCCAAGAGACCCCTTTGTGCTCATGGAAAGTTAGACCTGTGTCCAACCTCTCTCAGATAAGTGATGGAATTTCCCCATTCTACCCTTCGAAAGGTAAGAAGGGGGCAGTGGTCGGGGGTGTGGCATTTGATGAAAGGTATTGTGTGGCTCTCGTTCTGATGAATGTACATGCGCCAGCGTTTATGCCACTCTTGGACGAGGTGGAGGTTTTGCTGTCGCTGTGTAGGGTTGAAGGCTCTGAACAGATGTTTATCTGTGTGGAACAGGAGCATGTCATCGGCCATTTGACGTGCGGTTCGGTAGGGAAGCAAATACACTAAAAGTGTTGGTAAAAGCACAAAACCTTCAGGGTTTCCGCCTCTTACTGGTCTAAGTGTAGATGTTTTCCCTGTGACTGTGACTTTGAAAGTGCGATGTTTTAGGAAACTGCATATTATGCTGGTAATTGTTTAGGAAGTCCCAGTAGGATTAGCTTACGCAACAGTCCCGCATGCCAGGTCGTTGAAAAGTCCTCCACATCCAAGAATACCGCAGCAGTGTAGGCATCCTCTTGGAATTCCAGGACGGCTCCTTCCATCACCCAGAGTAATTGTATTGTGGTCAGGAATTGACTTGAATATCTCCCAAAAGTGAAGGACCTTCATAGTCATTGTTATATATTCACGTTCACATCACAGTGGTCCTGCTAGTGAAAATATGTTTATTGTCACTCTGGTGGACCTATCATCTGTTGCTGTATCCACAATGATGTAATCTGTAACACCTGACAGGATTCCGTCCGTGCGTCTGTTCTCTGTTGCTGCTGGCAGGCTAAGGTTAAAGATAAATGTTGTTGCTGCGTGCTCAGCCTCAAAAGGGCCTTCTAGCCGTAGAAAAAATTATTTGGAATAAGTAGTTATATGGAGACTTTTGGTTTTAGGTTAGAAGGTAGAAAAGGGAGGTTGTTCCACCTCAAAGCCTCTATGTCAGGATGCAGTTCACATTGCACCCTGATGAATGGTTTGTACTGCAATTTGATTAAAATTTGGGTAATTTATAGGCTAATCAGTTCATTGAAGGACTTACTCGGAGTTCAACTTCAGCTTTTTAGATTTGCAAGCCATTCGGGGACCCGATGTTGCCTGAAGCTGCGTCTTCTGGTGTCAAAATCCCCAAGAGACCTAACCAAGGCGCTTTGATATAATGGCAAGCTGGCATATAATTTTGTTGTCCGGTGACGAGGTGAGGCTTTGTGAAGTAGTCTCTCGGGGCAGGAGCAGCAGTGTGTCCGTTTTAACCACAAAAGCCAACTCCGGAATATCCCAAATTTTGCAGGCATATAATATGAGGGCGACTAAGAGTGCTAGGAAGATATAACTTCCAATCATCCCAGACGTTACCATGGAATTGCCCCTGCATCCCCAAGGAAAGGTCTCTGATAGCTTTTGTTTTCCATTTTATACTCTTCAGGTCAGACAAAATTTTTCTAGAGATGTCTGGAAATTGAGTTGTCTCGATTGGGCTAGATGGAATCTCGACGCCGATTCTTATATAAAAGCGCAGTAGGACAGGCCACGTGTTTCCCCCGGCTCGTGATGTCAGAAGTGGCTGTTTTCGAACTATTATTTCATTTCCTGGTGGGAAAACATAAGCTGTGATATAGGGTGACTTACAGATAATCTCTCTGCTGCAGGCTTCGTTGCCACCCTGACACAGCTTCCTCAGGACTGATGATATCCGTGCAAGGAACAGTTTGGGGCAGCATCCGTTAATCCGGGTAAGGCGATGCATGCCACTAGACACGAAACCTCTTTTATAATTCTGCTGGTCGTATTGGGTCATTCTCAAGATCGCTCGTTATCTGCAGAAGACGATGCTCTGCAGGATTCAATGACAGTTTATCCTCTCACACCGATCTCGCTCACAGGGCCCAGCTGTAGCCTTTGCCAGGGTTACCTTGCAAACCTCAAGGTGTTGGTGGGAGTTTTGGAGTGTTATCTTATGTCTTCCGACATGCAGGACCCTTATTCAAATGTAAATCACCTAGTTGCTACTGAGGACATCCAGGCCGAGATTTTTTCTTCAATCACCCTTGCGACGAACAAGCATAGATTCATAGCGCTCTGCCCCTAAGTCAACAACAAGGTTTGCTTCTCCACAGGCAAGGTTGTCGTCTGATGCCCTCACTGTTTGGTAGGACTGATCCAGCTTTCTTAATTGCAAGTTCTCTGCTACGTCGGGTCTGATCACGGTCACTGCTATACCCATGACCACTGGTAACTGGCATAGCTTTCCTTTTATCCTGCTGTTCGTGATAAGTCGTCCTTTACCCTTTTGTTCAAGGCATATGTTACTCGAGAAGATGGCTCTGTCGTGCTACATGCAACTACAACCCTTTTTCTTTTTCTGCCAACTTGTTGATTTGGTCATCATTCCTTCATTATGTGCTCTAGTTAGCTACATTCCCAGCTTATACCGCTTGACGTCCTTTTCCTTGGTCACTAACAGTTTTGCCAGATATTCTGCGAGGGCATCCCAACGCATGTCTCTGGGGAATTGCCAGTTTCCTTGGACTGCTCTGTACCCGGTGTAGCGAATACTCCTGATCTTAAGATGGGGACAGCAGTCATTTGTCCCTAGCTGCTCTGTACTCGATTTTTGGCTATCCCAAAAAATGGAACAAAGGATGTATATAACATTTTCTGTGAAAAACAAAATTAAGTACACGGATGCATTCCTAATGTTGACTGTGGCATATGGTGAAGCTGCCTTGGACCAAAGCAGCGTTTATCGGTGGTACTAAAGGTTCTCAGAGAGTTGAAAAGATGTGAACGACAAAGAGTGTCCTGGACGCCCAAGCTCGTCAACAAGAGACGAAGACATTGAAGAAGTGAAGAAAGTAGTTTTGGCCAATCGTCGAATCACCACAGAGTTGCTGAGGACCTAAACATATTGACTCATGCCATTTGATTTTGATGATTTGGGCATGAGACGCGTCGTCGCAAAATTCGTACCAAAGTTGCTCAATTGTGACCAAAAACACAATTGCATTAACGTTGCTAAGAGGCTGTTGAACTGTCCGTGAAGACCCATATTTGCTCCAGAGGGTCATAACTGGTGACAAATCATGGGTTTATGGTTATGATGTGGAAACTAAAGCTCAATTATCCCAGTGGATGCTGCCACACAAGCCAAGACCGAAAAAAGCGCCTCAAGTTTGGTCGAATGTGAGGCTTTGCTTACAGTTTTCTTCAATTGCAGCGGCGTGGTGCATCATGAGTTTTTGTTACATGCTAGAGCGGTCAGTAAGGAATATTACCTACAAGTTATGTGCAATTTGCTCGAAGCAATCTGCCAGGTACACCTGGATTTCTGGAAGAACAAAAATTGGATTTTCTACCATGATAACACCCCTGCTCTAACATCGTTGCTTGTGCGCGAATTTTTGTTCAAAAACAACACATTTATGATGCTGCAGCCTCTGTACTCCCCAGACCTGAACCCCTGTGACTTTTTTGTTCCCAAAACTGAAGAGACCCATGATAGGACAACGCTACGCCATGATTGAGGAGATAAAGACGGCATCAAAGAAGGAGCTGAACAAGATCACAAAAATTATTTTTAAATGTGCTTCGAGGATTGGCAAAACATTGGCACAAGTGTATAATATCTGGTGGGGTTTACTTTGAAGAGGACAAAATGTATATATACATGAATATAAATAAATGCTTTTTGAAAAAACACAAAATTAGCTATACTTTTTAAACAGACCTTATACTTCACTGAAAAGCATTAGATACATTCAAGCACCCAAATAATGTAACTGAGACAGAAGAAGCTTCAGAGTTGGATTGATTGTGAAACACTGTACTTAGCAAGCATTTATTCCTGTTTAGGTAAAGTTTCGCTCTTTGATGAGCTTCAACATTTTCCCACCGCTAATTAGCAATGTAAGGAGCGACAACAAAACGTGTAATGAATGCCATTTCTGCAAATGTCCAACTCATAAGTGTTAAGTAGATAGGAGGAATAAGACTTTGTAAGAATAGAATTTGTTAAAGAGAGAAAAATAAACGATGATGGCTAGAGAAGGTCTAAAACTTCAGTTTTTGCAAATACTGAGCCATTTATACTAACATTTTTGTTAGTGAAAGAAAGCTGAACCAACTTATAAATTTGGCTTTGGTTTATATTATATCAACTTTTATATTTACCATATAATAACTTTTTGGGATATAGTTAATATTGTGCAACAAAAATATTTTTTGAAGTTTTAAATTAGATAAAAGTGAAATACATATGTAAACAGTTATTTTGCAGAAGTTTTAAGGTATATATGCAGTTACAATTTTAATTTGCTGAAAATTAAAAGCGTGAAGAAATTTAATGAGGACAGCAGTACTTAGAACTGAGCCAAGATTAGTAGGAGTGTTTGTATTAATTTTAACAAGTACATTACATATCAGTATTCCATCTATTGAAAGTGCATTCTTATGTCTTCTCATATATAAACTGTTATTAAACGGAATGGTTCAAATGCTGCATATGGCGTTAAATGCTTCTTGTGCTACACACGGCTAGTGTTAAAGAGTAATTATTTTCTGTTATATTTTGAATTGTTTATTATAATATAGTGCATGTATTTATAGTCTAAGATTTTGTCTGTGCCTTTTATGGCTTCAGAAGTAGATATTCAGTAAGAATTTATAGTAGTTTCACAATTGAAAACGTACCCTCCTTTCTGTCAAACATGACAGTTTCTAATTACAGTTCCAAAATCATTAGAAGACTGAAGAGTAAGGAACAGAAAAAGAGGATACTTTAACTGAAAAGCTATTCAACTCATACTATTTGAAATCCTTACTAGGAGTTGGTAGATGTTATGTATTTACACACAATACTAGGCATATTTAGGTTTAAGAAAATTACTCTATAGTGTTGTAGGTCACAGAAAACAGCATAATAGCATTATTGTAACAAACACATTACTATAGGCAAACTGCAAACAAAATGCAGCGGGAGGCATGGTTTACCAAAACAAGCTCTCCAGCTTCCCCCTTCTACCGTCATTTTAGGCTGCATCTCCTCTCCTCCATAGCACAAGCTGCACTGCACTAGTCAACGTATGGAGAGGAGGGAGTCATGTAATGTTTGGATGTTGAGAAGGGGAGACGCCTGTGCTCGCGCATGTGCACACCGACCGCACTTTGTAGTCCAAGAGTGTGCTAGGACCTAGGACAAATATTACAGTCATGTTACATGTTTACAGTATTTGTATTGCATTTTTTCATCATTCAATATCACAGTCAGTTGCTAGAAAGCGATCATGCTATTTAAACTCAAATTTTAGTGCTACCTACAAAAAGAACATTTTGCCAAAATTACCAAAAATCCACCCAGACACTTCTTTCGTACCTAAAAAGGTGATGTATCTCGAGGAAGAAGAGGACGTTTGATTACACTACTAAAGGAGACTTTTATATATTCTAGAAGCTAGAATATAAACATTTTATGAAACATAATTGTGAAAAAGAGTTTGACTTTAGTTTTAGAATGTCTTGATGTAGAAAATACTTTTTTAGTTTTAGAATGTCTTGATGTAGAAAATACTTTTAGTTGTACTCTTCAGAAAATGCATGTTAAAAAAAAGTCCTTCGGATATTTAGTTGCAAAAAATTAACATATATGGCCATGATTCGCCAACTGAGAAAAGAAAAGGCATTCAAATCTGCTTTAGCAGTGTAATATTATGACTGTCCAGTTTTTACGATCACTTATTTAATGTGATGTGGTTGAATTGTCAGTCACTTCACTTCTTTTCCGCTTTTCCTTCTGCTTCAATTACTGGGCTGTTGAACACAAGACCCCTCTAATCTCTTGCAGTATTATCACTCTGAATGTGACAAGACATCACTCACTCGTAAAACAGCACATTGTATGAAATATGTACCATCTCACTAAAACACTTGCTGATATAGCCTCTGGTGTTTTTCAACTGTTCTTTATTTTAACATGCACTTAATGTCGCACAAGAGCCGTAGATGCAAACGAAGATTTGCGAAACATGTCCTCAAAATAGGTACGAAAGTGAAGCAGATGTGTAAAAAATGCGACTCATCTAAAATTTAATAATTTTTCGCTTCACTGTGGTGTTCCAATACAGTTGAATCTCGATGCACTTAATAGTTAAAAGATGTAGGTATTATATTTCTCTAAGAAATTTGTTACCAAGATTTCATCAGTAATATATGTTTTGAGGCTCTGTAAATTAAAAAGAAAAAGTATTATTTTTAGATTCACTTAAAAATTGGAAGTCA
Organism: Mantis religiosa; assembly: GCA_030765055.1. NCBI lineage: Eukaryota > Metazoa > Arthropoda > Insecta > Mantodea > Mantidae > Mantis > Mantis religiosa. The sequence continues at coordinate 5,210,578 of CM060949.1, forward strand.
GATACGTATTATAGTTGATATATCAAGCTCAATATCTTTCATAAATGTGATAGGAGGTTTCTCCATGTCCAGAGTGTAAGCTACTATGAATGTATAACATTTTCGGATACTTTGTCATCAAAAATGGCTGTAATGACTTTGATTAAAATATATGTTTTAGACATTCACATAAAAAGTGTAAATCTTAAAATTTCCGATAGCCTATAAATTCCACTTCAAATGGAGGGAATATCATAACTACTATGCGATAATAATTTCTATAAGAGATAAAGCCTTACTGCAAAAATAGTTAAAACTCTGTAAGCCACACTTTATTTCAAATAAGCTTTTTTTTCTCCCCCTGTATTTCGTTATTTTTGCAAAGTGGTGCCATGATGTGAAATGTAACATTCAAACCCCAACACATACTTTTTTTAAATATCTGACTGATTTGTATATCCCTTTCCTGCAACCAAATGTGTAACAACTGTTTCTGCAAGGTTTATGAGATACGTAAAAGAAAGAAAGTTTATGTAAGAATAGGTGGTACATAAAATATGGAAAAGTGCTAGAGAAATTCAGGTGGAAGTAATAGGCTTTATCTGTCATATTGAATACTCCTGGTTTTTGAGGTGAGAGCAGTGTTACCTTCAACATGGCCATTAGCGTCTCGTGAATGATTCTGTAGTTGCCGATTATCCGGCAGTCTCTATCAGCTTTGTCAATATTCGACTTTGAATAAATGGAGAAACGTACTGTTAACAGATGAGCCCAAATTCATTTCGAACGATGATTCCTGTTGCACAATAATGTAGGACCCAGTTTCATCCCACAGACATTGTGGAAACACGCCCATTTGGTGGTGGTTAGGCTTAATGTTCAGTGGAGTACAGACATGTTCAACTTCGATGGTAACACTGTAAATACTCAGAGGTACATTTCATGTCATGTCATGTAGGGGCGAGGGAATCTACGTGGACATCAAGCAACCTCTCTTACTCAGGAGCTCTCAAAGCTGTCACAACCATGCCATCTCATTCCACTGGCGCTTCTCGTGTATCATCAATGTCACCGCCTGCGGTGCATATGTAGTAAAAACGGCGTGAAGCATTACACATTCATAATTCAAAACTGTTCCCAAAAGGAGCGTCCGAGGCACTCCGAGACTCTCTTCAATAGGGCAAGACCTAGACATTATCTAGCCCCACCCCCTTGCGAGTGGAAGTGGACATGCCACCTACACACATCAACCTATCCGGGAAGACTACCGATTGCTTTGGAAGGGCCGGCGGTGATCTAGCAAACCGTGCTAGTACCCAGGAACTTAAAGGTGTCCCTCAACCAAGTCTGACGGCAGTGCCGCCCAGATGTTCCCATTCTCCCATGGGAGGAGACCAACAATTCGAACAATTCCCAATCAGGAAGGGCCTCGACTTTGCGACCCAACATACTTCACTCAGAGGTACATAGATGAGGTACGTGAACCAAATGTGCTGCTTTTCAAAGGTGCAGTTGGTGCACACTTCATCTTTATGGACAATAATCACGTCCACATAGATCCACTTTTGGGTGGGGGCGACCGTCTTGAGATATAGTGGCCGCATTCATTCCATCCCACGCGGCATCAAAGCTTTCTCTTCTGACCACACCTCCTCACATGTAAGCAATTATAGGTTCTTCCACCCTTAAACATATGGGTGGTCCTTCTCAGTACGTTCATCAAGTTAAAGCGCTGTTGCAATATTTTTCTTGTGTCCTTAGAACTGCGGTACTTTCTTTTAGGTTAGACTGTGCAAACGTGCTTCTTATGTGTGTTAATTAGGCTTATATTTATAGAAGTTACATAGTGTTTTACTTAGTGTAGTTAGTGTAGTTTTATAAATTTATTAGTGTTTAATAGTTATTGGCATTTAGCACTTGTGTAATTTAACTAAGATGTGGAGACCATGGGAATTGAACCTAACATGGATATGCTAACATGGATTTCCATTCATACTTGTAATATATACCTAACAGTATTTCTAACCTTTCTGAGTTCTAAAGCGTTTATGACATTTAATTATTATGCAGAATGTACATGTTTATTTAAATTGTGTTTAACAGAAGCCCCCCCTAAAAAAATTACACTGTTTAACATTATTCAAACTTGTAAAATTAGCAGACATCCTTGTATAAAGCTTCCAGCATTTAAAAAGCGTAATAGATTCCTTACTAGTTTTCTTTAATTCCTTAGTTTGTTTTTTTAGTTTTGAAGTATTTACTGCTTTGTTAAATCAACTAAAATTCACCACCTGTAGCTGCCATAGAATGTAGAAAAATGTTTTAGGATAAATCGGCTCACGATTGCAATAAACAAAGCTCTAACGTGCAATCTTTGCTTATAAATTATTATTAACTACCAGAATATCCAAAGTGTTTCTTTAATTTGCAAGTAAATATCCCTCGCAAATTCATGCACACTGGTGCAATTTAACCATTTTAAAATTGTAATGATGTTTCACTAAACTTTCCTTGGATATTATGCTAATAATACGCATTTAGTTCTTGTACCTAATATAAGTACTATACCATAACAGCATAGGTAATATATCTCTTTTCAGTTATGTTATAAAGCGTTGTAACATTATGTATTATTATAGGATATGTTAATCATTTAAAATTTATTTGTAAAGATCAATGGCTATTTCTTACAGTGAATTCAGCTTTATTTTTTAATTTTATTTATTATTATCATTATTTTTTTTTGCTTCTAAACGTTATTTTAAACAATGGCAACCCTGGGTATTCTCAGCTGTAAACATGTGCCTAACATTCCTCACCTCCCCCCGTAGGTTATCCTAAGATGATTATGACATTGTGATTAGGGGGAAGAACAGTTTTTCCGTACAAAGCGAACTGTCTGGGGATGCTTAAGCGCGGTCACTATATAAGACATCCAGCGCATGGACTGGTCAGCAAGGTCCACGGATATGAACCCTATACAACATATCTGGCATGCATTAGGAAGATGCGGTACAAGCCACCAGCCTCTGCTGAAGACGCTTCCAGACTTTTGTAATGTTCTGCGTGACAATTGGGAACAGCTGCTTGCAAAGCTGTTGAACCATCTTATAGGTAGCGAGGACTGTCCAGCCATGAAGGGTCACCACACCACATATTAAGACTCTACACCATCATTATTGTAAAGCTGATGGTCAGCTGTTGTGTAAAAATGTGTCCTGAGGTCAGCTATTTCTTAGTCTGTTGCATTCACGTGTGATACATTGGTAGCAACATATTGCAATTGTACACAATTTTTTTAAATTTTGATAGTCTGATAATAAAATATTGTATTATGCTTAGGTTTTGTTCACTAGTGTTCATATAGTAGACTCTGGACCATTCGAAATGGGCTGAACCGGAAATTCGGTTAACCAATACTACAATTTGGTTCCTTGAAATGCAAGTATATACTCCCAGGACCTAAAGCCGTTCTCCAAAATGCATTAGGTAGTTGACACCTTGAAGGTTTTTCATCCTATGTGTTTCTTCAGGCCGTCAATTTTGGTCGATACTTTTCCATTCCGAGTCAATCCTACCAACTAGGGATATCATTGGGCGATATCTTGTCTATGAATAAGACGCTGCTGGAGTTGATACTGGGTTGGATCATTGTATGCCTGTGGATGTTGTTCGCAAGGGTGGCTGAGAAGGTGACGCCAGGTCTATAAGCCGTCAGGAGTCATGAGGCGGCAGTGGACAGCGACAGAACGGTCTTGCGATTTATCCGAGACGAGATAATTCTCCGGAGACTCAACGGACATACGGGGATCTGAGTGGTGATGCTGAGGAAGAATGCAGTTGTGCTCATAGAAGCGAGGTGCTATGAAGGTGCATCTAGAAGGCTGCATTAAGGAACCTGGTTCTGTATCGGAAAATATAATAGGGCAGATCACGCATTGCGTTGCAGGTAGAACACTAATCAAGGAACATGAGGATCGGAAGAACCACTACTGTCGCAAGATCTGCAGCCCGGGCTAAAAGACTTGTTGAAGAAAGCAGCTGCTCACTTGACCGGCATTTAGTGTGTAGTGTTTTAGTCTCCGAGTATCAGATGCTGTTGTATCTTGGTGTCATCAACCCACCGACAAAGGAGTGTGCAGCTTTCTACGACACGGTACATGAGGGGAGGTTTACCAGAGCCTTTTTCACCACTTTTTTTGTTGCCAGGCAAACTCCTGCATCGTCTCCGCTGTCTGTGACAGTTTTGTCTTGAGCTGTCGCCAAACTGTAATTCCTGAACCAGTTTTGGAGGCACCTCATTTGTTTCCTGTCATCACCGACGGAATAGAATTGAAACTTTTAAACACCTGTCACTGGATGAGGGCTAGCAGCGATGTGCCTTCCTACTCTGCTGACCATTGGTTTGGAGAACGATGGTGGCAATTGTCGGGAAAGACTTCAACTGAAGTTGACATTCCATCGTACTTTGGAGCGCGCAGGTGTCTTGTTGAGTCCTAACCTTCAATTTGTGAAGTCTCAGATTGATAGTCTTTTCCATCACAGCGCTCTGTTCCTTAGCACTACCTTTGCATCTTTCCCCAAAGTCCTCCAGGACATTAACATTTGGTCAAGATCTTTCATCCTCTTGCTGAGCTTGCCAGTGCCTGTTAACAATACCAATCATTCTTTAATTTTGGCCCATAGCACTTTTGTCATCATTACCTGAGTTTTCAACTTTCCAGATACCATCTTAAGTATTCCAGATTTCATTGTCATCTGCATCATCTACAATGTGGATTTTAATTTCCTCCATTTTAGTGCTATGACTGCAATTCTCTGGGCAGGGTCATCTTGACATGATATATCTGCATCAGAGTATCTCCTTCCTCTTTCTGATATGAAGTTGTACTCTTGGTGCATTGGAAGATGTGCAGTTTGGTCCTCTAGGTTCTTGAAACACAATGTCCAGGTGAGGTGCAGTGTTAGTCCTCAGATGGACGAGTACTTGTGGAAGTGTTCCAGTGCCTTGAGTCCTGACATGAGCTCCCAACTGGTAATGCCGAAATCCTTTGTTGCCTTGCAAAGCATCTTGCTGTAGTACAGTATTATCTCTGGAATAGAATGCCTCCAATTCCGCTGTTGGTTGTGTTCAGAGTCCCTGATAAAGTCACTGTGCTGCTGTAGAAAACTTAAGACAGGTGCATTGTAGAGTGCAAGGTTAGCAGGTTACGGTCAGATTTGAATTTTCTTGTTTGTTATCACGATGGAGAGAACTTTTTGAAATCAGTTGTTACTGGAAATGAAACTTTGATCCAATATGATACACCGAAAACAAAACAACAATCACAGCAATGGTTGTATCTTCAAAACAATGTCAATGCTCATTTGAAATCATTGGCGGCAACATTTTTTGAAGAGGCTATTGCAAAGCTTGTCCACAGGTATGATAAGTGTGTCAATCTTTTCGGTGATTATGTTGAAAGGTAACCATAAGTGTACAAAACTTCTGGTAATAAAATAATTGTTTTCTATGAACTTTTATTTATGGCCTATAGGAGGTTGATGGCCCTCATATAATGTGTCCATAGAGTTTGTAACATATCTTCATGATTTCAATGGAATTGAAAACACTATGGTAATAGGTTTTAAATCTTTTATAATTTTTGCAAGCAAGTAACTTTTGCTAGAAAAATGAGAGTGGTGATTTGTACAAACCAACTTGAATGCTTTGACCTTAAGTAATTAAAAATCTACCATGAAAAAATGGACTATAATATTTTCTGGTATTCAAATTCAGTGAATGGGGATTAAAATTACTAATGTGAATATGTAAAGCTGCCCGGCCCTAAATTACCAATATTTTAACATTTATGGAAATATTTTATATGTATGACCACAGGAAGACCGGAATTCTTCGTTGCTGAAAGAATTATCGAAAACAGTTGACTGGTTTTTAAACTACATAGATAAATCTTTTCACTTTACATGCTTTTAGATTATTACATTTCTTTCTCTCCCTAGAGTCATGTAATTGTACTTTTCAAAATTAAACTTTAGACAAGACTGCTCACTCTTTTTACACTCTAGATAAGGGGTTGCCAAATTTTCCAGACTCACCGCCATACTGATTACTCCAGTAGGTTCTAAGGGCCAAAACTGTTTTAATCTTCCTGCCATTATGTATAATTTCTAGAGTAGTCGCTGAGTACTCCCCTGAAAGTGACAAAAGTTACTAAAAACAAAATCTTACATCAGCTATGTAAAGAAACAAAACAAATCTACTTACAGATTCCAATGTGTAAGGACTATGATACAATGAAGCACATGTCTAGGTCAACAACAGCTGCTGATGGAAATTAATTGTTCTTTCACACTAGCCGTGTGTAAGATGCACTATGAAAGGGTAGAACCTGACTGAAAAATTCAATGCCATAGCCGGGATTTGAACCACGGATCTTCTGGTCTCCATCCAGCCATTCTAAACCATTGAGCTACTATGGCCAACATGCCAACATGACATTAAATTCTCCAACTGACTCTTGTTTTTCCCGGTAAACCACTAGGAGTTCTCATAAACACATGAGACAACTACCTTAATGGCGACTTACTATACTGTAAGTACTTTAAGGCCCGGGCTTTATAGTTCGGACCACTATTAGGTACAACTGACTCGTGTTTTTCCCGGTAAACCACTAGGAGTTCTCATTAAACACATGAGACAACTACCTTAATGACGACTTACTATGTTGTAAGTACTTTAAGGCCCGGGCTTTATAGTTCGGACCACTATTAGGTACAACTGACTCGTGTTTTTCCCAGTAAACCACTAGGAGTTCTCATAAACACATAAGACAACTACCTTAATGATGACTTACTATGCTGTAAGTACTTTAAGGCCCGGGCTTTATAGTTCGGACCACTATTAGGTACAATTAATGGAAATTAATTCTTCTTTCACACTAGCCGTGTATAGGATGCACTATGAGAGCGTAGAGCCAGACTGAAAAATTCAATGCCATAGCCAGGATTTGAACCACGGATCTTCTGGTCTCCATCCAGCCGCTGTAAACCATTGAGCTACTGTGGCCAACGTGCCAACATGAGAATTCTCAGCTGGAGAATTTAATGTCATGTCACTACGTAGTGTGTTGTAGCACAATGACAACAAAGGTTAAATGCATTACCTCCACCAAATTTAAAAGCTAATGCTTACTATTGTACTATTAAACCACTGCTCTGTTGTGGGCTTATAGCCACAGGACAACTGCGTATTACACATCTCACTGCAGAGCTGTAGCAAAGGCACTCTACCGTGGAAATAAACAATGTTTATTTAATATTTTGTTATACTCTATACGCAAGAAATGTTTTACCAACATTTTGACATACCTTTTAGTTAATTGATGGAAATTAATCATTTCTTCACACTAGCCGTATATAGGCTAAGATGTTTTATAGATAGAGTCAACATGAAAAATTCAATGCCATGGCCGGGATATGAACCACGTATCTCCTGGTTTCCGTCCAGTCGCTCTAACCCATTGCGGTACCATGGCCAACTTGCCGTCATAACATTAAGTTCTCCATTTGACTCATATTTCCCTGGTAAACCTCTAGGGGCTCCCGCATTCGAGATACACCGTTTGTGGCGACTTACTATCATAAGTACTTGAGTTCGCATCAAATATATATATATATATATATATTGGGAAGCACATTTATAAATCAATACCTGAACACATCCTTGGTCATGATAATCACCTGAGTTTTTAGACTTGAACACAAGTTCACTATTGCCAACAATGTCACACTCACTGCAGATATGCAAGATAAATAAGTGTCTGCCATTTACACTCTGATTTTTTTTTAATCCTGTGCTCAAATGGGACAAAAAAATTATATTTTTTTACATTTAACAGTGCTGTTAATCCATACACTTGGAAACATGTGGCCTCATTAACCCACGCTTATCTAGTAGTACAGCTCGTGCAACGAAAGCTTGCCAATGTGCCTAATGTGTAGAAGGCTATTTTCATACCATAGGTATCACTACTCCTGTAGCAGGAAGACGTTTCTCTTTTATGGGCCTCAGTGCCTCAGTATTCACCCAAGTCTGAAGATGATGTATTGCATTGAGGGGGGTCATTCCTTGTGCTGTGTTTTGGGTTTGATAGGTGAAGTTTTATTTATTGTGTAGGACATATTACACAGCTATCTTACTTTCCTTCGTCAAAAATGAGGCAACCCAACTTTGTCCGAGCAGTACCGAATTCTTGCTCAGCTGGCTGGCAAGCTTTCGTTGCATTACCTCTACAGAGGACACCCCTCCCTTCTGAATTGTCCTATATCCTGCAAATATTATCTGCGCCACTGCTACATCCTCCCTAGCAACAAAATTGTGAATGGCTGTGAAAATTAACATTGAAACATATGAACAAGTCAAATTTGAGATTGCAAGGAGAAAACCAGCTTCTCCCTCATTCATACATTAATATCAAATTGTTTTGGTAGAAACTGTTTCAATCACAATTATGTAAAGAAATTAGTACTGCAGATTGATCAAAATTTTTAATCGATTAACTGTGTTACTTTAATCGATTAATTGAGATATCTGTTCAAAAATTAGGTGTAAGGATTATATAAAGTAGTTTAATACTCCGTACATTTCATTATTTATGAAACTTTAATCTATCGCTTAATCGAGATATTATCTGTTCAAAAATTAGGTTTAAGGATTATATAAAGTACTTTAATACTCTGTACATTTCATTATTTATGAAACCTTTAAATACGAGGTATGTCCAGAAAGGAAGTTCTGTTTGGTAATAAAATTAAATTGTGTACAGATACAGAAAAATTATTTATTGCACAAAATTCTACAACTCTTAAACTACTTTTCCACATAACTGCCAAAATTTTGCAGGCATTTGTCATAGCGAGGCACAAGTTTTTGTATACCTTCTTCATAGAAATTTGCCGCCTGTGTCTTCAACCAGTTGGAAACATTTTCTTTCAGCTCTTTGTCATTGTTGAAGTGTTGACCGCCAAGGAAACATTTGAGATGCAAAAACAGATGAAAGTTGCTGGGAGCGAGGTCAGGGCTGTACAGGGGGTGGTCAAACACGTCCCAGCCAAATCCCTGTAGGATGTTTTTCGTCGCATTTGCAGTGTGTGGTTGTGCGTTGTCGTGAAGAAACCACTTTCCTGGCATTCTAAAAACGAATCACAGATCTGATTTCACAAGTGGCAAGATTTTCAATCAACACCGACATTGCAAACAAGCACAACAAGGCGTACGTGGCTGACAGCATCTCACAATGGCGCATGTTTCTTCTTCTTGATACAGAGTGTCTACCGCGCATGTGCGGAAGTGCGATCGCAGTGCTGCAGCAGAGATAAATTGAAACAGAACTTACTTTCTGGACGCCCCTTGTATTTAGATTCAAAATTTGTGTTTGCATCAAGTGCACATGCTTTATATATGTATTGAATTAGATCTACAATTTTTTTGTAAGTATTTTAACTTTTTTAACACAAAACTTTCACTCACTGTCACGAATTCAGAAACGTTACTGGCTTATTGCAGTTAATAGCACAGTTACATCACCACCAGCCCTGAGAAGAGGGATCAGTTATTGTTTCCATAGCTTCGTAATCAAGGTTGTACAGTTCAGTTTATGCTAGCAAGCAGTAATCAGTTGTATATGATATTTTGTCACACACAAGCTGTAAGGAAAGAAACCTCTATGTTAGCACCTGTATGTAGTTATGAACCTCTTAGAATATTTCACAACAGAAGTGTTATTTAAACTGCTTCAGGGTTCAGAATGATTTCTTTTAGCTATCAGGAGTTATATTATCTCAAAGTTCAAAGAACATTACGTGCCTAGTGAAAGCTTGATGCTTTGGAAAGGCTGTTTAGGTTGGAAGCAATACATCAAAACAAAGAGGGCCAAATTTGGCTAAGAGTTTTGATTAACATTTATTGTAATCGTTTAATTTTAATCAACTTGATTAATCAATTATAATTTAATCTAAAATAAAGAATTAATTGTTTCAGTTAATTGATTAAATCATGCAGTACTAAAAAAATGTTTCACACATTTTAAATCATGTGAATTTATTCAGCCACTCTACTGAGTTTGAGTTACTGTCTGGGGACCGAGCTGGCCATCTCACAGGACCTTCCCGTTTTATCTATTTGAAAACTTTGCATCCAAAACGTCTCTGGAAACTTGTGCATAATGTGCGGGACATCAATCATGCCAGAACCACATTGATAGATACGTTTCCAATCCCACCTCCTCCATGAAAGAGGGGGTTGAGTGTGATGCAGAAATGATGCATATCACTGTCCGTTTAATGTTCCCTGATGAAAATAGGGACCTAAAATACGGTTACCAATGATACCGCACCAAACATTAACACTCCAGTGACGTAGATGGGCAACTTGGCAAATCCAGTGGGGATTTTGCACGGACCAGTAATGCATGTTCTGCAGATTCACTGATCATGATTTGTAAGTAAAGATTCGTACGCAAACAACGCATTACTTAGGAATGCTGGATTACCTTGCAACTGCTTAATTGCAAAACGATAGAATACAATACAGGATTCAAAGTCATCCTGTACAATTCCTGGTATAGTGTGAGATACAGAATGGATGAAATCGATGGCTTTGAAAAATTCTGCTCACGCTACTGCGACTTATTCCACAACCTCATGCAATCTGTTGGACACTCACCTCAGAATTGAGGGCTACAGCAGCCAGAACAGCAATTTCGTTTCCAGTGCCAGTCGCTGTCTTTGTACTTTGTCGCTTTGTGGGACTTTTGTGCTGATGTTGGCAGTGGTACGAGGCGAAGGACACTGTTGATCTTGGTAGCATTCAGCGTATAATGCCACAGCTGTGGTTGCATTTCTGTGACATTTGCCGTTAATTAAAATAATATCCCGGTTTTCTTTGTTACTGAAGGCTGACATATCAACTAGATGATGGCAACTGTTACATGTCACACGAAAACACGGTTTAATGTGTAAATATGGTAAGCAATATCTGAAATGTATGCAAATTACATTACAGTATGACAGCAGACCAGATCGGAAGATACTAGTACACTGAAACTAGAACGTGCCGAGCCTATATCAGTTTATTTACAGCAGGCTACAGGTCAGTGCAAGCAACCCCTGCTCTGAGCACAGAAGCACATGCGTTGTATTATGTTAGAAATGGTGGCGACATTGCCAGTCTCTAACAGCCACGTATTACAGATTGTATGAGGTTTAGAAACGTGAAATCAAGTGTATTATCACTAATTGTAGCTCTAGTTTTCATTTTGCTAGAGTAGGCATACATGTTCAATTTAAAGAAAGAAAATTGCAACTTGGTGTTGTGTTATTTGTTTACCTTTATGTATTGTGCATACCTTCTTATTGTGTCAGCCCCTGACATATACATTCCTAGTCAATTGAATGTTCGTATTTTGTTTCATTTCGAAGATATTTGAGATTGCAGAGTTAGGTGGGACACCCTGTATATACCATCTAAGCCAAACTAGTGTGCCCTAAAAACATTATGTTTGAGCGATGCAGAACTGTTTTATACCATTAAAATACAAATTTATTATGAGCAGCAACCGGAGGGAGATGCAGAACTGTTTTATACCATTAAAATACAAATTTATTATGAGCAGCAACCGGAGGGACCACATTTGAAAAATAATTCCTTAGGGGCTTAGTGCTAAAACTAACTGAAAAACCAGTCTTTGGCACTGACAAAAATGTTACAGTAGATGATTGGTTCACTAGTATGTCACTGGTGTGCAGAACACTTCTTGTCGCTTCAGTACGCAAGAACAAAAAGGGAGTTGTCCAGTAATTTTACTTCTCTAAAACGTTACAGGCAATATGAAAGTGCATTTGGTTCCACAAAAAAACATTCCTTCATAAAAACACTTGTCTCAAAATGTTAAAAAAAAAAAAAAATTGTAAAACAGTAGTTTTGATCTCAAGTCTACATGCTTCATCAGATCAACTGTCAGAAGTTGCTGAGAAAGAGCCTGAAATAATTATGTATTACGATATTAAATCTGGAGTTGATGTAGAGATAAATTATGTGCTACGTACAATGTAACCAGAACAACAAGAAAGTGGTAAATGGCAGTCTTTTACTATATGTTGAATATGGCAGTTACTAATTCTAGGGTTATCTTTCTTAGAAACCAAAACTATGGCAGTCTTTTACTATATGTTGAATATGGCAGTTACTAATGCTAGGGTTATCTTTCTTAGAAACCAAAACTATTCCACAAGACAGGAATATTTAAAAGTGCTCTCCTTAGCTTTACTGCCACAACAGCTACAAAGAAGAGCAACAGCATCATTCTTACCCAATTATTTGAAAGAGCTTCTAAAGAAATATAAAACTGAACAACCACAGCAGATGAGCTGCCAAATGCACCAGAATCAATTGAAATGGAAACAATGTGAATTCTGCAGTAAAGACAAAAAGAGAAGCAGAACTAAATATGCATGTAGGAAATGCAATGTTCCTCACTGTTTGAGAAAACATGAACATGCCAAAATTATTTGCATTAATTACTTAGTCGGGCAAAACAAGAAATTGTTGATGAGTTGACTCTGAGTACAAAAGTGAATCGAGAAGATATTGACACATTGCTTCACTCACACTGTTTATTCACAGGACATGTTTCAAGAGCTCTTGCTCCTATCATCAGCTGATACTCGACTAGTGCAGGTTGTAGTGGTTTCCTCTTTCTCCGTTTTGTCAATAGATGGCGTGATGTACTTGTCAAAGATGTCCAGTGGTGGAGTTTCAAAATTCATGACTCTATGACGATTTTTGTTGATGAAGAGTCATTAATTTTGAAACTCTACCACTGGACATCTTTGACAAGTACATCACGCCATCTATTGACAAAATGGAGAAAGAGGAAACCACTACAACCTGCACTAGTCGAGTATCAGCTGATGATAGGAGCAAGAGCTCTTGAAACATGTCCTGTGAATAAACAGTGTGAGTGAAGCAATGTGTCAATATCTTTTCGATTCACTTTTGTACTAATTTGTGCTTCACTGTCCCTACGCTTCTTCCAAGTTTATACTTTGACTCTGAGTAACTAAACATTTCCAATAACAAGATGTAATCTCAGAAACTATTTGTAGTTGGTTTATTAATACGTGAGATTAATTTTGACGTCACTGTTACTAAATTCCTCCAAACATGTATAACAAGATGTAATTTAAGAGAATGTTATTTTCTTCACGTGTAATGAAATACAAATTATAATGTACACTCTATTTGTATTATATTTTAACTGATGTATTTAGTATGATTTTACTCAATCAAATCATGTTTATTTAGCCTAAATAAAGCCAAAAAATAGGGGAAACAAAGTACAAATTAAAACCGAATGAAATGCAGGCATATAGTCACATATAGTGCAGGTCTCTCAGGCCCCATGCTACCAACAGAGTTCTGGCAAGGTGAGCATGTTATGTGGTGACATTTTTTATGAATTTAAAATTTATAGGCGTTTATTTCTTTGTATATTCAATTTGTTATTTTGAATAAAGGCAACTATTTTTATTACACTTAACAAATTTAAATTATTAACAAATATAGAAAGTTAACCAGCATAATATAAAGCAATTTAAAAATGACCTAATTAAACACCTTCAATTCTGTTTTGAGTACTAACCTGCAATGTTGAAATAATGCCCATCTGCATTTCCCTGAGGGAAACAGTACATAGTTAAAGTGTACAGGAATAATGCTTACATCATTGAACTTAAAGTACCATGAGAATAAAAATTAGAAAACTACAGCAGCAGAAGTTAATATGTTTGAAAGGAACTTCCATGAGAAGCCAGTAATGTTTAAATGTAGATGGACATCACTTTAAAAATTGCCTGTAATAAGGTTAATGCTCATTTGAGTGCTACTGTAGAACATTAAAGTGTATTGTGAGGGAGGGGTTGGCAAATATAGCTACCCTAAACTAGTTGCTGGATGCATAGCCAATTATCCAAGTCTACTAGCTGGCCTGACTGGATGGACTATATCCTTGTAACTACTGTATGTGGCTTTGCCAGAAGTGAGTCACTGCGGGAGATGAATCCTGTCTCCCTAGTCCAAACCCACAAGGGCGCTCTTGATGCCAAGTATAGGTTGTCAGTTTTGGGTGATAGTCATGCTAGGGGCATCAGAGAAAGACTCCAGGCGAGTTTAAACAAGGAATTTCATCTTGTTCTTTGGTTCAACAACCTTATTAGGCAAAGACTGCTCCAATGATTCACCTCCATCCAATTGTAACCAGTGCTCTTCTTTTCCAGTGGTTTACTTTGATTGTCTTCAGATCTCTTTCTACATCATCAAGTCATATGATGGGTGGTCTCACAACCATTTTGGTTGCATATAATGGGAAGAGGAATATGCTGACTTGTATTTTCAGTCCCAATGCTGGTCTGAGCCATGTAGTAGGGATGCTTTTGCAACAGATCCCAATACAGGAGATAATGTAATAGCGGAGTGACGGAAATAGCCTGGATAGGAATCTCTCAATTGAGATGGACATGGACCACATTGCAAAAGTCAGTAGCCACACTGATGTGAACTTTGTGAAGAATCTCTTCTTAATATTTGACAAGCCTGGGATTAACAGGACAGTGAGAGTAATTAATCAGAGACCTGATTGTTTTCTGAGGGTAGAGGCCACATTAAGATTGTTGACGTATTATTCATTGAGAGACACGGCTATACTTACCATGGGTTGCATCTGAATTCTTGATGCAAGGATATGCTTGTGCAATCCACATGGATAGTCCCAGTAATATCCCTGCTCTTGATACAAGCGGCTGCCGCTTTTTTTAGGCTAAATGAGGGAGATAGCAACAGAAGAAACAGAAACAGCCAGACAAATATTACTCAGTCGTTTAAAAGAAATAAATTATTAGCAGTGTGTTAATAAAAGACCAGCTAGTTTCTATAGACAAAAGCAGTAAAATTGCTCTGGAGAAATACTGTTTGGATCAAAGTTTTGAATGTTATGCATTGTATATAAAGCCAATGAACTGATTATATTAAAGGTACACAGAGCTCCCATAGCTTTACGAGGGCGGTTCAGTAAGTACCCTGTAAGAATGAAGGCGCAAGTTTTTTCAAATACAAATTATATTATTTATTTTTCAATATAGTCTCCTTTTAGGGATATACACTTCTCCCAACACTCCCACCATTTTTAACCCTTCCAACAAATAAGAATTGTCAAGCTCTGCAAAGTACGCCTGTCTCCATGATGACCTTATTTGATCTAAATTTTATTCCTGTGAGCCATTTCTTCAAGTTTGGGAACAGATGAATATGCAGGGCGGGGTGTGGCATCAATTCATGCATTTTGGCGGCGGCAACTCCAGATGAATGTGCTGGGCCATTATCATGGTGAAACAGAACTTCCTTCTTCTTCATATGGAGCCGTGTCTTATCGAATTGGCAAATAACTCACTGTAGTATGCTCCAGCAATCTTTTTTTTTTTTTTTTTTTTTTTTTTTTTTTTTTTCATTTTCTAAGTAGTCCATGAGTATGACCCAAACGCATTTCAAAGAATCGTCGCCATCACTTTTTCGGCCGATGGGATCGTCTTTGCCTACTTTGGAGCAGATTCTCCGGAAGCAAACCCATTGTTTTGATTGATGCTGGTTTCCGAAGTATAATAATGAATTCAGGTCTCAGACAACTCGACGCAGAAAGTCCTGTGAGCAAAAGTGGCACCCATCGGGCTGACAGCTTCCTCATCTCCAACTTAACGTGCAGAATATGAATTGCCGTTCCCATCGATACACATTTGGCCCCTGCCACTTCGTGAACTTTCGTTCCACGGCCAGAGAGAATTATATCGTGGACTTTTTCAATGCCTTCCTGGGTAACCACATCCGCACGGCGTCCTGGGCGCTCCTCGTCAAAAACGGATGTTCGACCACGTTTAAATTCGTTACCAATATCTTTTATAGAAAGCGAAAGGTCTCCATAAACAGCGTCTTATTTCCCTTTTATCTCATCGCAAGTTTTCCCATCTAAGAGTAAAAAGTGAATCGCTGAACATAACAAATGACAGCACCGGATAGCTAGGTAGCATTACAGTCATAAAAACAAAAGGATTAAGAAGTATCGACTATCTGAGAAATCATGGGAACATATTGCTGCATCGAGGGTTGTAAGGGTGGAGGAGAAGGGGGTTTCCTTACATCCCTAAATAACAGCGGGGAAGCGTAGCTGAAGGGATAGAAGATCAGATGGTAGAACTGAATGGTAGAGGGAGTTTGTAGTCAGGTTAAAGGGATAGAGGATCAGATGGTAGAACTGAATAGTAGAGGGAGTTTGTAGTCAGGTTAAAGGGATAGAAGATCAGATGGTAGAACTGAATGGTAGAGGGAGTTTGTATTCAGGTCAAAGGGATAGAGGATCAGATGGTAGAACTGAATGGTAGAGGGAGTTTGTAGTCAGGTTAAAGATAGAGACAACACAAGATTCTACTAAATGCCAGTTTTCTATAATTTAATGATTGTTTGTCAAGACAAGTCACTCCCGAAGTCTTGAAGATGGGGTTGATAATTACATTAGTACATCAAAGACTCATCCGGGCTTACGTTGGAGATGTGTTTGTATATAGCTGAGGATGCAAAGTGTAGAGTAGCTATCACTAGTCGGCAGCATGATGAGACCGAATTTAGGACCAGCATGACTTCTGGAGAAAGTAGACTTAATGAGTGACCTGCCGCATGTTCCCTGAATAATCTTCCGGCGTCCAGAATAAATTTTGGATAGTTGAAATTTAGTTTCGGCTGGATAGGAGATCATGTGGTTACTGGTAATGACCGCAAGACATACGGGGTAACCGGTATCGCTTTAAGCGACGCTCACGAGGTACATAATCCCCAAGGGATCTGACTAGGGCGCCCTGATGTTGAGGCAAACTCTCGAAGAATTTTGTTGCCCGGCGCCTAATTTCATCCTCCACGTATCGGAGGGATGAAGCCTCGTGAAGTAGTCTCACGGGGAACCTTGTGCAAACAGAATAAATAATCCGAAGACATTTATTCTGTGCACGTGGAGCAGAACGAGGTTTGAGCCTGCTGTCATAGCCCAGACTTCGCACGCATAGAGCATGACAGGGAGGACCAGAGCCATAAAGAGGCGCAACTTTAGGGAAACAGACATCGCAGACCTAAGCACAGGGTATAGTGATGCCACGGCACCACACGACCGATGAGCTTGCTCCTGGATGTGTTCCCGAAAAGTTAGGCCCTTATCTACCTTGACTCCCAAGTATTTGAATTCTCCCACCTGATCCCTTGCCCAAAGTAGGTAAATGTGGGGAAATTGGCGGGAAAGCGGCGCTTGGTGAACAGTATCGCTTGGCTTTTCTCCGTGTTAATGGACAATTGCCAAAGCGTGCACCAATCCTGGAGGAGGATTAGATAACGTTGGATGGGATGATGAGACTGAATTTAGGACCAGCATGACCTCTGGAGAAAGTAGACTTAATGAGTGACCTGCCGCATGTTGCCTGAATAATCTTCCGGCGTGGAGTCTTCCAGCGAAGTCCCAGCGCCTCTTTCAGACTAAGCCCCCGCGCGCGCTACCTTTAATAATTTAAATAACCGGCCTGCCAAAGAGGATTCACCCCACCTTACTCATGCCGATTCAGCTCTCTGTCTTATGAAATTGTCTTAACTCGCACATTCGTGATCATCTGACTTTTGTTTAGCCGGAAAGGCTGATTGGCAGTCCAAAGTACATATCCTGTCCGAAATATACCAGTCATTCAACAATGTAACAAATGAAATGTTAAATCCCAATAATTCAAAATAATTCTTAAATATCACTCGGCCTATATACGTAACAATATGTATAACAATGTAAATGACAAGTGTAATTCCTTCTTAAACACTTACTTAAGAACTCATAGCTTCAGCTTTCCACCATACACAGTGAAAATTAATAAACTTCTGAAAATAACTTGCTGACCTAATGTATAGAAATACAAAGATGGGTGAAAAAGTAATGCCCCTATTTTTTTCTCTTTTAATTGCCAAGAAAATTGAATCCAATTTACATAGCTTGAAAACTACAGCATTGACGATTAATTTCTCACTTCAATATAATCTCCGTCCTTTTCCACAGTTTTGGTCCACGTTTTAACTAGGACATGTAATCCAGTGTGGTAAAACACATGGTCTTGCTTCCTAAGGCATTGACGCACGGACGTTTTCACAGCCTCCTTATCTTCCTAATGAATCCCACGATGAGCTTCCTTTAGTGGCCCAAACAGATGGAAGTCTGATGGTGCCAGGTCAGGCGAGGTAAGACTTGCCATCTCAATTTCTCAATTTCTTGAGTGGTGTAACGGCTGGTGTGTGGTCTTGCATTGTCATGCAAAAGAAGAACATCCGCCATAGTTTTTGTTGGGCTAACTCGGCGAAGACGTGCTTTCAGCTTTTTCAGAGTTCTGACGTATTGGACAGAATTAATTGTCCATCCCTGCTCCAAAAAATCAATCATAAGTACACCCTCTGCATCCCAAAACACTGTCGCTATAACTTTCCCTGCCGACCGCTGAGTTTTGAATATTTTTTTCTTCTTCGGTGACGTGTGATGCCATTCCATTGACTGCCTCTTTTATTCAGTTTCAATAAAATGAACCCACGTTTCGTCTCCAGTAACAATTTTTCCCAGAAAATCCTCTCCCTCCAAATTGAAGCGCTGCAAGTGTTCGGAGGCTATTGTTTTCCTTGTTTCTTTGTTTTGGGCGGTTAACATTCTTGGTACCCAACGTGAACAAACTTTTGAGTAACCCAGTTGTTGAATAATCGTCATTACACTGCCTTTACTGAGGGAGGTAATGCGACACAATTCACCTGTTGTTACCCGGCGATCACCACGAATGATGTCATCGACTCGCTGAATGTTGCATGGAGTCACTGCAGTCACTAGTCTGCCGCTTCGCTTTTCATCTGACAATGGTGTGTGCCCTTCAGCTTCGTTACAGTGACGAACCCATCGTCTAACTGTGCTGACATCCACCGTTGCATCACCGTACACATTTTTTAGCCTTTCGTGAATGCGAATTGGCGTTTCAGCTTCCGCAGTGAAAAATTAAATCACAGAACGCTGTCTAATACGAATGTCGATGTCAGCCATTTTGCAAGAGGATGCAGTGCGGCCACCTGTTGACTTAGGATGTTACTACTGCAGGGGATTGGAGAAGGTTTGAGGAATTGCGCCAAATTCAAAGTTTTCACATAACTTAAGGGGAAAAAAACAGGAGGCATTACTTTTTGACCCACCCTCGTATCTTGTAAACACAGAACTTAGCTTCCATACCGGCACCGTGCTTAGTTTATATGATGTAAACAAAGCGGGAAAGTGTATTACTCCGTCGGCGACTGTGATTGGAGGGAATTTTTGCGCTATTTTATTTCCACGTGGCAAACGTACGTTGTCAGCGAACTTGTATGCAAAGTTTTGTTTGGCCGTTTTCGACGTTTAAGTAGCTTATGCGGTAGCATTTTTACGTTAACATTAAATGCAAAGGTGTGTCTACTGTGTAATATACTTTTCCTTTTGTACACTAAAAAGTGACAATGCCTACAACAATTACTTAAATATTTGATTTCTTCGCATAACCTCAACTCATTTCTAAAAGAAAAAAGAAATACAAGTACGGGTCTTTCTGCATGATAATAGTGGTAAATTACTGCATGTAGCCACTTTGGCAATGGCCTGAAAGTTCTGCTGGCATGTAACTATATATATACGTTTTACGTACCTAATTGGAATTCGACAACGGACGAATTCCTTAAACTACTTCCACTTCCGAATGTTCCTTTGATAATTCCTTCGCCACAAATATATTGTCGCGGCGACGCGCATAAAAGGTTCGCGCGGAGCGACAACACGTCTTGTTTACACAAAGGAACTGATAAAGATAGCACGTAGATAAAGGTCTGCCCAAACAAACAAAGTGAGATAAATGAAAATTTCTGGTAACATCTTGATTGATATAGGTTATTCGGTTTCTTGACTGTTCTGGAACAGTCTGGAATTATCAGATGAGGTATTTAAGGCAGCGACGGCTCGCCAAGAGCGAGTCGTGAACAGTAGTAAACACAGTAAGGAGTAAACAGCTGTAAAAACATGTAACAAGAGTGTTGTAAACACATGTAATCAGAACACTGTTTGTTGTGGTCATCGACCTTGGTAGATTGTGATTGTGTATGTGATGTAATACTGCTACTGGGAGTGTATTTCTACGCAAATAAAGAACATTTTGAATTTCTGCAAATTGGACTTTTAATTCTGCGAACCCACAAAGTCACAATATCTTCACGCTCAACAATTATATGTTAACAAATTCAAAACCTACGTCGAGAAGAATGGTGTGAAAGCTCGTTGTTTTCAAAGAAGCTACGAACCTTGCGACGAATAACACTTTTAATAAATACGTCATATTTGCTGTCCACAACTGGCTTCTTTCTTTTTCGATGTTTTCCTGGAGTGGAAAGCCGGCCCGTTTTCACAACCTCACTTCGAGCGTCAATAATACTTGGCGTTGAAACACCGGTTAATTCTGCTAACAAATTAATGTGACTTTGTGGGTTCGTATAATTAAAGGTCCAACTCGCAGAAATTGAAATCGTTCTTCCTTTCCGTAGAAATACGCTTCGTACACTTGTGATAACACGTACGTAATCTTCCAGTCCGTCTGCACACTATTGACTGCGCTCTTCACGGCTGCATGTCAAGAACTGACTCCTCTAGTCCAATGCATCACTTATATAGACACCAATTGCAGATTCTAGAAGCTTTCCGACTCAACGAAGCATCATAGTCTTTCCATACGCAGTAGGAGGGGAAAGAGACTGTCCAGTGACTTGTGGTTACTTATATCCCCACCCCCTCAGCGAATGCCAACCAGCCACATGAGTAGGCGTGGTCTGAACGCTGTCCGTCTCCCACCCTTCCTGCCAGCTGGTTCTACCGTGCCTTCCGACAGTCGGGTTCGCGACATTAACAACGTTCTCCATTGCTAAAGTCAGGCATTTTTCACACAGCTTACAAAACACGATCAAATAATCTGTTTTCACTACTTTTTAACAGTTTCCCTCTGTGATGTTTACATATTGCACAGAGGCAACCATGTTGGAGAATTGCTCCTCTCACTTCACTCTCTTTCAAATTGCACAAGCGCGGCGTGCACAATGATTGATACATACAAATTAGACTTACATATACCAAATAAAATCTAATTAATTACTGTTTGACTTTTGCATTTGTAATGTCAAGTTGTTTATATATTTCACATTCGATGTGAAGTCTTTAAAAATGAAATGCAAACTATTTTTTCATACATAGAGACTCACAGGGTTAAACAGCCAATGATGTCGCTCACGTACACGTGCTTTTGTTTACATCGCCAAGTAAACTAAGGACGGCCCCGATATAGAGAAAAGAACTGCAGGAGGCGCAGACAACAATATAAAATTCACCCCAAAATGCTAAAAAATGTTATATTCAGCCATCAATCAGCTAAGTGAATATTTATGTGAAGGCGATCAAGAAAAATGCAAATCTTGAGGGCATGACTAATGCAGTGTGGGCTACTTACTTTCACGAAGCCTCCACTAATTTCAAACCACTGCACAAAGTCTGCTCTGTAGACTAGTGCAAATATAAATAAGCAGAAGCTGGTGGTAAACTGGACGAATTTAATCACAAAAATCCCACACCTAAGGTAGTAATTTTGGCATTGAAAGCTATTTATGTAGGTCTGGCTAATCCAGAATTACTAAAAAAAGGTGTTACAGGGAAAACTCAAAATGTGAATGACTCTTTTAATAGTGTAGTTTGGTCTCGAGTATCAAAAAATGTTTTTGTTGGTCTAAAAACTCTACATCTTGGTGCCAAGGATGCAGTTGTCACATGTAATGAAGCAAATGATGGTAGGTTAAGTGTACGGAGTGAAATGGTAATGACTATTGGGTATAATTCTGTGACTTTGTGGGCTCGTAAAATCAAAAGTCTAGTTTGCAGAAATTTAAAATGCTCTTTATTTCCGTAGAAAGTTTGTACACACCTTTCAGGTTCTGAAATGACGTAACATTCACCAACACAATCTTCCAGGTCGTCTGCACACGTAAACAATAGAATTCACCTTCAAATCACTACACGATTATCAGTTCTCGACTCGACTCGGTACAGCTCAAATGTCCACACACAATAAACAACTAACTGGCTCGTAACTACAGCCTTTAGCAGCTCCCTGCTGACTTGTCTGCTAGCAGCTCCAGCTCAGCATTTATACACGATCCGCTGTTTCTCGCAGGTTGCCAAGCCACACGATGTAGCGCGACAAGGGAAGAACTATCCAGACATCTCTCCGTCTCCCCCTCTCCCCACTCCGTCTCTCCCTCGGCAAGTGATTAGCGCTCACCACTTTGTGGGCGTGGCTTGGGCGCTGTCTCTTTCACTCCCTGCTTCTATCTCTCTCGCAGCAGCCAATCAATGCCTCGCGACACTGCTCCCTCCTAAAGCCTGGTCGTCCCGAACAGCACCATCATAGCGGGCCAGACGATCCAGGTGTAACACCAACATATTTCCTTGGGGCACCTTCTGGATGCGGTAGACCACGTCGTTAATTCTCTTTACCACCCGGTGTGGTCCTTGCCACGGTTGTTGAAGTTTTCGGCAGCGTCCCTAGGTCCGGTTAGGGCGGTACAGCCAGACCAGGTCACCTTGCTGGAATCCTTGGCTGTTGGATTGCCTGTCGTACCGGGTCTTCATGTGGTCGCTCGCCATCTGGGTATTCTGACGAGTCATCTCATGCATGTCGTGAAGATGGTCCACGAGGTTGTGCACATACTCGTTTTGCGGGCTGTTTTGCTTCCGAGGGACTCCCAATGGCCAGGTCACAAGGGAGGCGTAATTCTTGGCCGAACATTAAGCTTGCTGGTGTCATCTCAGCGGTGTCGTGTGTTGAGTGGTAGACCAGCAAGAACAGCGCACCTTGACGTCTCAGTCTTGCTGCTGGCCACGGCCTTCCTCAGATGTTCTTCTATACCTTGTTTCACGTAAGCTTGCCCAGTATCTCTTAACGGTCACGTGACCTAATCACCTCTCATTGGTTGCTGTTGTGGTAATGACTGTCGTGCGGTAAAAATTAGTTCGTTATTTAACATGGTGATATATCATATGTTGGAAGAGAATTGTCAACTTTATATTTTCGTAACTGTTTTAATTAAATATATTACGCAACAGAGTTGAAATGCATGTTAATGCTTAAACGAAGTAAAGAGGAGGTTCCTTTGCTCTCAAGCACATGGCACGATAGCACGTGATTTAGCGGTAGTGATGACATATTTGTTTATATGACTTTTATCACTGACCTTGTTTTGAACTGGATTAGTCATGCATCGCCATTCGAGAGTGCGGGAGCTAAATTATTTTATTGATCGTTTATTGCGCATGTACTTATATGTATAATGGCAGAGTCTACCGCCAGTTTTTCGTTGAAGTATCGCAAGGATAATTATTTACAAACAGGCGAAAAAAGAATTGTGTTGCATGTGTTTAATGCATTCACAGAGAAGAATCCGTCTTTGTCAGTGAGAGAAGTCGAACAGCTGTTCTCTGAAGTTACAGGTGTGAGTGTTAGATCCGTAGGAACATTGCGACATGAAATTGAGGAAACAGGAAAACTTACCACTCCAGGCAAAAGCAGGAATAAACAAAACTGCGTGCTCGGAGAAAATACGTGAAAAGTGTTGTGCGTCGTCATGTGTGTAGTTTTTCTTTAGAAACGAACTCCCTAGCATAAGTAACATTTCGTCTGCTGTAAATGAGGATGCAGATTTACCAAATTTCAGCAGATTGCTTATACAGCTGGGGTTTGTGAATGAAAAAAGAGGCAAGAAAAATGTGCTAAAAGACAGAGGCGATATTGCTGTGTGGCGAAGACGCTCTTTAAGGACAACCACACTGCACCGAGATACAAATCGCTAAATATACACGAAGAACACACGAAAAGTAAAGTATGGTGTGACACGACTTTTAAGACTGAAAGACAAGCATTTTTGAAAGGTATGTGTGCTGGTTTAAAAAATCCCAGTGGAAAAGGCCAAAGGCCTTTCATTATAAACTCTTTCAGTTTCATTGCTCAGTCATTCTGTTTCAATTTGCTCAGTTCATTATAAACTTGTATTTTTGCATGCCTTCATATCCTTATTTGTATGATTTTTGTATGATTTTATTTATCTTCCCGGTAATTATTACATTTACTGCAGGTTTAAATGTGACGGGAAGGCGCCGCCTATGGCCTAAGACGCGAAAGAATTAGCCAATTAGGGCGAGGGGGAGGGTTGTTGAACGCGGAGTGATGCATTTCAGCGGGGCAAGGTTATATGAAACAGAGAATAGAGTCTTGATGTACCTCTCAACCATGCCGTCCGATTGTGGGTGTAGAGGTGTTGTGCGGTCTTGTTCACCCGAAGTCTTTCCAGTACCTCCTTCATTAGGTTAGACTCAAAATTGGTGCCCTGATCACTTTGGAGCTCTAACGGCACCCCAACACGGCAGAACAGTTGCTTCACAAGGCAGTCTGTGATTGTTTTCGCCTCCAGGTTCGGGATTGGTTACACTTCCGGACACTTGGTGAAGTAGTCCACGGCCACCATCAGATACTTGTGGCCTCGGTCGGACACTGGGAATGATCCAGCTATGTCGACAGCGATGCTTTCGAAGGGCGCTCCGACGTTGTACTGCTGCATGCGACCCCGGCTCCTAGTCTGGGGCCTGCGATTCGCCGCGCACACGTGACATTGACGGAACCATTTCTCAGCGTCTGCTCGGAGCCTCAGCCAGTAGTAGCGCTGTTGGAGTTTGTTGATCGTTCGGTTTGCTCCCAGGTGTCCTGAAGTACCGGCGTGCACTCCCTCCAAAACTTCCGGGACCTTACTCCGGGGAAGTACCAACTGCTCTCTCTGCATCTTCACATCGGGTGATTCCCATGCCAGGAACACCACGCCCTCTTTGATCTTCAGTGAGTCCCATTGGGTCTAGTACGGTTTGTATGTAGCGCTTCTAAGGGCGATGTCCTCCCAGGTCGGTCTTGTCCCTGCCTCCACTTCCCTCGAGTGGTCCCAAGTCGGCGTTCGCCAGCTGCTCCCTCCTCTGGCCTGCGCTATCCCAGCCATCCGCAGGCATTGCCGTGACCACTGACAGCTGCGGCACGCTCCTTCTCTTCCAATCTTGTGCATTGACCGCACTGCTGGGCAGGGTCTTCGGGACATGGCATCTGCATTGCCGTGGCTCTTCCCTCTACGATGTTCAGAAGTGAAGTCGTACTCTTGCAGCCTCTGGACCCAACGGGCTGTCTGGCCTTCCAGATTCATAAAACTAAGTAGCGAGGTTAGTGCGGAGTGATCAATCCTCAGGTGGAATGGCTGACCGTACAGGTACTTGTGAAAGTGCTCCAAGGTCTTTACTACCGCCAGTAGCTCTCGCCGGGTGACGCACTAGTTCTCTGCCTTGGACAGCGTCTTGCTGTAGTAGGCTACCACCCGTTCGTGACCGTCCTGAACTTGGGATAGGACGCCTCCAATGCAATGGTTGCTGGCGTCGGTGTCCAGCTGGTGCCGCCTGCTTGTTGCGATACCAAAACAGGAGCACTGCAACATGTCTTCTTTAGGTGCTGGAAAGCGCCTTCGGTGTATTCCGTCCACACATAAGGCCGGTGTTTTCTCAGGCGGGTGAGGGACTTGGCGATGTTGGAGAAGCCCTTTATGAAGCAGCGGCGATAACTGCACAGCCCCAGGAAACTGCGCAATTCTCGCTTATCCTTCGGGCGAGGCCAATCTCTCACGGCCTGTGTCTTCTCCGGGTCTGTGGCCACTCCGGTTAGTGAGACTGTGACGCAAGTAGTTGACTTCCTCGTGGAAAAGCTGGCACTTCGCGTTCAGCTTCAGGTTGGTCGCCTGCATCTCAGTAACACCTTCCTCAGGTTGTCGAGATGGTCCTCGAATGTCCTGCCGACGATGATGTCCAGATATAGCAGTCAGGCGTCATAAGTCAATCCTCTCATTACTGACTCCTTGAGGTGTTTGAAGTAGCTGGTGCGTTGCAGAGAGCAAAGGGCATAACTGTGAGCTGCCAAAGCCCTTGGCCTGTCGATAATGCGGTCTTCTTGTCTCTCGGGTCTAGAGCCACCTGCCAGTAACCTGACTTCAGGCCCAAGATCGAGAACCACTGGGCACCAGCAAGCGTGTCCAGGGTGTCATCAATACGGGCTATGGGGTAGCAGACCTCCCTGGCGACAGCGTTCAGCTTCCTGTAGTCCACGCAGAACCGTAGCTCGTCGTTCTTTGTCACCAAGACTACAGGGGAACACCAAGGGCCGTCAGACTCTTCTATCACTCCCCTGGATTTCCTGTCCTCCAGCATGTCCCGTATCGCCCCTTGTTTTGTCAGCGGAACGCGTCTGGGTGATTGCCGAATAGGTCGGGTGTCGATGTGGTGGAGAACTTGGTCCATGTGGCTATAGTCGCTGTTGCCTTGGCTGAAGACACGCGGTATCGTCCCAATAGTTGTCGAACCTTCTCCAGCTGTTCTGCGGTCAGGTGGTCGGCGGCCCTCTCCAGTAAGGCTTCCAGCATGGGCCCCAACTGTTGCATCGCCACCGGCTCCTGAGTCTGTTCTATTGGCGTTACGCTGACAACGGGTTCTCACGTCCCAAACTCCGTCCTGGTCTGGGATGTCGATCGATGTCTGTTGGATTGAGCAGCCTCACCGGCAGTTCTCTCGGCATGGCAACGATGTCCTGGCTACAGAGTCCGTGCGCAGGTGTGTTCCGGTCCAGCATCATGTTCTTGGTCCACTGGCCTTCCAGTTGTGCCGTCACCACCATCTCGCTTCTGGCGGGGACAATCACGACTTTCCTCAGGGTAACCCTGCAGATTCCAAGGCGCTCTTCGGGTTGCCGGAGTATCACCTCTACTCCATTAAGCCGCAGGACCTTCCTGCCGACGTCGATCGTTGCCTCGTGGCTCCCGAGGGCATCCAGTCCCAGTATCACCTCAGCCACCTCCGCGACGAACACCCACTGACACACGGCACTCCGTCCCAAGGTCAACTTCAACAGGGCCTCCACAGGCAAGGTGTCGCCAGATGCCGTCACAAGCTGGTATGGTTGGATGGTCGGCTCGGTTTTCTCGACGGCAAATCTCTGGCTACGTTAGGTCTGATGACGGTCACGGCTGCCCCGGTGTCCACAAGCACGCGGCACGGCTCCCCTCTCACCCAACCGTCCGCGATGAGGCTGTCATCCATCCGTTGGCTGACGGCGCGCAGTGTCACTCGAGGGGATGGTGATGGCGCCGACGTGCCTCTCGCCACGCCGGCCGTTACTCGTTTCTCCGGCTGCTCTACCTGGTGTGGGCAGTCTCCAGGTGTCCCGGTTGGCCACACCCCCAACCACGCGAGTAGGTCTTCGGTGGCGTCCCTCGGCTGGCCTTCGGTCTCCAGTGTAGCGGATACTCCTTGGCCGCCTCCATCAATGAGAGCGTTAGCGCCTCGCGGATGGTCTTGTAGTCGCCGAGAATTAGGCGCTGACGAATCTCGGTGTCTCATACCCCGTCGACGGTGTAGGCGCTTCCCAGGATACGAACTTTGGTGGGAGGACGACTAAGGCTTTGCTGGCCAGCTGTTCGATTGCCAGGGCGAACTCCTGCTTCGTCTTCTCTGGCTGCTGCGACCTAGACTTCAATTGGCTGTGGTAGGCTGCGACCAAGCGGTGATTTCCAAAGCGATTTTCTTGGGCCTCCCAGAGTCCTTGGGCGTCGCCGCTGTCTGGACCGCGTTCAGGACCTCTGCGGCCTGTCCCTGCAGGCTGGCTATTAGGTGTGGGGCCTCTTCTGGTGACCAGTTGTGCTTGGCCACTGTGTCGAATTGGTGGCGGAAGACTTCGAAAGTTGACGTGCCGTCGTACTTATGTGGTTTGACGCGCGCAGATGTGTCGCGTACCGGCGCGTCGGCCTTCAAATCCTTCAACCTTCTGCCGACGATGTCCTCTACCATGGCGTTCAGGCACTTGGTGTTGCTGTCGGCCTTTCCCTCTAGGTCGTTAACGCGGTTCACCAGGTCTTTGACGTGCTCATTCACTTGACCCATCCTATTGCCCAGCTCCGTGACGTCCTCCTTCACGCAGGCCAACTCCTCTTCAAATTTAATGGCCAGGGCCTCGTTCGCAGTCTTCATTTCGGATAATTCAGCCTTCATTTTTGTAGCCAGGCTGTCGTTCGCCGCTTTCATTTCCGTGGCTAATTCGGTCTTCATTGCAGTCATCGTCGCGGCCAGATTGTTATTTGTGGTCTCCAACTTAGCGGCCAGGTTATTTGCCACTTCCGTCTTCGCAGCAAGGCTGTTATTCGCCGTTCTAATTTCTTTCTCATTTCTCAGCTCTTCTAGAATCTGTGCCAATGCAGCCTCCATCGTCATGTTCCACTACTGACACCAAATGTTACTGTGGGTTCGTAAAATCAAAAGTCTAGTTTGCAGAAATTCAAAATGCTCTTTATTTCTGTAGGAAGACAGTTTGTACACCCCTTTCAGGCTCTAAAATTATGTAACATACACCAACACAATCTTCCAGGTTGTCTGCACACGTAAACAAACAAAAGAATTTGCCTTCAAATCACTACACGATTATCAGTTCTCGACTTGACTCGGTACAGTGCAAATGTCCACACACACAATAAACAGCTCCAGCTCATCATTTATACACGATCTACTGTTTCTCGAAGGTTGGCAAAGTCACACGGTGTAGCAAGACAAGGGAGAACTATCCAGACATATCTCTATTGTGGGCGTTGCTTGGGCGCTATCTGTCTCTTTCACTCCCCGCTTCTCTCTCTCTCTCTTGCCGCAGCCAAACAATGCCTCATGGCAATAGAAATACTGTAAAAGAGCTCGGTGCGACAGGGGTACGTAAAGCAGAAGAGGTGGCAGAACATATGTCTCAGGAGGCTAGGTTACTAAAAGGAAGAAAAAGGACCATATCCAAGTAGGCCACACAGAGGACTACGAAGCTGGAGGATTTTGAGACATTCTGTACACATTAAGTTGTGAGTTTTTTAAAATTTTATGTTTGAATGCAATTTCTGAAAAAGTAATATTTTCTGTACAAATGTCACTTTATCTCAAAAACTAATTGACACTAAGGGCTGACAATTTTACAACACATTTGCATGTAAAATGGCTTTATTTTAATAAAAATGTTTTTATGTACATTGATTAGCTATTTTTTTAATTTAACAACCATAATTTTTCAAAAAAATTAAAGAGCTTAAGAACTCATACATTCCATCTAATGAACAGAAGTATTTTGATTTTCATCAATCAGTGTAAAGGTATTGTTGAATACACCTTAAAAATATTAGCTCATTATATTAAATAGTTGCTGAGATAATGGGTCAAAGATTAACATTGGCAAGAAAGGGCATATTGACTCCCCTTAAGGAAACAAGTAAAGATCACAGAATACATTTTGATGTCACCAAAGTTCTTGACCGCTCTGACACTGATCAAGTCATCAAAGAATCTCTAGAAATTAAATTACATCCTTCAAATTTTAACATAGACTCTGGATGCAAACCGAGCATGCCTTGGGCACCAGTCATCAAACAGAGGATCATAGACAACACTGGTTCACGCACTCACTGGCATGTAGCCCAATCACAGAGTTCTCCACGGTCATTGGCTAAGACATAACTAAATCTGCCTATCCTATTTTAGGTAATATATACCAGCATGTTTTCAACTGCTCGCTCTTGGCTCCTCTCTTCAGTTCTTGATGAAGACCATGGAATGTAATATGTCCGTAATATGTCCAAAAGCTCGAGTTTCATATATTTAACATTGCTGATCACCTGGGAAGCAGTTCTTAGGTAAAGATCATTTGAAAAGTGATATAAAAGAAATTACAGTTAACTAGTGACTATTCATGATCTGTAGCAGATAACAATAGTGTTCAGTAAATATTTTTATTCAGGTAGCAGAAAGTCTACTGATAAAGTTTCAATTTATGAAAGGTACAATTTCATTTCAAGGAAACCTGCTTGGAGATAGTATTCCCAAGCGCAATTAAATTGAAAGAGTACTACAATCTCTCGAAAGCAGGAAGTCATCAGGATATGATATATCTACTGCAAAATTAAAACCATGATATTATTTGTAAACCTTTAAGTCATATATGTAATATATCCTTTTTGACAGGGACATTCCCCAACACATTCAACTATTCAATTATTGGAAAGGAGGTAGAGTCAGACTGAAAAATTCAATGACATTATTAAATTTTAGATGAGTCGTATTTTTTACACATCTGTTTCACTTTCGTACCTATTTTGAGGACATGTTTCTTAAAAACTGCAATTAAAAATGGATATGGAAAATACCTTGTAGATAAAAAACTAAAATTATTCAAACTTCAAAAGAGATTAAAACAGATCACAGCTCTCACACCAATAAAACAAGAAATTAGATTTGCTAAATTTACTTACCACCCCTGGGCCACAAAAAAGTTCCAAAAAATATTCAAGAAATACAATATAACATTGGCACCAAAAAACAATTACAACATTAAAAACCTACTTCACAGTAATAATACTGATAAGATAAAACCAGAGGAAAAGTCAGGCATTTACAAGATTAAGTGTAAAGACTGTGAAAAAATTTACATAGGGAGGACAAAAAGAAACATAGGCACTAGAAAGAAAGAACACTTCAGGCACTTAAGATACAAAAATAATGATAAGTCCGCAATAGCAGCTCATTTCTGGTCTGAAAATCATGAAATTGAAGATAGCACAGAATTACTAAAATACATACAAAAACATAGTGAACTCGTCATATGGGAGAGGATATACATAGAAAAACATAAAAACCAACTAATGAACTTTGAAATCCCGCTAGAAGAGAATCCCACATTTCAGTTCATCACTAAATCAACAGATAGCAGCAACAACCCCAGAATTACCCACACCGCTGGATCTAGCTTCAGTCGCACAAGAGCCGTAGATGCAAACAAAGATTTGCGAAACATGTCCTCAAAATAGGTACGAAAGTGAAGCAGATGTGTAATAAATACGACTCATCTAAAAATTAATAATTTTTCGCTTCACTGTGGTGTTCCAATACAGTTAAATCTCGATTCAATGACATCTGGAATTTGAAGTACAGATCTCCCAGTCTCCATCCGGTTGCTCTAACCATTGAGTTACCATTCCATTGTGTCAGTATGACAAATTCTCCAACTGACTTGCATTTTTTTCCCAGTAAACCACTAGGAATTGTCATATACAGAGACAAACTATCTTAATGGCAATTTACAGCACGTAAGTACTTTTAAGTTCCAGGTTTTTAGTCCAACCACAATTAGGTTAATTAATGGAAAGAACAATTCTTATTCAGTTATTATTAAGCCATTATAAAAAAATAAACAAGGATGAAAATCACAAATACGAGGGTTGTTTAATAAATAACCAAACTAATTACACAGAAAATGAAGCTAGTTACAGTGGAGTAATAAATATTATACAAATAAAAATATTTGCTAATTAACATCCACTTATCTTAAGAAACACTGTTGACTGAAAGATGTGGGCAAATGTTCATGAAATAAATTTTTTTAAAAAGAAGATAGAAGTATTAACATCAACTTCTTAAGATAAGTGGACGTTAATTAGCAAATATTTTTATTTGTATAAAACCGAACTAATTTTTTAATTAACACATAAAGGCTTTATTTCACTAATATTTACCTACACATTCTTCGAAAAACTCATTGAACCCATTTTTAGACAGTCTATTCAGGATACCCATGACAACATTGTTCAACCCCTTATCACTTTGAAAATGGCAACCACGAAGCTCCTGTTTTACTTTAGGGAAGAGGTGAAAATCGCATGGTGTGAGATTCGGAGAATTAGGTGGACAAGGCATAATCTTAATGCCCATTTCTGCGATGACATCTTGAGTTGCACAAGCTTGATGAGCAGGGGCATTATCCTGATGCAAGATCCATCCTCTCCTTGCAAGATCTGGTCGCTTTTTGGCGATCTTTTTCTTCAGTGGTCCCTTCAGTATGTCACAGTAGTAAGCAGCGGTTACTGTGCATTGATTAGTTACATGATCATGCAGAATGCCCTGTTTGTCAAAGAATACGAGATTCATGACCTTTCCTGTACTTTTATGAACTTTTGCTTTCCTAGGCCTAGGGATCAATGAATGTTTCCACTGCGAACTCTCCTGTTTTGTTAACAGGTCGTAATGGTGGAACAAACTCTAGTCACAAGTGATGACCCTGTTCAGAATGTCTGGCTCTCGTCATAACCTTCTCAGCCATTCTTGACATGTCATGATACGGTTCAGCACATGCGGTACCCATTTCGCTGCAACTTTTCGATAGCCAAGATCATTGCGAATTATGTCGTCTACAGTTTCAACGGACAAATGCATTATGTCTGCAACTTTTGAAATTGTTATGCGACAATTTTCTTGCACAATTGCATCAGTTGTGTTAATATTGACTTCCGTTTTTGCTGTTACGGGTCTTTCAGGGCCCGGAGAATCTTGAAGGTCTTCATGACCCCCTTTGAAATGTTTATATGCTCAAAGCTTGGTCCGTGTATGCTTATTGCTCAATTTCAAAAGTCTGTAGGAATTTTGTCTAACAGAACACAAAACTTTATTGATGCGCATTGCTGCAATTTCAGTTCCATGATGGGTGCGGTAACCACGACCTCACGTATTGGGCTCTAACTCCCATTGATTAACTCTGCATGACTGGCACTCACAGCACTGCTAGAGGAAGGATTCACCTTTCCACCACTAGCAGCCACGGCGCTCCAGCGGGGGTTTATTTAAATACAATTAAATTAGTTTGATTATTATTGAAGGACCCTTGTATAAACTATAGGCCATTACTTTTACTAACAGGTTTCTCTTAATGTTTTTGAAAAGATGATGTTTTAAACAATTTATTAATTATATGTGTTTGGAGGAATTTAGTAACAGTGATGTCAAAATTAATCTCAGAAACTATTTGTAGTTGGCTTATTAATACTCGTTACTTACTTGTTTATATTCATGATGGACCAGTTTCAAAGGCATTCGCCTCCATTTTCAATCTCTTTCCAACTGGCATCTGTTGTTGTCTGCTCTCTCTCTGGTGGTGGAACTATGAACTTCTTTGTCAAATTATCTACTGGTGGGATTTCAAAGTTCATTATGCAATCTTTATTTTTCCATATGAATATGTTCTCCCATGTTGTCAATTTATTTTGGTTTATCACTCCTTTTAATAATTTTGGATTTGGATCAATACCATGGTTTTCATTCCAAAATTGAAATGCTACTGCTGACTTATCTTTTTGTTTCAATCTGATGTTTCTAAAGTGCTCTTTGACTCTGGGTTTTAGATTTCATTTAGTTTGACCTATGTAGCATTTTTTACAATTCTTACAACTTATCTGGTATATTCCGGATCTCTTAACTGATGGGATTTCATCGTTTGTTTTTGAATTTAGCAATTTTAAAATTGAGTGTCTATCAGTAATTTTAAAATTGCTAAATTCAAAAACAAAAGATGAAATCCCATCAGTTAAGAGATCCGGAATATACCAGGTAAGTTGTAAGAATTGTAAAAAAATGCTACATAGGTCAAACTAAACGAAATCTAAAAACCAGAGTCAAAGAGCACTTTAGAAACATCAGATTGAAACAAGAAGATAAGTCAGCAGTAGCATTTCATTTTTGGAATGAAAACCATGGTATTGATCCAAATCCAACATTATTAAAAGGAGTGATAAACCAAAATAAATTGACAACATGGGAGAATATATTCACATGGAAAAATAAAGATAGTCAATATGAAAAATTCAATGCCATGGTCAGGATTTGAACCACGGATCCCCTGGTTTACGTCCAGTCGCTCTTACCCATGGAGCTACCATGGCCAACTTGCCGTCATCAATTAAATTCTTCAATTGACTCATATTTTCCCGGTAAACCACCAGTTGGTTTAATGGACTCCAAAAGGTGTAAAAATCCTTAGCATAGCACCCTTCAGAAAGGAAGTGAAGCCAGTGGTCCCATATCAGAAATTTAGAGCACATAAAAGAGCCTCCGGTCTCTCAGCAAAATTCAGCAGTCCTTCACGTTGAGTATAGAATAGGATGCAGAAAATCACAGTTGTTAAAAAAAAGTATATAAATAACATTTTATTTGAAAATTAATTTTTCTTTCACACTGGCCGTGTATAGGCTAAAGTATGGAAAGATAGAGTCTGACTGAAAAAATTCAATGCCATAGCCAGGATTTGAACCACAGATCTTCTGGTTGCCATCCAACTGCTGGCCAGCAACCAGAAGATCCATGGTTCAAATCCTGGCTATGGCATTGAATTTTTAGTCTTACTCTATCTTTCCATATTCAACAATTTATTTACTCAAAACATGTAATTCTAGTTACAACATACAGCAAGATTTGAAAGTCTTACATATTTTCTAATAAGAGATAAATTGAAATGTTTTTCCATAAAGACTTGTACACCTGCAAAAAAAAAAAAAAAAGTTTTTCTTTTTTTTTTCCCCTTAAATAAACCATTCTTAATGTTATTGTTGTGCAAGCTTTAACATAAATATTTGAAACAACATGCTATATATCGAGATTTAACTGTATTGGAACACCACAGAGAAGCGAAAAATTATTAATTTTTTGCTTCACTGGGGTGTTCCAATACAGTTAAATCTCGATATATTGAAGTGACGTCAAGTCAAGAGGAACACGCGAAAATTAGATCCAGCCAATTTTAAGGCGAAACATGTCCTCAAAATAGGTACGAAAGTGAAGCAGATGTGTAATAAATACGACTCATCTAAAAATTAACAACATGCTATATCTTTTGTATATAATGTTATGGTGATGGCAACTGCCTGCCACAGAAGGATTAGAGTCATCTCATTTCACAGTTTTTGTTTACTATTGAGAGAAGCAAAAATGGAACATTCAAGGACAGCTACTAGTTGACGTCACAAAATATGTTACCACGCTGGATGTTTTTTCAGATCCTTTGATTTTGGCAGAGCTAGAAAATTCGACTTTGACAATGTTCTGTTCCTTCAACTCAAGAGATTTTAACTTCTAGAATGTTCCTCATGTGACTGTGAGGTTATAAAAGATGGTGCGAAAGCCATCCTCAGAACAAAGTAGTAAGTCATTCTACAAGCAATGCATTCAGTTCACATGAGTTGCTAGTTGTGATAGATAGTCAACATGAAAAATTCAATGCCATTGCCAGGATTTGAACCACGGATCTCCTGGTTTCCGTCCAGTCGCTCTAACCCGTTGAGTTACCATGGCCAACTTGCCGTCACTTACGATAGTAAGTCACCACAAATGGTGTATCTCGAATGCGAGAGCCCCTAGTGGTCTACCGGGGAAATATATGAGTCAAATGGAGAATTTAATGTCATGATGGCAAGTTGACCATGGTAGCTCAATGGGTTAGAGTGACTGGATGGAAACCAGGAGATCCATGGTTCAAATCCCGGCCGTGGCATTGAATTTTTCATGTTGACTCTATCTATCAAAAACCTAGTGTGAAGAAATGATTAATTTCCATCAACTAAAATGCTAGTTGAGTTGACCAATGAGTTTTGGAGTAGTGAATGGCAGTGCTGTGTTACAGTGATTATAGTCTGTGGGCAGTAAGTGTTAAAAGCTACAAAGGCAAAGTTTGTTGAAAGTTGTCAATCGGCAAGCAGAAGCAGCGTATGTTGGTGTGTGCAACAAATACATAAAAAGGGATAGTGTTATACATGGAAGGGAGGTTAAATTGAAATAATTAGGGATAGAGAGGCAAGGGAAGATATAATGAAAATTGAATGAAAACTAAGCAGAGGAGATAAACAAGAAAGAGGAGATGTAGAATAAAATGGAAATTAAATAGGAAAGTGGGAGCAAAATAGATTAAGGAAAAATTAGGAAATAAACACACCATTATTGAAATTGGAGATGGAAGAGGGTCACCATACACAATATAACCATTGCATTTAGCTATATGGGACTTAAGATAAATGAAAGTACTTAAAATATAATGGAAATGGTAACATGTATGTAACTGCAATCAAATGTAGTCAATAAAAATGCATTCATTTACCATATTTACGTGAATCTAATGCACACCCCATATTTGAAACTTAAAATAGTGAAAAACAGGTTTGTACCGAATGTAATGTGCATGAGTGACAAAATATTACGTATTTTTTTAATCTTATTTTATGCAACAATTAATTCATTGTATAGGTACACAAAGCATCAGATTATTGAATTGAAAGTTACTGTTAGGTGACATATTGTTGCGAGGTTCCTTACATTTCTTCCTACTACTTTAGTAGCAAATAATGCCAATTTCTGTTTTAACCCGCAAGTGAACTTTATTCTCTGATACATTCAACTCCCTTCCTGCCTTTCTACTACCATTTTTTCAGCATAAAGAATTACTTTACTTTTTTTAGTTAATTGATGGAAATTAATCATTTCTTCACACTAGCCGAATATAGGCTAAGGTCTTTGATAGAGGGAGTCAACATGAAAAATTCAATTTCTTGGCCAAGATTTGAACCACGGATCTTCTGGTTTCTGTCCTGTCGCTCTAACCCATTAAGCTACCATGGCCAACGTGCCGCCCTGACATTAAATTCTCCATTTGACTCGTATATTTCCCCGGTAAACCACTAGGGGCTCTCGCATCCGAGATACACCGTTTGTGGCGAAATACTATCGTAAGTACTTGAGTTCCAGGCTTCATCAATTAACTCTTATTATTTTAGTTAATTGATGGAAATCATTTCTTCACACTAGCCGAATATAGGCTAAGGTTTCTGATAGATAGAGTCAACATGAAAAATTCAATGCCATGGCCAGGATTTGAACCACGGATCTCCTGGTTTCCATCCAGTCGTTCTAACCCATGGGTAGCCATCCTGACATTAAATTCTCCATTTGACTCGTATATTTCCCCGGTAAACCACAAGGGGCTCTCGCATCCGAGTTACACTGTTTGTGGCGACTTACTATCGTAAGCTTGAGTCCCAGGCTTCATCATTTAACTGTATCAATTGATGTAATAGTGTTCCGAACTATAAAGCCCGGGTCTTAAAGTACTTACACGTTGTAAGTCACCATTAAGGTAGTTGTCTCATGTGTTTATGAGAACTCCTAGTGGTTTACTGGGAAAAACAGTTGGAGAATTTAATGTCATGTCAGCACGTTGGCTATAGTAGCTCAAGGTTTAGAGCTGCTGGACGGAAACCAGAAGATCCGTGGTTCAAATCCCGGCTATGGCATTGAATTTTTCAGTCTGACTCTATCTTTCCATACTTTAGCATACACACGGCCAGTGTGAAAGAACAATTAATTTCCAATATAAAGATTGTTTGAAAAATTCTTTTAATCGCCAACAGAGGTCACTGCTAGTGTAACCATGATCTGATGTGATACAGATGATGTCTCATATGTAAATTTGTTTTTTTTAGCAAAACTTTATTTCAAATGTGTTGTTACAGGAAGATCTGCAGAGTAATGATCATTTGATTCTATACTCCTGAATCTTTCAGGTAGATGTCCTATCCTACGACAGTACCAGTTTCTGCTCTTTTGTTGATACCCATTTCAGCTGTTTCAGTGTTTTCAAACTTTCTTTCCTTCAGGAAACGGGTCATGGATCTAAACAGATGGTAATCTGATGGCACAAGATCAGGGCTATATGCTGGATGTGGTAGCAGTTCAGTTCCTTCAAATTACTGAATTTTGTCCATTGTTCTTTGAGCTGTATTAGGTCTTACATCATCCCGCTGCAAGAAAACTCTGTTTCTATAAGCTAATGCCAGGTATCTATGCCTCAAAACTTGAACTGTTCCAGTTTGTAGAGTAAAGATTGTAAAATTCCCATTGTATCAAACTCCAAAGTTGCATTAGCCAGATGTCATTTTGAGACTGAACCAATGTTTCTTTTAACATTTGCCAACTGACCTGTGTTGAGTGTTTCGAGGTGTCATACACCCACTTTTCATTACATTAAATAATTCTTCTTCCCATGGATTAGCAATAAGCTGACAACAGACATCCACTATATGTTGAGCTTGATGAGATGTTAATACATGTGGTACAAATTTACTGCTTCTAAACAACTTATTAGGTCATTAATCGACTCCCTTTAAATTTAACTTATTAAGTGCTTCATATGGTGTGATGTATAGGATCTTCTAAAGCACCAAGTTCTTCTGACACTCTCTGAGTGCTTATATATTCTCAATATTCCATAGCTTGTGTTTTCCAGTACATTGTAAATCTTTCATGTTTTCATCTCCATTATTGAAACACTAAACAATTCCAATCTGTAAGGACTATGATACAGTGAAGCACAAAATTAATATAATTTTGAGTCAAACTAGTACTCAATGCTCCGTTTATTGTTAGTATTTATCTAGAACATATTTCGTTAGGACCTTCCTAACATCATCAGCTGTTGTCAGTTGTGCTAATTGCTCACTTTCACCACACCTTTACCTTTACATATTCTCTGACCCAGGGCAGCATATTTATAACCTTGTTTGCATAGTGCTACAGGATTCTGAATTCAGACTTTGTTGCCTCCATTTTAAAATGTTGTATGACGAACTGCTGGCTGCCAACATGTTTATAATGTAGAACATTAACTATAGCAGGCTGTAAATAGTATTGACAAAAATAAAAACATGTACAAAATATAAGCTGGATTAGAATACTGCAGCCTAATGAGACAGCCTAATAATTAGTCATGCTTTTTCAGCAAAC
Organism: Mantis religiosa; assembly: GCA_030765055.1. NCBI lineage: Eukaryota > Metazoa > Arthropoda > Insecta > Mantodea > Mantidae > Mantis > Mantis religiosa. The sequence continues at coordinate 5,249,508 of CM060949.1, forward strand.
ACATAAAACAAATTTATTAATGATGCTATCAATTCCCAGAATCATATTAGTGCTGCCAGTTTGCTAGAATTTCATTCTGCTGACATGGGGGCAGTTGCCTTTAAACATAAAACCATTGTTATTAAATTATAGATGAGTCGTATTTATTACACATCGGCTTCACTTATGTACCTATATTAAGGACATGTTTCGCGAACTATCATTCGCATCATCGGCTCTAATGCGACTAAAGCTTGATCCAGTGGTGTGGGTAGTTCTGGAGTTGCTGCTGCCAAAGTTCATTAGTTGGTTTTTATGTTTTATTATGTATATTCTCTCCCATATGACGAGTTCACTATGTTTTTGTACGTATTTTAGTAATTTGGTGCTATCTTCAATTTCATGATTTTCAGACCAGAAATGAGCTGCTATTGCTTATTAAGTGCTTCATATGGTGTGGTGTATAGGATCTTCTGAAGCGCAAAGTTTTTCTGACACTTTCCGAGTGCTTATACGAGGGCTGTTCAATAAAGAATGTTCACAATTTCCTTTTTGACAACGTATCTGTAATCATCCTCGTAATTTTGATGGTCCTTCTCAAAATAGTCTCCCCTGAATGCAATGTACTTGTCCCAGCGTTTCTACCAGTCTTCTAAGACGTTCTGGAAACCATTTTTTGAGAGATCCTTCAAAATCACATCCACAGCCTTCACCACTGCTTCTGATGATGGATAATGCCTCCCACGAAGGTGTTTCTTCAAGTTAGAGAATAGAAAAAAGTCACATGGGGCTAAATCTGGACTATAGGGAGGGTGAGGGATGCACTTCACGTTGATTTTTGCAAGATATTCAGCAACAACATTGGCAATATGCAGCCGTGCATTATCGTGTCGCAGCATCCAGCCTGCATCACGGAAATGTGGTCTATTGCACATGATATGGACTTGCAATGTTTTCAGGAAATAATAGAAATTAAATACTAAATAAATAAATGTACATATTCTCTGATCCAGGGCAGCAGATTTATAACCTCATTTTCATAATGCTACAGAAATCTGAAATCGGACTTTATTACCTCCATTTTAAAATTTTGTATTAGCAACTGCTAGCTGCCAACATGTTATAAGTTGAACATTAATATTTGTCAATAGTATTGACAAAAATAAAAACATATATTCAAAGTATAAACTGGATTAGAAAACTGCAGCCTAATGAGACAGCCTAATAACACTGGGCAACAAAAAATAATTTTTGAATGTTTCGAGCACTTCATGAGGCAATTTCTACTAATTTTGGTTGAGAAAAACAAATATGACAATGAAAAATTTTATTAGCTCTCGTTTCTATGATATACACAAGGTGGAAGTATTACATATTAACGGATTGAGAGGAAAGGATACATTTTAATTACATACACAGCTAACAACAATGAAAGTCCATTTTTTTAAGGAATTTAAATAATGAACATGACTATAATATCAAATTACAATATACATGTTACAAATAAACATAAATTTCTAGGCATTATAATAGATAAAAAACTAACATGGTCGGAACATATTCAGTATATTTGTGGGAAAATCAGTAAGTCATTGTACTTGCTTAATCACTTTTCTAATTTACTAGAAGAAAGAGAATTAAAAATTATCTACTATGGTGTCATATTTCCTCATCTAGTGTATGGAATTGAAATTTGGGAGTCTAGTGCAAAATCAAATATGGAAAGATTACTAAAATTACAAAAGAAAGCAATTAGAATAATATATCATCTAAATTATAGGGATTCTTGTAGGCAGTATTTCAGGGAAAAAACAAATTTTTACAGTATTTTCATTATATGTGTATAGGGTAATAATATATGGTTTGGGAAAGGATAACTTGAGAAATAGGGAAATGCATAATTATAACACACGACACAATGATTTTTCGAATAAATAGTAGTATTAAAAATCCAAATGTAATGGCACTGATTTTATACAATAAACTGCCGAATTCTGTAAAGCAAGCTAAGTCAGAAAATACTTTTAAAAAGGAGCTTAAGATTTACCTAATAAATAAGGCATTGTACACGATTGATGAATTGTAATTCTATTGGCATTTGTATTATAAGTTATATATATGTAAATATTGAAATTGTAATTGACAATGTCAGAAACTGCTTTGCAGTCTATTGACAATAAATGCATCGCTAATCTCATAACATGCTAAGAGTTCTAAATTGCTGGAAAAATACTTCGCAGATAGCCGTGTCTGAAGAGAATCATGTGGTGGCCTATTGACTTCGTCATCTTTTAGCTCGCCTCTTGTGATGGAGTTCCACGGAATCCCTATACAAAGACCAACAGTAATCCGCAAGCATTACTTCATTCCAACGGCCCTGATATCTTTGTTCCATAACAGAAATGTCCTGATGGAATCTCTCCCCATGTAACAGCTCCACAACTAGGAGGGAAAAAGTGGATCTTAAGGGACATATTGCATCCAAGATTACGGTATTTTTGCAGGAGCATTGTCACCAAATGCTTGTAGTTGTCATCTACAGTATTTTGACAGGTGTGCCAACTTCCGAAAAAGAATTCCCCCAAATTTAAAATCTTCACTCTAAAAATGAAATGTCACTTTATCTTCAAAATAAGAGCTAATCTATCATTTTCATGGTTATTTTTGAATTTAGTAGTTGGAAATACATGTAAATTCACTATTTTTAAGCCCGAAACATTTTCATTGTTACCCAGTGTAATTAGTCGTGCTTCTCGAGCACATACATAAAAAAATTATTTATTAATGATGCTGTCAATTCCCAGAATCATATCAGTGCTGCCAGTTTGCTAGAATTTCATCCTGCTGACATGTGGGCGGTCATCTTTAAACATAAAACCATTGGCCTAGGATGGATTTGAACTTGTAACCTTGGGGTTAGTAAGTCAACTAAGCAATTAGACATCCAATAATCTGACTGGGCATACAGCTTTGGTGCTTACACCTCTCTTCCTGTGTAGCAATTTTTGAAGATGGAGGAAAAAATACCAAGATTCGTGCAGCAATAAAGTACTTTGTAAAGAAATGTATGAAAGCAAATGAAAGTAATTTTAATTTTCAGAATCTGCAAGGGGACTCTGCTCCTTCATATTCAACTGTTGCCAAGCAGACCATTTTCTTTGGTCAAAAAAGCTAAGTAGGTCATCCATATTGTCGCAAACCCATTATTTACGATAGCGCTGTGCGGAGCGATAAGGGACAGATAGTGCTGGGTGGAGATAAAGAGCTTGCCTAAGCAGATAAACATAGCGCGGAGATAAAAGGCATGCCAAAACAGATAATGTTAGAAGTCTAGAACATTCGTTTTTCGTCTACTGACAGAGCATTCGATTTCTTGTTATAGAACAATCTAGAATCATGAATGGTCGGGTATAAAAAGAAGCAGGGGCTCTTTTATCGGACTGTTGTAATGTAGTTGTAAAGACAGTTGTTAACAGAGTCGTGACGAGAGTTGTAGTTGAAACTGGTGTTTTGGAAGTGAACTCTTTGTTGTGGTTAACGACCTTAGAAGATTCTATTTGTGTGTTACATAATTCTGCTGGTGGACAAAGTTTATTTCTATGGAAATAAAGAACATTTTGAATTTCTGCAACTTGGACTTTTAATTCTACGAACCCACAAAGTCACAATATAATGGTTCAGCCAAGATGTATCATCATAAAGAAATGATTTTAAAAGTAGACAATGTGATTTCAGAAGTATGCTGACCCAAAGTGTACAAGTTGCTGATGCTCTAGTAATCTCATCTGAATGGTCATATCACATTATACTGGAGAATTGAGTATGAAGAAGTTATCTTGTAGGTTGGGGCTTTAACAGGATCAAAAATGCATCACAATACCTGAATGACATTAAGCCCATTTTCAGAAATTCTCAATTTTTTGCCTCTGTTACCACAGATAATTACTACATCCCAGAGACAAAGCTACAGTCAAAACAGGGGAAACTTGCTGATTCTTCACTTCCAAAGAAAGCAAGCATTATCATCGCAGAAATGCCATGGTATCAGTTCTCTGGAATGTCAAGGAATTCTGTAAATAGGATTACTTCCCAATGGTGAAATAATTGTGGGAAAATATTATGCTTATGTCCTAAACTAATTGAGTAAGTATGCAAAAAATATCCATGGAAAAAAAAAAGCGCCCTTCATTAAAACAATTCATATATGTGCACATGTGCCATTGTCATGGTAAATGTTCACAAACAGAAGTATGAATTGTTGCTCACCAATCTTTTTTACCAGATAAGGCTCCATTGGACTTCCATGTCTTCCATAAGCTCAAATTTCTTTGGTGCACCAACATTCTCTTCAAATGAAGAATTGATAGCTGAAGTTGAGTATTTCATAGGAATCTCATTTTGGAGATGGAATAAAGCCATTGGATTAAATGTGTTAGTTTACAGACGAGTGCGTTGAAAAATTAAGGTATTTTGAATGAGGTCATTTAGTAGTTTCAAGAACATAGGTGAGCAACCAATTGGAGTCTGCGGTGTTGTCGTATTGCATTCCCCCTAAGTGGTGCGAGACGAGCGCCAAACTAATCAATCTCTAATAAATACTATTTGCGCTAAGACAAAAATTCAGATTTTGCCAAAACTGATCCATGAGAAAGGAGAGAGTAATGTATTTAACATAACCGCAAAACTCCACATTTTTAGCTCAAATAGTTTTCCTAATACAAAACCATTATATTATAACAATGCATTGGGACGTAAGCACTGTAATGAATATCATTATTGGTTGGCATGTATGCGTGAATGTATATTTGAAATTACTCAGAACTGAAACGTAAACATTTGATATGACGTGGTAAAAGAAATATGTACTTTGAATAAGCAAAGGTGTTTGTTAAATTCGATGAGAGGAAACAATACACTTCTTACTAGTCTGGCAGGACGTGTGTGGTCACATTATACCTTTGTTTATGAATGGCTCATAATCTCTATTTGCTCTAGAGTTCAATGCAGTACTATTCATTTACTCTTCCATGAAAAAGTGTATCAGCTGGATCAATGACATGATCCACCTCCCCCCCCCCCCCCTTCCACCCCTAGTACTGCTAGGACAATCCAATAGAGTTATTGTGGGCTCAAATTATGTTGCAAACAGAAATAATATTTTTAAACTGACTGATGTTGAATGACTTATTCACGAAGAAATTGACAAGGAACACAACAAGACTGGGAAAACTGCGTGAGATGTCAGATAAACTACAAGACGACTTTTGGAAAGAAATAGCACTTAATGAGATTTTGGAACCTATCATCATAAATTTGCAATACTCAGATGTTGTAGACAATGACAATGACGAATTATCTCTTAACATAAGTAACATTCACAGCTATACAGATGTACCGCTGGTATTTTCATTACATTAGAAAAATAAGTAATTCATAAACTATAACTTTAAACTAAATATTTAAAACATTTGCATAATATACGAATATTCATGTTGCAATTGTGATTTCAACAACTGCATTGTTATAAAACTTGGAAAATTCAATTTGCGTTCCCTTACGTCTAGCACCATGAACACTTGCAAGAGTGCGAGAGAGAGGGAAATATAAAAAGAGTGGGGATAACAAGCTGGCAACGGTGAAGGCTCTAACATATCTGATTCGCTACAGAGGAGAACTCTTCCCATTTGAAACACATAATAGATAATTTATTATTCACTAGTTAGTGTTTAAATAGCTTATGTTATAGAATTGCTAATATCTGATGGAAATTAATTGTTCTTCCACACTAGCCATGTATATGCTAGTAATTTGGATAGGTAGAGTCAGACTGAAAAATTCAATGCCATAGCCGGGATTTGACTCTACCTATCAAACCTTAGCCTACACATGGGTAGTGTGGAAGAATGATTTATTTACACCAATTATCAGCCCAGTGCCTGGTATGAGAGTGAGGAAGTGGATGACAGAATGAGGGAATGAAATGACAGGAAAGATGATTGGTGATGTGGTGGATTGCTGGTGGGGAAACCTGGAGTAATCCCCCCCAGTGCCATTGTCCACCATAAATCTCATTTTGCAGTCGCTTGGTATCAAACCCGAGCCGCCTTGGTGAGAGTCGAGCAGTTTAACCACTCAGCCATGGCACGGCCAAATTACTATTAACTTTGGTTTGTTAAGTTCCTGATTGCTGGGCAAGCATTCTCAGTTTTTTATGGCCTTGGCTCTAGCTTTTCTCTGATGTCATTAAGTTTTCCTTCTGTAAGAGCACAAGAATTTACTTTCATTTTCTTATCTAGAGTAAATCTTGTCCGTCTAAATCTAGTTGCAAGATTATGTCATTTTTGTGAGGTTCACAAACAGTAGGGAACTTTAATTGATGGAAATTGATCATTCTTCCACAGTAGTCGTGTGCAGGCTAAGATTTGGATGGGTAGAGTCAGACTGAAAAATTCAATGCCATAGCCAGTATTTGAACAATGGATTTCCCAGTTAAGAGCAACTGATCGGAAACTGGCAGATCCGTGGTTCAAATCCTGGCTTTGGCATTCAATTTTTCAGTTCGAGTAGGGAATGTGTCTATAAATCGTTGTCTCACTTCTCAATAAATATTTGTCATCAAATAGGAATCATACATGATGAAGATTCTGTGTGCAAAATCATAGAAGCTATAACACTGAAACACTGGTCTCCAACATGTCAATTTCTGTACAGCACAGACTTTGCATTAATTAAGTAGCCGATACACGGAGAGGGGACAGAACAGTTGTAAACAGTGCTGTGCAGGACAGGACAGGACAGGACAGGACAGGGCAAACAATCAAAGTATAAAATTGAAAAAAGTAGTTATGTCCAACAGTTTCAACCCAAATTTAGTGGACAAAACAGTTAACAGATTCAACAAGGCTAAGAAAATAAAGGAAACCACCACCTAGAACCTACAGGAGCAAAAGAGAAAAACATTTTTAAAAAATTTACCTTCCATCCTTCAGTCCATAATAAATTCAAAAAAAATCTTCTCAACACACAACAATTCTTGCACCTAAAAATAGCTTTAATATCAGAAATTTGTTAAACGGCCCCCCACCCCAAAAAAAATCAATTACTACCAAAGAAAAACCAGGAATCTATGAGATCAAATGTGAAACTTGCCCTAAAATGTATATAGGAAAAACAAAAAGAAATATTGACTTCAGAACTAAAGAACATATAAAAAATATTAAAAATGGTGAAACAGAAAAATCAGCAGTGACTTTTAATTTTTTGAATACTAGACATGACATCAACTTGGAAACATCTTTAATAAAATACGTTTATCACCCCATAGACCTTTCCGTATGGGAAAAAATCTTCATTAACAAAAATCATGTTAGAGTCATGAACTTTGAAACTCCACCACCGGACATGTTTGACAAGTACATCATGCCATCTATCGACGATACAGAGAAAGAGGAAACCACTACAATTTGCACCAGTCGAGTTCCAGTTGATGATGAGAGCAAAAGCTCTTGAAACATCTCCTGTGAAAAAACAGTGTGAGTGAAGCAGTGTGTCAGTATCTTCTCGATTCACTTTTGTGCTAGGGCAAACAATATTTGTATTAAGGCCATACATCTAAATAATATGTTCATTGATATATATAAACTTGTTCTAACATTTTGAATTACAGTTTTATTATTTTTATTGCTGTACATCAAGAAAATAACCTGACGAGTATTTTATATCAAATCTAATGTTCAGAGAAAATAATAGTGGTAGAATATTCCATATTGTGTGTCATGGTGAAGCCTGGACATCCAAATCCTGTGGTGTGAAACACAACTAATGAAATAAACTTCATTGTTTCAGATGAAATTGCAATACCCCCTCCACCAAAGTTATCTCGCCCAGCGACGCCTCCACCACCATCTCTCTCATCAGCGAATGACTCAGCGCCTGTCAGTTCCCGTTCAGATCAGAGTCTTTCCATCGAGGAAACAAACAAGCTGCGAGCTAGACTTGGTCTCAAACCCCTCCTTGTGGAGGAAATTCCTGCCTTCAAGAATGATAAGGAAAAGAGTGAAGCAAGCAAGGAAGGGGGCACAGACATGGGAGAATTTGTACACAAGCCAGCTGGTAAGTATCTTTGTTGGAACATTGTAATTATATATTTACACTTAAGCTTTAGTCCCTAGTTTGTGCTCAGGTAGCATTCCACAACAACAAATATTGGATTTCTCTTGAATGATGCACATGTTAAACTAGCCCCTATTTTTCTCCCCTAAACAATGCTAACAATGGGAAACTATATGCTACATTTATCTTTTGAAATAAAAGGTATTTGAAATGATGCCGTACAAGCCTGGCACCTGTTCAACACATTATACAACACTTCAGGTAATTATTAATCAAGGCTTTGGGGTGATCAGCCATGTCAAGTTCAGATCCTGAAGAAGGCCATGGAATATACAATGGCCAAAAGCTCAACTTTTATTAACTTGACACGGCTGATCACCTACAAAGCCTTGATTAATAATGCTCACCGTGAAAGATTCAAGTCTTACAGGAAATGTTTGAAAGTGAATGCTGTCTTCTAATTCTTTGAGTGTATGGGGATTTGTTACATAATTCATCTTCAAGCGCTCTCTACTGATAATCAGTAGAATAAGCTTTTAATAGTAAGCTTTAAATCCAGACAGCAAGCCAGTTATTCTGTCATAAAAAACACAGCTATTTTCTTGGTTATTTGCATGACAGCTCCCATCTCGTCTAACTCTTCCTTGGTTAGAACTGTTATGTTTCAAATATAGTGTTAAGCTGTAACAGAACATTTTAGGAAGGTGGCAGTCAGTTTCTGTATAAATGTAAGAAGCATTAGCAATATGCACGCTAGAGATTTGAACTTTAGTTTGATATTTATGTAACAGGCTATGCCCAACAAAAATTAAGCGTTAACTTAATACAAAACTTAAGCATAAAAGTAAGTATGTCATCTGTTTGTTATTCACAATGACAAAAGTAAGCAAAAGTACATAAAACAGTTATATGGAGGCTAATAAGCTAATGTGGAGGTCGCTGACAGTACACAAAACAAAACAGGTTATGTACATGTATCAAAATGAACAACAGAGATCTGGAAGTAAAGACGTTAAACTCACCAAAAAGAAAAGGGCATGAACAATCATTGGAGTTTGTTTTGCTATGTTTATGTTTACATCATTCATTGTGAACTTCCATAACAATACGTTTATCTAAGTTTTAAGTTTATATTATGTTTACAGTTAATTTTAATCCTGAAAATTGAAACTGATTTTCAACATCAAACCAAACATTACGCTAACCAAACCAACCAATCATGCAACAGAATTGGACACATAGGAAAAGATCTTCATTTTGAAACACAAACGATTTGTTAATGAATTTTGATTTACTGCCACCAAGTATTTCATTGCCACATAATGCCACCATTATAGACGACCACCACAACACAAACAACACGGGTCACTCGGAAGCTTCTGAAGATGGGAACACACGTTCCCGAAATATGTTAACAGAGAATAAAAAGTTATGTTAGTGTTACTAGCACTGACTCATCTTAAGGAAATCTATAATTATTTCTTGTTCAGAACGGTATGCTATGTTTCTAACACAGACCCAATCTAATAAGCTATAGCAAAATTATATTAATATTTTTACATCTTTAACAGTATTAAGATTAGGATTACTATAGAGGGGATTCAGCACTGAAACCTGTGGTTTATTTTACTTAAGCCTCAAGTGGGGCATCCCCGGGAGGAAGGATGAGGTGAGAGGAGACTGAGGGCGGCTGACCCAAGGCACAGAGACACCCGCCAAAATTTTATCCTGAAAGAGACCACCAGGTGAGAGATGTGAAATGATAATGGAGATGAAATGGAGGGACAGGAAATTCGGGGGAATGTAATTATTGTACCCAGCATTTGCCTGGCAACCTGAGAAAATCCCCGAGAAAAGCCCATGGGTCAGGTACGTCAGCCACAGGAATTGAACCCGGGCCTTCCAAATGTGGGCCATAGATGAAACTGCCTGAGCGATCCCACTGGTTAGTATTAAGCTTGGCTCACTGTTCTGGCACAGGAGCAGAATCAATTATTCTAACCACAATTTTATAATTGAAATTTATCAGTTTTTGTGGTTATCACACAGTTAATTGAGAATGGATATAAAATTGAGAAATTAAAGCAAAAGACAAGCCTTAAGGACTTTTGATTCACAACAAACTGAAAATAGAAACAGGAAACCATCATCTAATGTATCAATAATATGAAAAAATCTGTTATGCATTTTGTTTTGTTATAATTTTACGTCCTCTAACGTTAAGTCATATCGGACGATGAATGGAATGGGTGAAATGATGCACAATTGAGCCCAGGGTACATAGAGCTTAGAGTTACCCGGCATTCATCTTTCAGGATAAGGAAAACCCTGGAAAAAACCTTATCCAGGTAACTCACCCTGACCGAGATTCGAACTCTGGACCTCTTGAACGTGAGGCAGATACTCGACCACCACGCTACTGAGGCAGGTGTTATGCATATTTGAATACCATTTTATATAGAACAGACTAAAGAGATTTGTTCTAAATGCAGGCGTGCCAATTTTCAAATTCAGTATTTTTCTATTCAATATTAGTGTTAAAACCGGTTAACCTATACTATTCTAGCTAAATTATAAGCAAGTCATTAATAGACACTTATGTTCTCAGGATTTGTGAACCAACCTTGCCCAATTTGTAGTAAATGTTCTTCCGGGCTCATTGGCCGTGGTCTAACAGTGCGAATTTTGTCTGACATTTCGCTCAAGACTGCGTTAAGCATTCTCAAAGGCCTTGAAGAGTGACAAGGCAGTCAAGCTGCCTCCCTTATATACATCGTAGGCGACCGCCTCCTCTTCGCTGATTGGCTGGAAGGTAGCCATCGGCTAGCTACCTGCTGCAGTGCCCATTCCTTCATCTAGTTGTTTCGGTGTCTTAATTGTGCGTTCTAAATACGGTATCCACTCCTTGTGTAGCTTACTCATCTCTTCTTTGCGATTAAAGTTATTTTTGTGCTTGTAGATTTCTATAGCCTCTCGATAAAATCTCGCATATTTCTCTGTGGAACTGATGAGCTCCATGTCTTTAAAACAAATGTCATGGCCCATGAGAATGCTCAACACTGTCTTGAGCGAAACGTCAGACAAAATTTTCACTGTTAGACCACGGCCAATGAGCCCGGAAGAACATTTACTACAAACGGATGCCAGCCGTGAAAGCCTAAGTACCTACAAACTTGCCCAAGTTAATTCTTAAAATTTCTATAAGTCTCAGTACGCCATTCCTCTCAGCATGAGAAAAGTTTCCATGCTAGTCAAACCTATGTTTTCTGTGTCTCACTTGTAGGTTTTTTCCGGGGTTTTCCCTTATCCTTCAAGATGAATGTCAGGTAACTCTAAGCTTCATGGACCCTGGACTCATGTGAGCATCATTTCACCCAATTCATTCACCGTCCGATATGACTTAAGGTTGGAAGGACGTAAATTAAAAAAAAAAAAAAAAAAAAAAAAAATCACTTGTACCATGGTAATGATCAGTTTGCTCTGAAAGTTAAATTATGTAATATTGAGTTTAAATCATTTTTTTAAACAGAAAGCTTGGCAGCAAAAGCTCAGACTGAAAAGATGAAGCAAAAGATTGCAGAGCGAAAAGAGAGGAGGATGATTGAAGAAAAGCTCTCCAAGACCATACTACTGGCAGACTCGGAAGATGAAGAGGTTGAATCTGCTCAAGCCTGGGTGGCAAAAAGCCGCAAACTCCAGGATGAGAAGGCTCAGGCTGAAAAACGAGTAAGTACTGCTTTACAGCATTGCATTAAAGGGTACAAGTTAGTTTCAGTCCAAGAATTCATGTAAATTGTATTGTTTCCTTCATTTTTTTTTTACATTTTTTGCCATCTAGCCTGTGTATAGAGGAAGTATTGTGAACTCTGGGTATCTGAGCTTAACGGGATCATACACAATTTGTAGCAGCTGTGAATAAAAATATAAATAACCGTAAACAGAGTCAGAGGTGCTCAATATCAGTTGACAGGCCATGAGGGTAACAAGTAAGACTCGGGAGTCCTGGTGCGTTGGTGAAACCATTTATTGATACTGTCGTACCACCTCTCTTAATGAAAGAGACCACTTACCAATTAATCCAACTTGGTGTTACGATTTGGAGATATCTCAGATTGGCATGCGAGAGTTACCTACCGAAAGGATGTAGAAACATGGGGGAAGTGCATGACATGAAAACACACAAAACTAAGAAGAATAGTTTGGCATTAAACTACATTTATTAACACAACACAATTTTGGAAAAACTTAGTAAGGATTACCTTTACAATTCACCAGTTATCATTTGTCCAGGCTTTCAGAGATGTCGCCAGGGGTTCCTGCCATCTGTTCAGCTGCCCTGTCCAAGGTACGTGTGTCTCTAAGCAATTTACTCCAGCTACTGGCCTGGTGTGATCACGCTAAGCTAGCTTGCCGCCTGGCCAAGCCAAGCCAGTACTCCACTCCCCTCTACCTGCTATTAGAAGGTTTTAGAACAATTTGAAAAGAAAGCATTGACACAGCTAACGGCGTAGAACGAAGATAATTTCCCCTCAATCCTGGTATTATGCAACTCGCCAGCTCTGTATGACATCATCCATCTGGGATTCTATGAGTAACCTATTTCCACACAATCATCTGAAACCCCTTGGCGCCAAACTGACGCTTACGTCATTCTTTTACTATGTTACAACCTAAGTCCCTTTCTGCATATTAAAGATTACTAAATTTTAATAAACCCATTTAATAATAACCTATTTGCTACAATACTTAGCAAAGGTCCTGTTTGGCAGAAGTCAGGGGCCAGAATCTCAATGCATTAGCACCCAGACTTACCTTATTGGTTCTGAGCTTGTTGATGCACTAATGGCCGTGTGCACCATTCTGGTTAAACAAATCCTTTAGAGACGTTTACCTAAACACGAATTTGACCATGGTGAAGCTTACATCCCGGTGGACCTTTGTTAATCACTGTTTAGCTGACTGTGATCATCTGGCAAGCACTCGCTTCGGTAGAGCACACCACTCATTTCAAATGTAGCTGTTGAGAAGACTACCAAATACACCCAGAAGTTCAGCGCCTCATGTTCATCATTTGTTTGTTTTGTGCTTAGCATTTGTTGTAGCAGAAACAGGTGGGTAACTACTTAATGGAAAATAAAAGGACTCCTAACTTATTTTATTAGACTTGGCATCTCCCTTCAAAGAGGTCATAGAAAATAAAAAAACTGCCACCTTGTTACTATTTCTTTAATCACTAAGTTGTGATCACTCCTAATTTGGCAGTTCAATGAAAAATAACCTTTCCTATTATAATTCTAAGTCAAACTAGTACTCAATCCTCTCCTTATTGCTAGTATTTACCTAGAACGTGTTTCATTAGGATCTTCCTAACATCATCAGCTGTTGTCGGCTAATGGATGTTGGTTTGGTGAACTCCTTGGAGGTGATAGGGGCGTCTCTGTCAGTATCTTGATGAACTTGAAGTTTGGGTTTTCTTCAAAGTTAGTGTCAAAATTAAACAATTTTCTTTCATATTTCTTTATGAAGACTTTTTCCCACGTGGTTAATGCAGCTGGACCTTGGACACTTTTTAATAAATGTATTTCTCATTCTATATCATGATTATCATTCCAAAAATTGTACGCTACCACTGATGTATCTATTTCTTTGTTCCTGATGTTCCTAAAATGCTCTTTAAGCCTAATGTTTAAATTCCTTGGAAAAACTTAAAGGAATTTAAACATTAGGCTTAAAGAGCATTTTAGGAACATCAGGAACAAAGAAATAGATACATCGGTGGTAGCGTACAATTTTTGGAATGAGTGTGAGTGTGAGTGTGTGCTGTTTAAGGGCCCGTCGACAACAAGGTCATTTGGGCCCCATATAATTGCGATATAGAACGAGAAATCCACTTATTAAAAAGTGTCCAAGGTCCAGCTGCATTTACCACTTGGGAAAAAATTTTCATAAAGAAATATGAAAGAAAATTGTTCAATTTTGCCACTACCTTTGAAGAAAACCCAAACTTCAAGTTCATCAAGATACTGACAGAGACGCCCTATTGCCTCCAAGGAGTTCACCAAAGCAACATCCATTAGCCGACAACAGCTGATGATGTTAGGAAGATCCTAATGAAACGTGTTCTAGGTAAATACTAGCAATAAATGGACCATTGAGTACTAGATTAACTTAAAATTATATTAATTTTGTGCTTCATTGTATCATAGTCCTTACTCATTGGAATAACCTTTTCTGTTTCTATAAACTTTGCCATTTTCACTTCCAGATAACTGAATCCTTATGTGCATGCAGTCTATGGTTCCAAGCACTTCTGGAAACCCACTAATTGCACTAAAGTTATCATAACAGCCCTTACATTCACATTACTTGCTTGAAATTCTATATAATTCCCTCCAAGATTGGCTATTGCTCGCGACACACTGTTGATATGCAATGCCATGGTTCGATGGGTTTTTGACATGTCAATTAGTATATTGTACATACCTATTGCATTAAACCTTAACGTTGTTAACACTCGACTCATGGTGATACCGGATTGTTTGTGTTTGTCAGGAATTCTAACCTATCACACAATTTGTCCACTAGCCACCACACTAATTCCTTGGATAATCTGAAGCTTTCTTGAAATTTCTGTTGTTCACATCTTGAAAAGGATTTCCTCTATCCACTGTAATGGTCATGTCACCACAGCCAATGAATTATATGTATAACAACTCATCTTCAAAATTGTTGCTTTCCAAAACATAAGCCACCGTTTTACAAGTAAAGCAGAAACCACGGGTTTCCAATATTAGAACATAAGAGAGGGACGATAAAACTATAAAAATTATTAACAAGCATATTGGAATAAGGAATACAAGAAGTAATATAAGAATAAATATTTAATCATAAAGTAGAATGTTTAACACAAGTAAAGCAACGTAGACATAGCTTCAGTTAGAAAGGGTTGTTTGAGACAGGATGTTGATACAATGAAACAAAGGCAAGGTAGAAATCTCCCGCTTGACTGACGCTACTAAGGAATGTGGTATGTGTAGAAAACACAGGATGTATACCGTTAGGACTTCAAGAGTCATACACCCCGGTGGGGTGGAACTAAAACTGCAGCATAGATAAGTGAAGGGATGAAAGATCAATCACGTTAAATGTAAGGGAAACAAACTTCCAATAAAAGTTAGTATACATCACATGATAGGTGTGAAATAGATGTGAACTAGAAAAGAGGCGTTGATAGATCAGCCAGCGTAGGGCCTGGGCGGGAGAAAGCAAAGCAAGTCACGTCACTTCACCTGAGAGATTTCAGCAGCTAGGAAGGACTTCACTGCGAGAGTTGTGATACTTCGCATGTGAATTTGCACCGTTATGTTACTGTGTAGAGTAAAACTTAAGAGTAGGTTACTAAAATTAGGCAAATAAGTCAACCTTGTATATACTTTTCTCCACTTAAAAGTTTTTTGATGAAGACTAGTTTCTGGGAACTTTTTCCCTATCGTCAGTTCTGTGGTTGACTTTTGATGCATCCGGTGTCTGCATCTGGCTTGGTGTCATGCTACCATCTAATGTTCTGGTAAGTTTGATGACGTCATCTACAGCAGAAATTTCAAAATTCATCAAGAGGTAATGTTTCTTCATAATAAATATGTTTTCCCAAGTCTGTAGTTCCAGAGGTTTTTTTGCCTGTTTGATCAGTTCTATTTCTTGTTTTATGTTGTGATTCTCAAACCAAAAGTGATGTGCTACGGCCGACCTGTCCAGGATAGATGGCAGCACGATACCAAGCCCAGATGCAGACACCGGAGGCCTCATCAGTCAAACCACAGAACTGACAATAGGGAAACAGTTCCCAGAAACTAGTCTTCATCAAAAAACTTGTAAGTGGAGAAAAGTATATACAAGGTTGACTCATTTGCCTAATTTTAGTAACAGTGGCACTCCACTTTCTGAAATACTACTTTTTATTCTATATTAAGAGTAGGTATCGGAACGCGAAGCCGGGTAGCATAAAGGAAGGCGTGATATAGTTGTGAGCAACCTTACAATTTAAATATTAAATCAATAAACTTGTGAGAGAAACCGATGAGGACGCATTTTTACTTCAAGTCAGACACTGGACCCTGAGAGAGAGGACCTTCCTGCTCACCTTTACCAATGACAGAGGATAACCAGCTAGTCCGGAAAATAATCTGTTTTTCCGTCCTTACGTCCAACATCAAAAGAATCCTGACCTTGAACACCTCTCTACATCACGACAACTCCTAACGTCTTTGCCTGAAACAGAACTGCACCTACCATTCCCACAGCAAAGTGCGAGCCAAGATAATCGACAATAACCGGTCGTTCACGGCCGGTTAGAGTTAAATGGTGGTGGAAACCTCTATGAGTATTAACCATTGTCAGTGCACCACAAATAACCACTCATTACAGTAAAGTCAGTATGGTGCACATGGTCATACATTAAGAACTTCGCCAAAAGTTTATAGCTTTGTAATCTATATAGTTTCACTTCACTAGGTTCATTAATAATGTTTGACATATACACAATTGTAAATTAACAATGGTCAATTTAACTGGTTGGTCCTTCTACTGTTAAAGAATCTACACTTGCACTTTTGTTGACAGTAAAATGTTTTGTTGCAGGCCAAAGTGCTGGAGGAGCTTGATGCAGAATTTGGAGTTGGTGATCTGGTAGAGGATGAACTAAGAAATGAGCGCAGGCAAGCTTACTCTTCAAGTGATCTTAGAGGACTTCGTGTGGAACATGCAGTGGTACGTTGTATGTTTTTTATTCATATTTCCCTGTTAATTCAATAATTATTATTATTTAAAGATTGTGTGTTCATATGTAAAAAACAGAATATAACAAAGTGAAGAAACAAATACTACATAAAATATAATTATCACAAACTTCACTTTATTTTAAAGAAAATTGACGAAATTTCCACAGAATTCAAGATACTTTTTTTGCAAAAATCTTTTCTGCACCTTCAAACAGTTTTTTCCTTGTCATTGTTACTGCTGCTAGGTGTCGTATTATTTTTGTATTTATTACCAAATTCTGTAAATGAAACAAACTTAAAAGCATAATCGATGGTGGTATTTGAAAATTCATTACCCAATTTCCTTTTTTAAATATTTTTTCCCAAACCATTAAATCTATTAGACCATTTAATTGTTTCAATAATTTAACTTCTGTATTTATTTCATAGTTAAATGATCAAAAATGATCTGCCACCGCTGATTTATCAGTCTCTCTATACCTCATATTTCAAAAATGTTCTTTCACTCTGGTTTCTAAATTACTTTTGATCCTTCCAATGTAAACCTGGTCACAAACTAAACAATTAAATTGATAAATGCCAGATTATTTTGTTATTGGAAATTTGATCTTTTTAAGAGAAATGTTATATTTATTTATTTATTTATTTATTTATTTATTTATTTATTTATTTATTTATTTATTTATTTATTTATTTATTTATTTATTTATTTATTTATTTATTTATTTATTTATTTATTTATTTATTTATTTATTTTGAGAAACCAAAGTTGTACCAAATTCTTCAAAAAAAATTTGAAAATGTTTATTAGCCCAAGGATGGTAAGTAAATTTTTTAAAACTATAGACAATGTGAAGATGGCTTAGAAATGTATTTGGTGAAGAAGTTTCATCTAAGGCAACAATTTGTGATTGGTACAGCCAATTCAATGGAGATAGACTTTTTTTCCTTAGTTTTCCTTAGTTTTTTTCTTAGTGATGATGAGTTTGGTGAAGGTTGCCCAAGAACTGTTGTTACCGATGAAAATATTGTATTTGTATAGATAGAATCAGACTGAAAAATGCAATGCTATGGCTGGGATTTGAACCACGGATCTCCCGGTCTCCGTCCGGTCACTCTTAACCATTGAGTTACTAAGGCGAACAAGGTGAATTTAATGTCATGACGGCACGTTGGCCATGCTAGCTCAATGGGTTAGAGCGATTGGACGGAAACCAGGAGATCCGTGGTTCAAATCCCAGCCATGGCATTGAATTTTTCATGTTGACTATCTCTCTGTCCAATATTGTATTTGCTAAAATAATTCTTGAAGATCGACGGCTGGATGAGATTGAACATTGGTATGAGTCAAATCCAAAACATTTTACATCAACAGTTAGAATGAAAAAACTGTTATCAATAGATTCCAGATAAACTGACTCTTGATGAAAAACAACAATGCATGATTGCTGCAAAAAAACTGAAAAAATTCCAAAGTAGCACTTCAAATTTCATTTGGAATATTGTTACTGGTAATTAATCCTGGGTTTATTTTTATGATCCTGAAAATAAAAGTGGATGGTCTCAGTGGTTCTTTTAAAGCTAACAGTCTTACAATATTCACATATACAAATCAAATTGCACAAATTTGTTGTAAGATTAGGTATAACATTATATCTGTGTCACATGTATGCATTTTGAAGCTCAATTGTGCTGTTGATTTCATACTGAAAACTAATTTAATATGTTTGGTGTATTATTTTAATTGCAGGACGGCTTTCAGGAAGGAAGGACAATGATACTAACATTGAAGGATAAGGGTGTACTAGATGAGGACGATGACGTTCTGGTTAATGTCAACTTAGTAGAAGATGAAAGATATAAAAAGGTAATGTGTTAATTAATACTTTTATCAGAGGCAGGTTGTGGGGAATGTACAAAATTTACAATCTCCTTTCAGTATTCCTGTAATTCTTCAATGGACCCTGTGTTATAAGCGAAAGAAATGCAACCATTTCAATGTTTATTTCACATTTTAAAACAAAAATTTTAAACCTTGCCTCAAAACATGAGCCATGCAACCCTAAACCTTTAAGTTCATTAAGATACCAACAGAGATGCCCCTTTTAGCTCCAAGGAGTTTACAAAATCAAAATTCAACAGTCGACATTAGCTGAGAATGTTTGGTAGGTCCTAACAAAATTTCGTTCTAGGTAAACACTAGCATTTATTGAGCATGTTATACTACTTTGTCTCAAAATTACATTAACAAACAGCTTTTGGAAGTTGAATAGTGTCACCCTGGCGGTAGACTCGCGAAGCCGATGGAAAAATGATGGCCGGTGGAGATTCGGAAAACTTCGGGGCCGATCGTTACCGGAAGCGAGACAGTTGAGGGTAGTGTTTGTAAAAATAAACAGTTTTTGGTTAGCTAGCAAATTGTAATGGAAGAATGTATTTGCTACAGAAAATAAAGTGTAGTTTTTGTGTTTTGTAACCCCGTTTTGTTATTTCACGAACCCACAAAGTCACAATATTTAAGAAAACACATTTTTTTTTTATTCTGAAAAGCTTTTAGTTTTGAGGAAAAAACTGAAAGGCATAAAGAAATTTAAGCATAAAAAGCTATACATTATATTAAACATCTAAATACAGTCATTTTCAAAGGAATATTTTTAATACTTTCCTTAATATGTCATTAAACTCAAACAAAACTTCTCTTGCAAGTAAAATTTTGTGCACAAGGAATTGTACAAAATAATGAAGTGGAGAAATAAGACTAAATTTCTCTGAGATGTGCAAAATATACTACACTGACTTACTATGAACTGCAATATGCTACTCATGTTGAAATGTTCATAGAAACATGCTGAAAGTATTAATTAGATAATCAGTATACCATTAAAAATACCAAGAAAGGTTCTTTCTAGGTTACAACACATTTTCAAAAAAAGGTTCCCCCTTCCAAAACTACTCTAATTTTCTCAGAGCCGACTAATAATTTTGATTAAAATTCCGTATGTTCAAGATATTTGCAAATGAATGAATGAATGTGTAGTGTTTAACGCCCGCTTTTACTACATACGGCACCGCAGGCAGTGACACTGATGATACATGAGATGAATATGGAGCACCAGTGGAATGACATGGCGGGGGAAACCGGAGGTCCCGGAGAAAACCTGCCCCAGCGCCGTGTTGTCCACCACAAATCTCACTTTGCGGTCGCCTGGGATCGAACCCGGGCCGCCTTGGTGAGAGCCAAGTGGTCTAACCACTGAGCCACGGCGCGGCCATGGACAAATATAATGCCTATATTGAATTTTCTGGAATTGTCTGTGAAGTACTCTTAATTGTACAGGGTGTCTGCAAAATATTGGATGATTTCATAAGGCTGTATTTTCACCTGTACGTAGCATAAATAAATTATCATACCAACATTTGAAGGAGGGAAGTTTAGGTTTTGTGTTGTACATCTGACATTTGTCATCGACTCAGAAACGTGCACATTGCTTTGGCAAAAATGACTGCTTTTCCAATCGATCATAGCTGGTGTGTGCTTGAATGTGCATGAATAAACAGTATTGTGGCTTTGTGAGTTCGTAAAATTAAAAGTCTAGTTTGCAGAAAATTCAAAATTGTTCTTTATTTCTGTAGATAGACACTTGTGCAACTCTTTGTAGCAGGATGACGTAACATACACTAACACAGTCTCTGGTGGTTTCACCACAAGTAAACAAACAATAATTCACCTTCAAATAACTACATGATTATCAGTTCTCGACTCGGTACAGTTCAAATGTCCACATACATCTCACTGACATACAACTGCAACTCACTGCAGCTCCCTGCTGACTCTCTGGCCCATCTCGCCTCTCTCTTATTTATACACGAGCAGCTGTTTCTCACAGTTTGACAAAGTTTCTCGACATCTCACAAAATTTCACAGACTTTCGAGGTGGCAGGTGAAGGAGAGAGAACTGTCCAGACATTTCTTTGGCTCTTTCTCACCCTGCCCCATCTCTGCTAGTGCAAGCATGGGCGCTTTCTGTCTCTTTCACTCCCCAGTTCTCTCTCTCTCACCAAATAACAAGCGCCTCACGACAGTATTTTAGCAGTTCACCTGGCATGTATACAGCAATTTGGACATCCTGCATTTCCTGTGTCATAAATCTGAAGGTGGTATGAACAATTTCATGACCGAGGATATATCTTATCACATCAGGGTAAAGGATGTGCGGAAAGGCCAAGTGTAAATGAAGAAATGATTGACAGAGTCCATGAAAGCTTTAAGTGGAGCCCAAAAAAATCAGTACAGAGAACCAGTCAACAGTTGCAGATACCAACATCAGTGTGGAAGATAACTTGGAAGCGAATGAGGTTATTTCCATAAAAACTACAGTCTGATGATTCAGCAAAGAGGCTATTGTTTTTTGAGATGATTATGGCCATGATCGAAGAGGATGAGGGTTTGCCGGAGTGAATCATTATGAGCAATGAAGCGTCATTTCAAAGTCAATACAATGTTAGATATGGGGATCTTGAATCCCCATGCTGTGATTCAGATAGAATGTGACACTCCAAAAATAAACATGTTTTGTGCTATTTCTATAAGACATGTGTTTGACCCATTTTGTTTTCGCTGGGAATGCTATCAACAGAAACACATACCTGGACATGTTGCAAAATTGCTTAATGCCACAGCTTAGGTACGAAGAGGAGCAAGGATTCATTTTCCAACAAGCTGGGGCCGCTCCACAATTGCATAGAAATGTCTGTGGGTACCTCAATTGACACCTGCTAGGTAGATGAATTGGTCATGCAACAGCCACAGACAACACCTTCTGCGCATGGCAGTGACCTCATAGTGTGAGATTTTTGTCTGTGGAGTTATATCAAGGATAGTGTTTACAACCCTTGTATCGCGGTGTTGGCAGAATTGAGAAAGTGCATTACCACAGCCATTGAGAGCATCACAAAGACATGCTCGAGAGGCTGTGGCATGAATGGATGCCTGCCTTATTACATGTGGTGCTCATATCGAGTGCATCTAAGGTGAAAACAAAACTTCAGACTTCCCCCTTTCAAGTGATGGTATGATGGTTATTTGTAATAAGTATTAATGAAAATAATAGCTTTGTGAAATTGTCCAATAATTTGTAGACATCCTGTATAATAATTTTAGGTAATAATGAACAATTATACACAATTTTGTGTATAAGAGGTACGCAAAAAATTGCACATTACTTTAAAATATACTGTATATGTCATTAGTGCATAGTCATCATTTTCTCATAATGTCCTGCAATGACTACGAAATTTCAAGACCAGCTAATAGTCACCCATTTTTCAAAGATTTTAGTATCATTTCAGTCCTGTGTATCCTTGTATTTACAATAAAATATGTATTTATGTAAATATTTATTTCGTTTAAATGAGGTGGATAGAAAAATAAGCTTTTATGAAAATAATTTGCAGAAGAGTAGGTGAAGAAAGTCTTATGAATGTGACAATCAACTTCCCCCCTTCATGCACAAAATTTTGCCCATGATTTGGCTTAATGACTCATTGTAGCTGTGAGTGTGAAATTTCAGCTGTAATATTTGATATTTCATCTGGTCAAAAGTGTTTATATTGGAAATATAAATAAGCATTGGTTTTCCAAGATTATTGTAATATGTTTTGATGCTTCTTAACATTTGTAAATGATTTTTCATTTTCCAGAATTTGGAAAAGCGGAAAAAGAAATCAAATCTTCATGGTTACGATGTGTACGGAGAAGAGGAAGAGGATCACTCAATACTAAGTAAATATGATGAAGAAATTGAAGGGGAGAAAGTGAAAAGCTTCACTCTGGGTGAAGAAATGACTGAGGAAATAAGGAAACGGAACCTAATGGCAGTAAAGGCAAAATTACAAGGAAAGACATTAGTCTCGCTTGACACGCCAGCGCTAAAAATAGCATCAGAATATTACACAGAAGAGGAAATGGCTGTCAAGTTTAAGAAACCAAAAAAGAAGGTAGGAATCAAATTTGTTATTTTTATTTCACAAACTATTTTTTAATAAGAGAAATATTCTTACAGCTTATTTTGTTTTGTATTCCATATTACTTATTAATTCTGGAATTTATTGAGTTTTATTTCTAATACAAAGAAGCTGTTTTATGGTCTGGTCTAGATTATGTGTGCTCTGCACTACTGTAAAACTGCTATCATACATACTTGTGATAATAGACATGCAGTATAAGGAGTACGAATCTTGTTTCAACCCATTTGCCATGTATGACGAGCTGCACTTGCATGATGCTTTGTGGCATTTAACTCGTATGACGAGCTCAACTCGCACATGTGCACTGTTACACATAAATCCACATAGTTCAAATTGTAAGCAATAGATGGCTCTAAAGTGTATTCTGAGGCATTCTGCATACCAAAATGCTCTATATACATTTTTCTGTGCATTTCACGTGGTTGTTTTCCTGCTAAAAAATGTTTTTCTGTTGTGCACAGTGTTGCATATCTCAGTAAGCAACATGCTGAAGAGAGCAGTGGGTGGTAAGGAGGAGGAAGGTTTACAAAATCATTTTGATAGTGTTTTCTGCAGTGATAATGAACTAATTGATTTCAGATTCTGAAGAACCCCAAGCAGTGCTTCATAGTGATATGAGTGACAAAAGCAGTGATCATGGAATGAAAGATTTTCCTGTAAATTAATCAAGTCAAATTCTAATTTTGCTCAATATAGGTGGCCAGTCAGTCTAAAAGCACATTTAATCTATAGGGTGTTCAGTTTCTTAGCAATATGCATGCAAAATTGCATACATTTATCTTAACTTGTTCATTTTATATGATTCTTTTAAAACTATCATGCTTACACACTAATGGTATTTAAATATGATGCAAATGGTTTAAGTGATGTCCATCAGCATTGAGACATACCTGGCACTCTTCATTGTCTTCATGAACTACAGTTAAGTGCAGAGGATCTACCCAAAAGTCTGAAGACCCTGGCCTCCTTCAACCCGGGAGCAATGGATAACTCCGGGGGTCCTTCCATAGGGCAATACTGATTTCTTAAAAAGCCCCCCTGTTGACAACAATGTCTGTCTTCATGAACAAGTCACTTCTGTCAAACATCCAAGAGAGTGCAACTATAGTGTATCCTTGTGCAGTAACTTTTCTTTAATTCTCAACAGCTATTGTTGCCACATGATCTGTTGTGTTTAAAACAAAATTATCATTTTCTTGTCAAAACTTTTTGCTCTTTTGATCTTCATAGATGGATTGTTCTCTGGAGGGGATCTACAAGGAAGACTGGCCTTTGTTTCTTTTTGGATTGTACTGACATACTCATGTCTCATCATCTGTTACCTCAAAAATGCAGTAAGAGCTGTCAGTAAGAGCAACTCATTCTAGAGTTCAAAGTGGTGGTGTGTATGTATATACATATACTTTTAATTACTCAGAACTGGAGCATTTCTTGGCACCATTCTATTCAGGTTTTCTTTTGGACCCTGTGTGAGGTTATGGGATACCTAGCAGAATGAAACCTTGCTGACTCTCACATAATCATGCAATATTTTTGCAACACTCTCTGATCCAATCTTCAAAGTGACCTCAATGTCCTGGTATATAACATGAGCATCATTTCTCACCATTAGCTCCACAACGTTGGCATTTTCTTTGTTCATTGCTGTGGATGACTGCCCAATTTTTTTCTTGATTTTCAAGGTACATCTCTTATTAAACTCCGCAGACCAATTGAAAATGGTTGGACAAGGAGCAGTTAGATCATCAAAGTTCATCTTTCAAGACATTGGCTTTGGTTTAAACCAGTTTTGAAGTCATTCAATGACACTACCTGAAAGTAATGTCTCTGCAGCTCCATTGTATGTAATGATCTAACCTGCAATGTCCAGCTGCTGCCATAAGGGATGAGGATTGCAGTCAGACTGAAAGTTAAAGTGATTACTAAGAACCATCAAAGATGGTAGCCAAGTTTGTTTCTCCCTGTAGGGGGGGGGGGGGATCCGTCTGCTTCAGGTGCCATGGTGCAGGCCCTGTGAACCCCAAGCACTCGTAGTATCCCTGACGTTACTAGAGGAACCTCGGGTCGAACACTCGAGCGCCTCCCTAATGGAGGTAGTTCGGATTGTGTTGGACTCGAGGGGGCAGTGGTTCCCGATACCCATGGGAAATTGGGTATCTCCGGCTGCCTGGAGGGGGCAGATGGTTGCCTAAGAAGTTCCGGATGCTTGCCTGCAGAGCAAAGAAGCTAGATCATCGGCGCCACCATTGAGGTTCTTTGGTAGTCTTCCCTGCGGGGTTGACGTGCATAAGTGGTGTATCCACTTCCACCCTGTGGAGTCACGGGGTGTGCTTAACCTAAACATATTGTCCTTTAAAACAAACCGACTGTGAAAGACTAAACAGAGGAGAATACAATCTGGTATTTAAAATGGGCAACGGGTTACAGAATTAAGAAGCCAAGAGGCTGTTATTAATGTCATTAACAGTATATTGA
Source organism: Mantis religiosa (assembly GCA_030765055.1). Taxonomy (NCBI): domain Eukaryota; kingdom Metazoa; phylum Arthropoda; class Insecta; order Mantodea; family Mantidae; genus Mantis; species Mantis religiosa. The sequence goes on from CM060949.1 coordinate 5,274,878, forward strand.
GTCTAAAATTGAGTAGCCCTGGTATTGAAAGGTTTTGTGATATTTAATATACATTATATATTATAAGCACATCCAATTGCTTTCTCTTTTATCAGTTGCTTAATTACCATCTCTTTATATTCTTTGGAATAAATGTCAGTGGCTTTTATTTTATTTTTACACGTATTTTTTATGGAATATTAACCATTTTCTGCTCTATGACATTCTCAATGAAAAGTGAAAGCCTTTTTTGCAATGATACTCTTTTATGACTACCACAGGCTCATATTCTAATATCGAAGCTTTGTGAGTCCTTTTACTAATTCAAGTACAAATTGTATTGTAAGTGTTTTAGATCACGTAGAAATAGCACAATACCTCCATAATTATGTAAGAGCTTGTCTTGCCTTTCAGTAGAACATCATAACATTAAGTTCTTTAGAATACAAGAGGTAGTTTTTGGTTTCAAACATAAGGTGCTGAAATCTCTGTCATTTTCTAGGTACGAAAAGTCAGACGCAAAACTTTAAAAGCTGAGGAACTGGAACCAGAGGTAACTGATTGGACAAGAGACTTAGGTTCTCGTGCCTCAAGAGACTTTCAGCGTAGATCGGACTTGGATAATCCAGTCAAAGTGAAGGAAGAACCAGAAGATGATCCCATGGATGTAGACGACCTTCCTCGTAAGTAAAATGACATGAAGGAACTGACTTAGCTGTAGCTCAGTGAAGCTATTAGTTATACAGTTCACAGAAGAATCTTTCATATAAAATTGTTTAGTCTTTTAAAGTGGGTACCATTTAAGAGTGGTCATGGATGAAGTTTTGGCCATGTTTCATATGGGGGTGGGAATCCTTTTTGTTGTACTATACAATAATTTTTCTTTCTTTAATGCATATTTATAGTAAGGAGAGGAGGCATTGCATTCCACTTCAGTGCAGAAATTTCATCAGAAACTCCGTGAATTCAAAGAAAGCAGAACATAATTAAAAATTAATGAAATTTAGTACTTGAGTTGATATCTTCCAAAGCTGTGACACAAAGATTTTCAAGAGAATTCCCCACCTTAAACTACCCTTTTCTTTAAAAAATTGGCATTTTTTATGTCCTCCAAGACAGCTTTGATGGTTTGAATTGAAATATTAAATTTAAAATATCTACATGAAAAATGAAATGTATACCTTGAATTTTTAGGGGAATAGCTATGAATTTCTTTTCATTTTTAATGCCTTTTGTATAATTTTAGTAAACTGCAAGAGATAGACAAAATCTTACTGCACAAAAAGTATAGATCTTGTTACAGGACATAAATTAAGTCAAATTTTTCTCCGACATTAATCATTTCCAAGATATTCTTTGTTATTGGTTTGAATTTTCAAATACTTACTCTTTTTTCAAGCAATAAGTCACTATTCTTAGTTAATTGATGGAAATTAATCATTTCTTCACACTAGCCGTATATAGGCTAAGGTTTTTTGATAGTCAACAGGAAAAATTCAATGCCATGGCTGGGATTTGAGCCACAGATCTCCTGGTTTCCGTCCAGTCGCTCTAACCCATTGAGCTACCATGGCCAACGTGCCGTCCTGACATCAAATTCTCAGATGTGAGAGCCCCTAGTGGTTTACCGGGGAAATATATGAGTGAAATTGAGAATTTGATGTCAGGACGGCACGTTGGCCATGGTAGCTCAATGAGTTAGAGCGACTGGACGGAAACCAGGAGATCTGTGGTTCAAATCCCAGCCATGGCATTGAATTTTTCATGTTGACTCTATCAAAAACCTTAGCCTATACATGGCTAGTGTGAAGAAATAATTTCCACCAATTAACTGAAAATAATAAGAGTTAAATGAAGAAGTCTGGGACTCAAGTACTTACGATAGTAAGTTGCTACAAATGGTGTATCTCGGATGTGAGAGCCCTTAGTGGTTTACCAGGGAAATATACAAGTCAAATGGAGAATTTTATGTCTGGACAGCAAGTTGGCCATGGTAGCTCAATGGGTTAGAGTGACTGAACGGAAATCAGGAGATTTGTGGTTCAAATCCCGGTCATGGCATTGAATTTTTCATATTGACTATCTATCAAGTCACTATTTATTTATTTATTTATTTATTTATTTATTTATTTATTTATTTATTTATTTATTTATTTATTTATTTATTTATTTATTTTTTTCTGTTGTACAAAGAGCTTGGAATTTGTCATTACATAATAATCCTCATTTTAAAAATTGAATATTGCTGTAGCCTATTTTATCCTTATAAGCACCTACATTGAAATTTGGAGATGTTTATCGAAAACTTATCTTAATTAACAAGTAGGAGGTTGAAGAATACAGTTCTGTAAGAATAGTTTATGAAAGAGAATAAAAACAGTCATGTGAATGGAACATAACCAGATATGTTTAATTTATCTTTGATACATTTGTTATTCAAATTGGGGTCTGTGTTAAATTATACATAGGTCAAAAGTGCTAGAGTAACCACAAAACAGGAATGAACATATGGTGATCTATCATTCACTAGCTAGCAAGCTGAGTGCGACGTTGTACTGTTAGACACCAGCTCACTTTGCTGAACCTTATGGTTAATTTCTTTGCATGCTCAAAAGATATTAATTATAGAATTATTTTGTTATTCCCACGTCATTGAGCTATTTTTTTCTGAGGGTGACTGTCCAAATCCCATGTTTGTAGGACATCTGCTTGCGGAGATAGGGAAAAATAAGACGCCTGACTAGAGAGAAAAGAATCACTGTCATTGAAGAAATGCATTTTGTACCTTTGCAATCAGTAAAGTGGTGATCTTTTAAGAGTACAGATATGCTTTTAAAATTTAGTAAATAGGTCGTTTAGCAAGCCTAGTACAAGTGTGTTCTAGTAGTGACTGCAAGACAACTTGTAAGATTGTAGACAAACAGGCTAGAGATATTATTTTTTTTTCCCATGTGTGTATTCATTTTTCAAACAGCCGTGAGTTAAAGAAGTTTTTGAATGTATAACTTTCTGTTGAGAGTTGAGAATTAATGGCACAAGCTGGTTGAGTGAGTGCTCATTCTGTGACGAACATTATTAAAGAAGGCAAGCAGGTCATTAAATTAGGAGAAGTTCCCATAGGTCTTTAGGCCTTCTGAAGAACAGTGAACAGTGAAAAAATGTGCTACCAACTTTGGAGATTTTCAAAAGCAATTTTACGTACAATAATTTATGATTTATATGACATTTATATGACAAAATTCTTTTAATTCACAATTGGTTCTTATTCTCCATTCATTTTGGACGTATACTGTGCCAAATATCTTTTAAAGGACTTTTCTTTCTCACATATTGAGGAGACTTATCTTTTATGGTCAGCATACAGGTTTCTGAACCATACATTACCTCTGGTTTTATTATGGATCTGTATGCTAGCAATTTAAGCGTAACCGTTATCAATGAGGATCTAAAAAAAATTTGAAAATTATAATAGCATCTATTCTAGCTTTAATTTCCTCTTCAATGCTATTATTTTCTGTTATAATGCCACCTAAATACTTGAAGTGTTTCATCCCTTCATATTCCTTAAAATGTTTGACGTTCCTCCATCGTATGATATTTCTTGTGAACAAGCTCTTGCAGTGGACAGAAAAAAGAAATATTGCAACTTGTGAACCATTTTTAAGAAAATAAGCTAGTATTGAAAAATTCTCTATCATAGTTTAGGATGGAGGGATTTTCTTGAAAATCTTTGTTGCATCTTTGTTACATTAAATACCAAGCTTGATATTTATTTGATATTTCATTATTGCATTCTGCTGTTCACAGAAACACATCAGCTGATGAATTAGACAAAGTGCATTGATATTATTTCTGCATGTGTTATCTTTTTTGAAGCATTATGTACATATATACTTGATTCTAGTGTTTATCAAACCACTTGCACCTGTTTAAAATATTTTTGTTCATGTGTGTTTGGAGGAATTTAGTAACAGTGACATCAAAATTAATCGTAAAACTATTTGTAGTCGGTTTATTGACACTTGTCACTTACTTTTCTTATATTATTGAGGGACTAGTTTCAAAGGCTATTGCCTCCATTTTCAACCTCTCTCCAACTAGCTTCTGTTGTTGTCTGCTCTCTTCTCTCTGGTGGTGGAACTATGAACTAGATAAACTGACAAAGAAGTTCATAGTTCCACCACCAGAGAGAGGAGAGCAGACAACAGATGCTAGTTGGAGAGAGGTTGAAAATGGAGGCAATAGCCTTTGAAACTAGTCCCTCAATAATATAAGAAAAGTAAGTGATGAGTGTCAATATACCGACTACACATAGTTTTACAATTACTTTTGTTCAGTTCAGTGAACCTCAAAACATGTATTTCCAGTGAAATATCAATATGACATACTGGGTTGAATCCTCTATCTCTCTTGATGATGATGTGTATAGGGGCGATCAACTACGGCGGTCATCAGCGCTCTCTCTCTCTCTCTCTCTCTCTCTCTCTCTCTCTCTCTCTCTCTCTCTCTCTCTCTCTCTCTCTCTCTCTCTCTCTCTCTTGTAAGTGGTACAGAAAATAGAATATAGATTGTATTGCTTGCAGCTCCTCCAGACTTGTCCAATGTAAAAGTGGAGCCTGAAGAGAGTGAATTGGAACTTCAGTTAGCCCTGAAGAAAGCTCGCAAACTCAAACTGCAGGAGGCTGCAGAAACAAAAACAAGCATTGAAAAGGTAAATTAATTAATAATAGATAGTCAACCTGAAAAATTTAATGCCATGGCCAGGATTTGAACCACAGATCTCCCAGTTTCCATCCAGTCACTCTTAACCTTTGAGCAACCATGGCCAATGTGCTGTTATGGCATTAAATTCTCCAATTAACTTAATAATAATGGTTTTATGTTGAAACCTGGAAATCAAGTGCTTACAATAGTAAGTCCCTGCAAATGGTGCGTATCTTGAATATGAGGACCTCTAGCTGTTTACCAGGAAAACATACTATTTAGTTGGAGAATTTAATGTCATGACAGCACGTTGGTTATGGTAGCTCAAAGGTTAAGAGCGACCAGATGGAAACCAGGAGATTTATGGTTCAAATCCCAGCTATGGCATTGAATTCTTCAGGTTGACTATCTATCCAAAACCTTACCCTATACATGGCTAGTATGGAGGAATGCTTAATTTCCATCAATTAACTTAATAACTAATTTTAGTCTCATTAACACTTTCATCTTGATACGTAAGGTAATGACAATAAGACTAACATAATTTCCAATACTGTATATTTTGGCACATACTTTACTTCCAGACCACCAAGTTAAAAGATATTCAAAATGTCACACAGCCTGTAATCATTGACGAAAAGTAATACTTTTAGTTGTTATTTATAACATTGTATTTGGCATTGTGAAACCTTTTCAGTGATAGCAAAAGTTCAAACCTGTTATATAGCTTTTGTCTGTCAGAAGAACAGTGCTTTTCTTTGGTAAAAGAAGTAACAAAATAAGTTGAATTGTTTTCCTAGATTAGTTTATATATAAGAATTTTCTCTTCATAATTTTAATAAGAATTTTCTCTTTATAATTTTATCGTGAGTTCTTATGTTTTATAACATCCTTTAGAAGAAGAATTTATTATGCCTGCATCTAGGATTATGATTTATTTGATTTGTTAACATAAAATTTGACTTCTTGATGTTTCAGGTTGCTAAGACTATTTTAGAATCTAATTCTGAGGGAAATGTGGAAGGTGGTTCTATAGTTCTGAATGCTACAGCTGAGTTCTGCCGAACCCTTGGTGATATTCCAACATATGGTCTTGCAGGCAATCGAGATGAAGATGCCGAAGAGCTTCTGGTAAGTTTGTGCTCCATTAATAGGGGAGCCGCTCTAAGAAGTGGCAACCATAAAGCCATTCTTTGGTTTTACATAGGGGTGACACAAATCCATCTTTTCTCTATTCTGATTTTTAAGTACATTCTTGATCTTAAAATGTTTAGTTAATTGATGAAAATTAATCATTTCTTCACATTAGCCGTATATAGACTAAGGTTTTTGATAGATAGATTCAACATGAAAAATTCAATGCCATGGCTGGGATTTGAACCACGGATCTCCTGGTTTCCATCCAGTTGCTCTAACCCATTGAGCTACCATGGCTAACTTGCCGTTACAACATTAAATTCTCCATTTGACTCATATATTTCCCTGGTAAACCACTAGAGGCTCTCGCATCCGAGATACACCGTTTGTGGCGACTTTCTTGAGTCCTGGGCTTCATCATTTAACTCTTATTATTTTTAGTTAATTGATGAAAGTTAATCATTTCTTCACACTAGCCGTATATAGGCTAAGGTTTTTGATAGAGTCAACATGAAAAATTCAATGCCATGGCCGGGATTTGAACCACGGATCTCCTGGTTTCCGTCCAGTTGCTCTAACCCATTGAGCTACCATGGCCAACATCCTGTCCTGACATTAAATTCTCCATTTGACTCATATATTTCCCCCGTAAACCACTAGGGGCTCTCGCATTCAAGATACATTGTTTCTATCAAAAACCTTAGCCTATATACGGCTAGTGTGAAGAAATGATTAATTTTCATCCATTAACTAAAAATAATAAAAAGTTAAATGATGAAGCCTGGGACTCAAGTATCGTACTTACAATAGTAAGTCGCCACAAACGGTGTATCTTGAATGCGAGAACCCCTAGTGGTTTACCGGGGAAATATATGAGTCAAATGGAGAATTTAATGTCAGGACGGCACTTGGCCATGGTAGCTCAATGGGTTAGAGCGACTGGATGGAAACCGGAGATCTGTGGTTCAAATCCCGGCCATGGCATTGAATTTTTCATGTTGACTCTATTGATCTTAAAAGTTTAAAGCTTATAGATTCTCTAAATTATTGTAACATTGTTATTAATAATAAAAGCTGTATAAAAATAAATTACAGCTGGTAGAGAAAATTATGTGAATGCAACATACATGTTTTTATTATATGGATTCCATAATTATAATTCTTTGGGAGCTTTAGTAAGTTTATTTTTTGTATCGTGTTGTGTTGCCCAAAATTGATCTGTCTCTTTGCCTGCTTAAGTTTGAAATTCCTTCACTGTGTGGTTTGTAAGTTTGGAGTATGCAGTTTGGTTGTTTTATATTGTTTACAGGATTTTGAAAGAGAGATGATTGAAGAAAAGAAGAGGCAAGAGGAAGAAGGCAAAAGGGGAGCTTGGAATGAAGTTGAGATTGGTAAGTTTTAATATAAACATTAAAAGCAGAAGTATTATTAACAGTGAAGTATTCTTCATTTTTGAGTTTGATTTATGAGTCACTATGTTTACACTCAAACTTCACTTCTTGTTATATAATTGAAACGTTTTCTCGATCATTCGATCTCATCCTCAGCTGTTTGGTGACTAAATGAACATTCCTCTTCTTCCACTACTATGGAGCTCTGATCACTCTGCCATCCGGTGTTAGGGGCACTAAGTTTTAATACTTCATTTAATGCCGGGATTTCAAAATTTATAACTTTATCAAGGTTTTTAGTTTTGAATATTTCCCCCTCCCCCCAAAAAAAGTTTTAATATGTAAAATTGAAGTTAATAACAGTGAAGCAACACAAATATTACAATAAAATATTGTGACTGCATGGCTTACGTAGATTTAAAAATCCACTTGCAGAAATCTAAAACAACTTTTGCTGCAGTAAAAAGACATGAAATTGACAATCAGCTATCTTCAAGGTCGATACGGTGCTCCGCCGCACGAAAACAAATGAAAGAAATCACTGTGATACACTTCAAATGTTGACTGTTGCAATAACCATCATACAACTGCTGCTGTAACACTTTGTGGGGTATTTATACCCCCAGCCATTGTTTCTAGAATGCTGCAGACTTTCCAAGAAATTTCTCGGCAATAACAATGGACCGAACTGGATGGTCTGTATGTCTCTCAATGGCTCTCTATGTCTCTTTCTCTCCTGCCTATGCGCCCGGCTCCGCACAACAATGCCATACAGTGACAATATCATTATTTGCCATAAACTTCACATATCTTTTTAAGAAAGTTGATGAAATTTTCACCATATCTTCAGTCACTTTATTTATTCCTGATACAAAGTTTCAAAATGTTAAAAGAAATTGTCAGAATTTTGGTTCCTCAAAATACGTATACATGTATTATAAAAAATTTAGTAAAATTTTCTAAAAAAGAGATAAAACTTCCGATAGTAAAAAGTCTGGCATTGATCAGTTTGTTTAGATTGTGACCGGTGGGTTCACTTCCAGCCAAAATGAGTGTGAACATCGAACATGACCGAGGTATACAGTTTCATAGCATATATACTTGAAAATTTAACATAAGAGACATGTTACATACAGCAATATGAAAAGCAAGGCAGGAATAATTATATATGATCCAGAATCTAACACCTTTTTAATCAACTTTCACTTGGCATTTGTTTTTTGTTTTTTTCCCTTCCCGAGTGGAGGAAAAATCCATTTACGGAGTCCCACTGTGTTGGAGGGCACAATGGGGACTGTGGGGCTTGCCTGTCCTTGGCAGTACTCACTAAAAAACCTCCACTGGATAATGAAAGAATAGTGATCTGAGAATGGCGTTGCTTAGTGCAGTCCCGCATAGCACCCGCGTTAGTATGTGAAAGATGGGATGCTGGCACCCCAATGGGTGCGAGCCCGTGGAAGGTATTACTAGGCTACAGACATGAAACCTGACTTCAGCCTAGGGGTTAAAAGGTGGTAATAGGTGGACAGGTACCGGATTATTGGTGTCTTGGAGACCACTGCATGTGGCGAGACTTGATGTCCTCCACGTACAACTGGCTGGCAGTCTTGCGTTGTTCTGTCATGTTGTTGTGCTGCCTCTCTGCCAGTGGTACACACGGAGGGAAGGTTGAGCTCACAGAGTACCTGAGAAGACCCCTGACGCTCTCAGAGAGCTCGTCCAACTTCCGGTGTATGGGTTGGTGCTCAGTTATGATGTCTGACGTCTGCATGATCTGGAGCTCTCTTAGGAGGTCCTCCAGGGCGGTCAGCTTGGCCGCTATGACCAGGAACTCCAAATGGAGATCCTGAATGGCCTCCCCTAGGCCCCAGACTTCCTCCCTGAGCTGCTCCTGGCTGGTGGTGTGGTCTGGTGTTGTCGGCTGTTGATGATGCTGATGTTGAGTGCTCAGCTGCTGCTGAGTGGTTGGCGGCGCTGGTGGGACAGGCGATGCCTTCCTGCAGGAATGCATGGGGCAGAGCGCATGTCTGGTGAAGTTGCTGTGCCCCTCACAGGATGCACAGCAGCGGCGGCGGTATTGGTCGTGTTCTGTGCAGACCGAGGTGAGGCTGGAAGCACCACAGTAGTGGCACTTCGGCTTGGCTGCATAGGAGTCAGCTGCATGCCCGTAGGCACAGCAGCAGCGGCATGGAGCTTGTTGGTCCTGTCAGCTGACCTCAGTGCGCAGCATCCGCCCTAACAAGGGCAGGCCATTAGCTAAGGCAGCTTCCAGTTCCGCGTGGCTGGCTAGCTCCACATGGACGAGTGATGTTAGGCCTGGGCTGAGGTGATGTGGGTGCCCTCATTGCTGAGGGCCACTGCTGCTGCGCTGCAGCAAGTATGTATTGTGCTTGCAGGTCCTGAAGCTTTCCCGTTACCACTATGCTCATGCGGCGGTGCAGTGGTTGAGGCGGCGTTGGCGACTGGCCTACTCCCGGCTGGGTAGCAGGGCCAGGTTCTGGCTACAGAGTTGCAGGACATTCCTTCTCAGCTGGCTGTATGGTGGCAATGACTGCTGGCTGGCACGACCCATGTTGCTGCTCTGAAGGTTTAAGGAGAAGTCTGGCATTTGTCAGTACATTCAGCATTTTATATTGGATTTACAATGGATACCATTTGTCATTTCTTCAATACTGTCACGCGAGCGTTGGAACACCCTATAGGAGCAGCTGAGAGCGGAAGACAGGGGAGGTCCGTGTTAGCCACGCCTCCCCCTCGTCCGTCTTATAGTGGTGACAGGGACGGCTGGGGAAAGAAACATGATTGTGCGGTCTGTTTCTCTTTCACCTGTGTTCTGGAAATTACGGGATCCTTCATCTACTGGAACCTTCCTGTGAAAGCCAGAAGGCTGCGATATTCCTATAAAAAGGGGCTGCCGGAGCGAAGTGAGGTCAGTTAGTCAGTCAGTGTGAGTGAGGACAGTTCTTGGTGTAAGAAGGCAGTGTTAGTCAGTGACGTGTTAATGAACGAAAAGATTGTGCAACGGAAGACTGTACGTAACTGTGTATGAGTATCGGAGTTGATGTAATCGCGAGTACAAGTGAAATTGTAACGGACGAACTGGTGAATTGTAATTGTGTGCAGTACGCAATTCTGCGTAATTGGCAAGTGTTTAACTGTAAGTCGGTGGAAATAAAGAACAGTTTTGAGCGGTGAAATTGGACTTTTCATTTCACGAACCCACAAAGTCACAATACATTTAAACAGCTTTTGAACAGGCATCAAAGGTTTATTGGCAATGATTTGTCATTGGAACAGCTAGATTCTACTTACAAAGCTACGTAAACATTATCAGGATAATTTGTCAGTATTTTTAAAATCACTGAAATTATCAATTTTTCCTTTAAGATCATTAAGAAGAGCATCAAATGTTTTGATAGTTTCATAATGCATACCTTTCTGAAGTAAGATAGTTCAGTGTTGGGATGTTACACTTTTGTTTAATATTTATTTCATTATTTGTTATGAGGCTCGATTTTAGGATCAAGAATATATACATGCAAGGAAGGGCTAATATCTTCAATCTTCAAGAAAGATCTTTGCAGGAGCATGTGCTATGTCTGTTAGTAATGATTCTTATAACCTTCTTTTGAATAAGAAATATTGTTTTACTTTCTACTGAGTTACCCCAAAGTTGTTGTTGTTGACTAATGGCACTGGGGATTAGTTGATTTGCATCATTTCCCCCCTGGCTTCCCAATATAAAGCCTGTAGCTTCCCACTTTTGAGACCATTACATTTGTCCAAATGGTGTTTGTTCATGATGACATCCTCTTTACAGATAGTACCTTGGGTGTAGGTATGCAGTGTACTTTATAAAGGTGTTCTGCAAGACAATCATGGCCAGTTTCCATTCTGAATAGGGCCACTGCAGTTTTTCTTGGTAATTTTTGTATGACAGTTTTGTCTCCAATGTTCTTATAATCCTTGTCTTTTAGTTTATCTTCTTCATCAAGTCTCTGCTGTCTTTTAAAATGTAGTCACTCCAAAGTAATAGTCCATATTCCATGATCATTAACTAGCGTTTGGATAGCGTAACAGGCAAAGCTGAGTTAGGTGAGATATACTTTATGTGAGCTTACCTATCTAAATATCTGAAGGACCAAACATAATTTAGAAACTAGAATGAAGTAGCATTTTAGAAATATTAGGTATAGACATATCGATAAAGTAGCTGTGGTAAATCATTTTTCATTGGTTAACCATGAAATATAACCACAAATTAAATTATTAAACCAATTAATTGGTTTGGAAGAAAATATTTATTCTAAAAAATAGAAATCGTGTAGTGAATTTTAAAATGCTGCCAATCGATTCTCTCTCTAAGTTTGTTTTATTTTTAGAGTTTTGTAATAAATAAAAAGTTAAGTGACATCTATCAGCTGTAATGATAACAGGAATAAACAAAGTGTTTGAAGATGTGGAAAATTTTTCGTAAAACTAGTGTTTTGTATTCTGGGAAGAATTTCATGAATTTTCTTAAAATGTTAAGTGAAGTTTGTGGCATTTAATTAAATTTAATTCTAATATTGATAAGTTTAGTTTCACTGCTTAGATCATACTGTCACACAATTCCAGTCTTAAATGTTCATTCAAATCTTAGGATAGCATAGAAATTAACAGTTGAAAATCACTGAACTTATTAGTTGAAAAGTCCAAGTAAGATAACTGTGAATAAACTGTGAATAAACAGTGTGAGTGAAGCAATGTGTCAATATATTCTCTATTCAATTTTGTACCAAGTAAGATAGTTTGGTCTTCCAATTTGTAAGGACTAGGATACAATGAAGCACAAAATTAATATAATTTTGAATCGAACTAATACTCAATGCATCACTTATTGCTAGTATTTACCAAGAATGCATTTCGTTAGGATCTTCCTAACATCATCAGCTGTTGTCAACTAATTTTCAAACATTGGTGTAGATATGTGGATGACATTTGGTAAATGACAAACAAGTGGTTGATGCATTAAAACTACTTAATTTACAAAATCCTGCAATAAAATTTTCCATAGAAAAAGAGACAAACAATGAAATCCCTTTCTTAGATTTGAAACTTACCAGAAAACGTAATAAACTTGAATTTGGCATACATAGGAAGGAAACCCACACACAAAATTTCATAAAAGCAGATGGATATAACCCAAGACAACTCAAGCATGCTGTTATCAACAGTTTAACTTACAGGCTTGTTAATGTACCTTTAAACAAGATGGAATATATAAAAGAGTACAATAATATTCACATTGCAGAATACAATGGATTCAGTGCTGAATTGATCAACAAGAAAATTGGTAAATTCAAAAGATAACAAAGATGCAAACAAGTAACTGCTCTTTCCCCAATCAGCAATGAAACTTCATACAGAAAATTTATATACCATCCCAGAGCTAAATACCTTTTCCAAAAAATCTTCAAAGAGCACAATATTACTTTGGCCCCACAGAACAAATTTAGGGTACAACACCTTTTGAAATCACATAATACAAAGGAGATAACTACAGACAAAAAGTCAGGTGTGTACTGGATAAACTGCAAAGGCTGTGACAACTTTTACATTGGAAAAGCTAAAAGGAACTTGAACATTAGGCTTAAAGAGCATTTTAGGAACATCAGGAACAAAGAAATAGATAAATCGGCAGTAGCGTACCATTTTTGGAAGGAGAATCTTGATATAGAACGAGAAATCCACTTATTAAAAAGTGTCCAAGGTCCAGCTGCATTAACCATGTGGGAAAAAATCTTCATAAAGAAATATGAAAGAAAATTGTTTAATTGCGGCACTACCTTTGAAGAGAACCCAAACTTCAAGTTCATCAAGATACCGACAGAGACGCCCCTATCACCTCCAAGGAGTTGACCAAACCAACGTCCATTAGTCGACAACAGTTGATGTTAGGAAGAACCTAACGAAACACGTTCTAGGTAAATACTAGCAATAAGTGGAGCATTGAGCATTAGTTCGACTCAAAATTATATTAGTTTGGTCTTACTCATATATTTCCTAAGTAAATGGGAAACAGAAACATATGAAATAGAAACATGTATATTATAAAAGTTTTATTCTTTTGTTATGCTGGCATTACTAGATGCTCTTTTGTCTTATTGCTATTAGGCATTAGATAGACATCTTTTTTCTTTTTACTACAGCTTTTATTTGCTGAGAATGGAACACTGCTTTTGTCTATATTCTACGGAAATCTGTTTCTCAACTAAAATTGCTAAGGAAACCTAGAATACTCAATGAAATATAGTCTAGAATGTTTTGATATTTAATGCTATTCATTTGCAGATGAAACGCCTGTAGACATGCTGCCTGCAGAAGTACCAATTCTGGATGTAGAGCCAGATGTGAGTGTTGGTGTTGCTGGTGCTCTACGGTTGGCAGTCAGTAAAGGTTACCTTGAGCGTGAAGACATGAACAAACCATCAGCCTCTCGGTTTGCTCACCTGCAGGCACAAAACTACTCAATTGAGGATAAAACTCACATGTAAGCATTATGTTTAAGAGCTAGAGGGCTAATGGCTTCATTACCAGCGGCTCAGCATTAGAAAACAACATATTTAAGTCGTTAGGAGAGGTATTATACTCCACTAAAGTTTATTATCTAGATTTGATTTGAAGTATACAGTTTGAGGTCCCTTGAACCCTAAAATACATGTTTTTAAATCTGTACATATGAACGATATAGTGAGTTTATAGACAAAGTCCAAAATGCTGATGTTGCTGGCTTGTGAAGAAGAAATGTAAAATCTGTTGAAAAAACTATTTGTAGTCGGTTTTTAACACTGTCACTTATATTTTTATGTAGGTATTATTGAAGGACTAATTTTGGAAGACGTTGCGTCCATTCTTAACCTCAAAGGTCCAACTATCATCTGTTGTCGTCTGCTCCTTTCTCTTGGTGGTGGAACTATGAACTTCTTTGTAAAATTAATCAACTGGTGGGATTTTAAAGTTAATAACTCTGTCCTTATTTTCCCATACGAGTATGTTCTCCCACGTTGTCAGTTTGTTTTGGTTTGTCACCCCTTTTAATAATTTTGGATTTGGATCAATGTCACGGTTTTTGTTCCAAAAATGAAATGCTACTGCTGATTTATCTCTTGTTTCAATTTGATGTTTCTAAAGTGCATTTTAGGAACATTTAGAAACATGAAATTGAAACAAGAAGTTAAATCAGCATTAGCATTTCATTTTTGGAACAAAAACTGTGACATTGACCCAATTCCAAAATTATTAAAAGGGGTGACAAACCAAAACAAACTGACGTGGGAGAACATATTCATATGGAAAAATAAGGACAGAGTAATTTATTTTGAAATCCCACCACTTGATAATTTGATAAAGAAGTTCAAGTTCCACCATCAGAGAAAAGACAGGAGACCACAAACAACAGATGATAGTCGGACCTTTGAGGTTAAGAATAGCAACAGCTCCCGAAGCAAGTCCCACAAAAAATTAAAATGTAAGTCACAGAGTGTTAAACACCAGCTAGAAATAATTTTTTCAATTACTTTGGGTACCACTTACTAAATTCCTCCAAACACACGATATTGTTTCAGCTCTACTCTTTTGCTAGTGTTTTGAAAATCAGGGGTGTGCATGTTCTTTTGAACCTTTAAAGTCTTAAATGTTAATCTGGCCCTTGAAAACTTAGTTAATAAAGAAAGATATTCTGCATGAATGTTTTTGTTTATTTTAACATGTTTTGTTTTTCAGAGATGATGACAAATTTGGCCGCAGAGAGAGGTACAGCGGCCCCACATCAGAGTTCAAAGAGAAAGAAGGCTATAAGCCAAATGTTAAACTAGACTACATAGATGATGATGGAAGGGTGCTCAATGCCAAAGAAGCCTTTAGGTATCCACACCTTTATTTATTTAATAGAACTTATTATATCAAATGTGTTCATGTGTGGATATGTATGTAATTAAATATTACATTTATTATGTTTGTATTATTTACTGCATGTCAGAACGTTGAGGCATATTGTCTGTCATTGACCAGTGCTGTATGTTTATCTTGTTTATTAGTAGAGTGAAATATTAGTAACTTGGCATACAGTAAGGAACAAAACACAAATGAAACACTTATGAGCTGCATGTTTGATATGAAAGGTTAGCCAATTATTTTATGCAATTTGGGTGCATAATAAAACATAACCTTAATGATTATAAATGCATTAAATAAGTAGCTACGTAATTATTTATTGTAATATTTTTCAAAGAGTGAAAATGAGGCTAAACAGCCCTATATTCTGCTATTTCTATAACAGGATAAAGAGAGAAAGCCAACTAAATTACTTTCTACACTTTCGTTATTAAATGACTTTGCAACTATAGGAAGTACACGACAATATACCTAATTTTCTAGTGTGATCAATCTGTACAACAGGAATAACTTCTAAAAAGGTGCTTAACTTAACTGGCAAAGGCGTGATGTCAAATACATCATCAACGGAAAGCTTTTGTTATTAAATAATTTCCGTAATTTTTGGCACCATATCGCAATACAATTAATTTTCTGAAGTATGATCATTCAGTACAAATAGGCCATTGCCATAATATAAACCACATGAATTATATGTGTAAGAATGTTTAGCTATATAAAATTATGTGTATATAATTTTAGATACTATAAGAGGCGTTAATATCGTGATGTGTGTAACAAAGTGTTGTTCCGACCAGAACATAGAAGTTCCAGTCCATCACTAGAGGGCATGCATGCTCGTCACGTGACTAGACAAAGCTAGCAGCAGCATGCATCAATTGTCCAATGCTGCCAGTCGCATTGCAAACAGTGAAATGGAGACGTCAAAAGAAGAGCAAAGAGGTGTTGTTTGTTTTCTGACAGCGGAAGGGGTAGGGGGAATGGACATTCGATGAATGTTACAAGTGTACAGCGAACACTGCATGTCCCTTGCAAGGGTCAAGGCATGGCACAAGCGCTTCAGGGGAGAATGGGTGTCGTTAGCCGATGATGCATGGTCTGGAGCACCACCTGCATTACCGATGACATCGTTCAGCTTGTTGATGCACTCATTACACAGGACCACCATGTGACAGTGAAAGCCATAGCCACAGAGGTTGGATTGAGCATTGGAAGTGTTCACACCGTCATGAAGGAACGACTGCTCTTGTGCAAAGTGTGTGCCTAATGGGTGCCCCACAGTCTCCCCCCCCCCCCCCCTAGAGTAATTTAACATAATCTTAGAACATTTTATTAAAGTATAGTAATATGTTACAATATAAGAAAATTGTTAACAGCATTTTAGTAACTGGGCAAAGCCCAGAATTTTCACATTTGAGCAACATTTTCAAGTCTTTCTTTTTGAAAGGGGAAATAGCCATAAAATTCATTGGTAAGCAGAAAGTAAATTATTAGAACTCTAAATCACTTCAAGGTTTGCTTACACAGACCTAGAAATGGTAAAAAATCTGTGCAGTAATGGCACATGCCTTCAAAAATAAATATTCATTAATTATAATTTATATACTATCCAGCTACATTTGTGTCCAGTTCCATAAGTTGAATGAATATTTTAATGCAATGATAATTTTTCTGATATTCTTGAAATGTTTCTGAGGGATCAAATGTAATGATTCAATTAAATTCAGTTTTAACCATACAGTTTCCATTGAGATATAAATAAACATTGCTTATTAAATTTTAGATGAGTCGTATTTTTTACACATCTGCTTCACTTTCGTACCTATTTTGAGGACATGTTTCGCAAATCATCGTTTGCATCTACGGCTCTTATGCGACTGAAGCTTGATCCAGCGGTGTGGGTAATTCTGGGGTTGTTGCTGCCATCTGTTGATTTAGTGATGAGCTTAAATGTGGGATTCTCTTCTGGCGGGATTTCAAAGTTCATTAGTTGGTTTTTATGTTTTTCTATGTATATCCTCTCCCATATGACGAGTACACTATGTTTTTGTACGTATTTTAGTAATTCTGTGCTATCTTCAATTTCATGATTTTCAGACCAGAAATGAGCTGCTATTGCGGACTTATCAATATTTTTGTATCTTAAGTGCCTGAAGTGTTCTTTCTTTCTAGTGCCTATGTTTCTTTTTGTCCTCCCTATGTAAATTTTTTCACAGTTACATAGGGAGGACAAAAAGAAACATAGGCACTAGAAAGAAAGAACACTTCAGGCACTTAAGATACAAAAATATTGATAAGTCCGCAATAGCAGCTCATTTCTGGTCTGAAAATCATGAAATTGAAGATAGCACAGAATTACTAAAATACGTACAAAAACATAGTGAACTCGTCATATGGGAGAGGATATACATAGAAAAACATAAAAACCAACTAATGAACTTTGAAATCCTGCCAGAAGAGAATCCCACATTTAAGTTCATCACTAAATCAACAGATGGCAGCAGCAACCCCAGAATTACCCACACCGCTGGATCAAGCTTCAGTCGCATAAGAGCCATAGATGCAAACGATGATTTGCGAAACATGTCCTCAAAATAGGTACGAAAGTAAAGCAGATGTGTAAAAAATACGACTCATCTAAAATTTAATAATTTTTCGCTTCACTGTGGTGTTCCAATACAGTTAAATCTCGAAACATTGCTTAATTCCTTTAAAAATATATATTGCTTTACCTTTTAATTAAACATTCGGACTGAAAACCATAAATTGAGTATATTTTATACTCTTTTACATGTATTCCTAATGCTGTCCCATTGTTGTCTCTACAGATTTAATTCACGGTTAAGGTATGACAACTGTGCAGAGGTTGCCATAGTAAAATTCCCTTGTTTATTTACATTAAGAATCACACAGTATAGGAGAAATGCCCTAGATTCTGAGACAGTATGTCCCATTAAACATAAAGGTGCTATCATATTTTACTATTTCCTGCTTTGAAGCTCAATCATTTCATGAGTATGCACCATTTAAAAAACTTATCAATTTACAATACGTAAATGTAATATGCTCCAATGGAAGCATTCAGTGTCACCACCAAAAAAAGGCCAAGGCCATCCACACAAGTGCAAGAAAGATTATGCTGACGTTCTTCTTTGACCAAGATGGCCCTCTTCTGATACACTTCCTACAGCACGGGACAACAGTGAATGCCCAGTGTTACAATCCTTGACCAACCTTTGCCAAGTGATCAAATCAAAACGACCAGGCAATCTCACCCATGGGGTCATCTGGTCCACGGCAATGCAAAGTCTCATACGGCCAACACAATTGCAGCAATCCTGCAGATATTCAAATGGGAGTTTCTCGGCCACCCTCCATACAGTCCAAACCTCTCTCCCTGTGATTACGTCATTTTTGGTGTCCTTAAAAAGGCTCTGAGGGGCAAACAATTCACCTTGGACGACAACGTCCAGCTGTACGTGTGGAACTGACTCACATCGCAGCCCCAGGACTTTTATGAGACAGCCATTCACCACCTTTTGTCACAGTGGGACAAGTGTCTCAACAGCCAGGGCCAATACTTCTAACATATAGATACTGCAATTCCTTTCTTGGAAGTGTTGAAAACAGTGTTGTTATGATAAATTAACTTTAAAGAGAGTCGATTAAAGACACTAGACAACACTTACTTTTAAATTTTTCCGGAACATGTTCCGGAAAAATTTAAAAGTAAGTGTTGTCTAGTGTCTTTAATCGACTCTCTTTAAAGTTAATATAGATACTGGTTTCTGTAATTATGTCTCCGAGTCATTTCTTTTTGAATGCACCTTATATTAGTCATATTATTATATTAATTAGATTAGTGCAGAATCTCCTCCTAAATGAAAAACTACAAAGGCTCCCCTTTAATACTCACTGGAAGAACTACAAAAGCAGAGAAAGGACCTTAAAAACACAAGAAGGATTTATGCAGAAAGCCTATAACCTACAGAGAAAATACAACCTTGAAGACACAAATAAAATTGAACATCTCCCACTTCCAATCTGCCCTCTATCACAACCTAAAATAAATAGCAGAGTAAACCTTCTGCAAAATATAGAGTCAAAAAGAGATAAGTGCAGAAACACTTAAAGTGCTAGCTCTAGAAACAATTGAAACTTATTATCCACAAGACTCATGGCTACACATGTACACAGACGGCTCCCTATTTGACAAAGAAAGTAATGCTGGAGCAGGAATACATAGTAAAATATTCAATTTTTACATCTGTTTGGGCACACTAGCAACCCACTATGATGGAGAATTAGAAACAACACCTTGCTGAAACAACTCTTCAACCATGTGAACTCTTTCTCTAAAGCAGTGATTCTAAGCGATTCTAAATCAGCACTTCAAGCCCTATCCTCACTGTACCCTAACAACAATAGAATACTTGAAATTTACAGTTCATTACGAATACTACAAGGTCTAAAAAAAGAAATACACTTCCAGTGCATTCCATCCCACTGTGGAATTACAGGCAATGAAATAGCAGATTCCTTGGCAAAAAGGAACACAAATAAAACAAAGCTGCCAACAAAAAACCTCATTCCACACATCAAAACTACATATAAACAATAAAATCAACTTATTCTGGAAAGAAGAATGCAAAGAAAAAAGTATCAACAAGCAATGGGAAATTCTACAGGGAAGTAAAAATCCCATCCCAGACTACCCAAGAAGCAGTACTGTTGCCATCTTCCGACTGATTACTGGCCACGACTGTTTGGCCACTCATCTACACAGGATTAATATTTTTGAATCCCCGACCTGCACACTGTGTAGGGACCCGAACTCATTGATGGACGGAGATCATCTGCTCCAGTGTAGTGCCCTGACAAAAACAGATGGAGAACTGACAGCACAACTAGTCACATGTTATTGGGAGGCCAGAAGGAAAATGGAAATTCTCCAACTCCATGAGCATTAGTAACCAACTAACCAACCATATTAGTGCAGTCACTAATGAAACACAATCTCATGTTAATTTAATGATGAATCTGAATGAAAATGTAAGTAAAAATGACATATTCATAGTTTTGGTTTACATCACATCATATGAAATAAATTCCTCCACCAACATAGCTATTGAATGATATGCGTTATGTAAAACATGCATGAAATGAAAGATAAACAACACTTGTACTGACTTTGATTCATTGTACCTGAAGGATTAAAGTGCTATAGGCACAATCCCAGAAAATTCATCAACAGTATCTATTGAGGAATCACAAAAGGATATTGATGCCCTCTTCTTTCCCTTGTTACAATATTCAATCATGTTATATGTAATTTCTGGTGTCTGCCGATGTATGGCACGTTACATCTGTACAAAGTATACATATACTGGACTTGCTACATATGTGCGATGTGTACATAAACATCTCTGTTTGCATGTTTTCTGGTATTCCTCTCTACTTTGCCATTTAGTAAAGTACATAAAAACAAGTGAAGGTGTTCAACTAAGGAAATTTTACAAATGCAGGTGAATTTTTGTAGATATGATTTATTTGCAAGTGATAGGCATTTAAGAGTAGTTCAGTTTGTGTGAGTTCTGCTCAAAAGGTACAAGTTTTAGAATTGTGATGAATGTAATAACAGAACAGAACTTAAAAATGTTGTGCTGCTCACTAGTGTAGATGTGTTACTTTGTTCAACGTTAAAACATCTACTTTTGGTGATAGCTGTTTAAAATTAAAAATGACACAGAAACATGAGCTTTTAAGTCTTAAAAGGTTTGTAACGAAGGTTTACACTTTAATTTCAGGTACCTGTCACACAAATTCCATGGAAAAGGACCTGGCAAAAATAAGGTAGAGAAGAGAATGAAGAAGAATGAACAAGAAGGGGTGAGTAGCAAGGATGATTTGTATTTTCTGTGCCATGTAGCAGTGGCAGACAAATGAAGTATTTGTATAACACAAAAATTGAGCTAGAGTTCTCCTAACCGAGTTTTGGGTGAGAGAGAGACTCAAAAACAAAAAAGTTGGATAAATATATATCTAACATTGTTATACAAAAGTTTTGAGTCAAACTAGTACTCCATGATCCAATTGCTAGTGTTTACTACTACGTGCGCAAGTTTTCTTGAGCACTCGTGTTCAAGTTTCGTCTAACTCCTTAAACACAGATGACAACTTTGAAACATGAAATGCGCTATGATATGACTATTATATAATTTAACGTTGGAGGTTTTCCTTATCCTGAAAGATGAATGTTTGGTAACTCTAAGCTCTATGTACCCTGGACTCATTTGAACATCATTTCATTCATCCGATATGGCTTACTATGGAGGATATAACATTACTTGCTTTGACATCAACATTTTTTGTTGATACATGAAGGAAACTTGGTACCCATCCCTTGCAACTATATACATGCAGCACTGTAATTCTTTTGCCTTGAGAGCACATTATAGGTGCCCCAACCCAACCCTTTTTCACAAATCTGTAGGTGTTCATTTTCATTAAAAACTTGTGTGGTTACAACACTTTTGCTAATTCCATTATGATTCTGAGCTTATTGCATCCAGTATTTAAATTCAAGCTGATAGTGTTTTTCAGCGTGCACCTTTTGTATGGAGGATTTATTTCCACCTGCTTTAAGTTAGGCAGAGTGTAGATTTCAAGACGAATGCTTCACATGTAAAATGATTGATTCTTTTTAAATCTTTTTCTTTTATCTAGAGGCTTTTCTGATGACTTTCGGTGTTAGTTTACAATTTCACTGTCGGTCAGGACAAAATGAGCACTTTGTTTGCTTCTGTTAAAAAAAACTATAGGCACATGATTATTGTTCAGTAATATTGAACAATACAACGATAGCAATGCTGACAGTAGTAATTCAAGGTGAGAGACCTCTTTTTTAATTGGAATAAAGTTCAAATTCCAGATATTAATCAGGACTTTGCAGGTGATGAGCTTTGTCAGGTTTATGAAGGTCGAGCTTTGGTCATTCTATACTCCACATCCGAAAGCTCAACCTTCATAAACCTGACAAAGCTGATCACCTGGAAAGTCTTGATTAATAAAGCTTGCTGTGAGAGCTTCAAATCTTGCAAATTCCAGATATGTTCTTTTACTTGAAATGCTGTGATTAAAGTAACTTAATGTCTTTTAAACTCTCGTATTTTGTAATTGTGTTTTATATGTTTACTTTCTTACTGCATATGGGGGGGGGGGGAACTTTTTGGGTTGTGGGTGTGTGTGTAAATAGTAAAACTTGATTAAATCAAACTAGATATTGTCACCCGAGCGTCGGAACACCCTGTAGACTGGGCAAGCAGCAGATGGGTCGGTGTTCGCCCCGCCCCCGCGTTTGTCTTATAGCGTTAAGAAGGGATGGCTGGGACAAAAAACATCACGGCGCCGTCTCTTTCTGTTCCACCTGTGTTCTCGAACTTACAGGATATTTCCTCTAATCTAGAACCTTCCGATCGACCCGCTGGCCCTATATAAGCAGCACGTCGGGCAAGACAGTCAGTCACAGTTCTTGGTGTAAGAATGCAGTGCTTGACGTGCTAGTGAAGGAGCGCCGTGTTAGTGGAAGAGAAAACCGTGCAACGGAAGAAGTTACGTAATTGTGTACGTGCATCGGAACGATAACGGACGAACTGGTGAATCGTAATTGTGTGCATTACGCAATTTTGTGTAATTGGCAAGTGTTTAACTGTAAGTCGGTGGAAATAAAGAACATTTTTGAGTGGTGAAATTGGACTTTTCATTTCACGAACCCACAAAGTCACAATATTGTATTTGACATAAAGATTTTTAAGAAAATCAACCAGACTACTTACTCTTTACATGGAACATTTTTCAAAAATTGTATTTTTTTTTTTTTTAAACGGCCAACTGTTTTTATTAAACTATCCTATGTTTAAGATATTTAAATGCATATGAAATTTATATATTGAATTTTCTGGTAATGGCGTCAGAAGTTGTTTTCATTCCGGATGACTTTCGCATAACTGGTAAACCGTAAGATATAGACCAAATCTTACTACAGGAGAAATGTAGATCTTTTTGAAACATTTATGTAAAATACATCTTTTTTGTGGATTGGACCATTTGTGAGATATTCCTTGTTAATTGTTTAAATGTTCCAATACCATTCTGAAGGTGCTCTACATTGTACAAGCGAACCAAGAGTCACTAGTAAAATTGTACTCTCTAAGGTGCACTTAATCCTTACCTTATTGCAGATGCTGGAAATGTTGACCTTCTGCTCACAAAAAGTTGGCATGCTTATAAAAATGTTGCTCACAGGAGGCATCTTTGTGATTTCCTGCATGACATTATCATTAAGTTCCTGTACTATATAAGGGCTAGAATAGTATGGCAGCGATGTACGAGGGTCAGTCAAATGAAAACCAGAAAACTGAAATAGAAAATCTAAAACTGCTCATATTATGACCAGACCCGCTATGAATGTGATTGGATTCTCCCACATCAATTAGCATTGGTCCCGAGACCCCACGTGACTCAGTAATGTGAAAAAGGAGTGTCCAATGTGGCGGTCCCTCTGTTAGAGTTCACCAAAGAGAGCAGTGTGGCGTGATCTGTTTCCTACACAGTGAAGGCACAAAACTAATCCATCATCACCTGTTGGCACAGTACAGGGTTGCATGTTTATTGCAGACTCAAATGAACGAATGATGTACAAAATTCAGCAGTGGCACAACAAGTTTGGCAGACATGCCGAAGCCAGGTCAGGCACATTGTGTTGCCACAGCTGAGGTGATTGCAGCATGAAGACACAGCACAGTGGTGTCGTTGAAGGTGAACCTCCTCCTCAGAGGAGGGGCCTTCGACGTTTTGCCATTTCGGGACATCGTCCCTTACTGGCATGATGGTGGTTGTTTAATGATATGACGGTGGGTGGATGGTGGCGGATATTATTTAAGGGTTGATTGGTTTATTTGTTGGAGGTGAAATGTAATGAACATCTGGAGGGGATTGTATGGGCCTATGGTGGTGCAAGCACTAGTCTGGGTCGCTTGTAGGTTTCACCGGGGTCTAGGTCATATTCACCCAGACCGCGGATTAGGCTGTTGAAGCTTGAAGGGAGCTTGTTATAAAAATTTTGTGATAGGTTAAGGATGTATTCTGTGATTTTTGGGAAGGAGAGATCTGCATGGATATTGTCGTTTGGAATGTACCAGTCGGAAGCGGTTGCTATCCGAAGGTAGCGGTTCTGTAGGACTTGTAGCTTGTAGAGATGAGATTTTGCTGCAACTCCCCAGACTGTGCAAGCATAAGTTAGTGCAGGGCGGAGTATTTGTTTATAAATGAGCAATTTGTTGTGCAGGCTCATTGTAGATTTCCTATTTATCATGGGATATAGCATGGCCATCCTTCTGGACACTTTGTTAGCCACTGTGGTGATGTGCTGTTTCCACGTCAGACGCCAATCCAGGGTTACTCCAAGGTATGTAGCCTCCGAGGACCATTGTACTTCCTCTCCAGCCAGGCGGAGATTGGGTACATCTTGTAGAGTACGGCGGGTGAATGTGACTGCTTGAGATTTGGTTACATTAATCTTCAAGTGCCAAGAGATGAACCAGGCAGATAGCATATCAGCGTAACGCTGCGCCTTGGTTACGGCATTAACGTGTCGTTTAGATGAAACCGTTAATGCGGTGTCATCAGCGAATAGATAGAGGTTACAGCCTATTAGGGTAGGGAGGGTGTTTATATAGGTGAGGAACAGGAGGGGACCAAGGACACTGCCTTGTGGTACCCCTGCTTGAATACCATAGGGTTGAGAATGGATGTCGTCCCTGGTGATGACAAAGGAACGGTTTTTAAGGTAGGTGTTGATGAGTTTTATAAGGTATGCTGGGATATTGTAGTGGATGAGCCGATGGATGAGGCCGTCATGCCACACCGAGTCGAATGCTCGAGAGATGTCTAGGAATAGTGCTGTAACGTAATGCCGATTATTAAACCCGCGTATTACATCGTCCACGAGGCGGAGTAACTGGTGAGAGGTGGAATGTTGACGTCGGAAACCAAACTGCTCGGGTCGTAGCACATTGTGTTGGTCCAGCAGATGTTGAAGGCGGGCCTGCAACACCTTCTCGAAGATTTTACTGATGGCCGGCAGCAGACTGATGGGTCGGTGACTACTAATGATTTTGGGGTCCTTTCCTGGCTTAGGAATGGTGATAATCCTAGCGTGTTTCCACGCAGCAGGGAAATGAGCTAGTTGTAGTAGGCTGTTGAAAAGGTGGACCAACAGTATTATCCATGCTGCTGGTTGTGCTTTAAAAGCAGCATACGGCAAGTTGTCATACCCTGTTGCTTTATAGGGGCGCACTTTAGTCACAATACTCCTCACTTCTGCGACTGTTGTTAAATGCACATCGTCCGCATTAAAGGGAGTGGAAAGAAAAGCTTCAACACGTTCCACTATTTCATCAGAGAGCTCCTGATCATGAGATTCTGCTGGATGAAAAGTGGAGGCTAGATGTTCAGCCATTAATTCCACTTTTTCTCTCGTTGACTCTGCTGTCCTTC
Source organism: Mantis religiosa (assembly GCA_030765055.1). Taxonomy (NCBI): domain Eukaryota; kingdom Metazoa; phylum Arthropoda; class Insecta; order Mantodea; family Mantidae; genus Mantis; species Mantis religiosa. Next base: position 5,300,581 of record CM060949.1, read on the forward strand.
TGCCATCGGTAAGAGGTGGATCAGAAGAAGGTATTCGCAGCAGCGCCTTGGACATGCGCCAGAGTGATTGGTCCTGCGGATCAACAGCGCATAGACGGCGTTCCCACTCGTCATTCCGGAAGTCAGCGAGCTCTAGTTTGACTAGGTGTTGTAGTCTGTTCCACTCCCTTTTGTGTAAGGGATTACGCGTGTTTTGAAACCGACGCCTAGCTTTGTTTTTATCAGCTATTAACTTCCGTAGTTGTGAGGGAAGTGGCTTCTGGGCACTATAGAACTTGCGCCGTGGTGGAGTGGCTTCAACCATTGCTTGTGCCATTGTAGAGGTGATGGTTTTTGCTAGGTTATCGGCTTCAGCTACGCTGGTGCATGGTGTAACCTCAGCTGATTTTGTTGCCATTATCTTTGCATACATGCTCCAATTAGTCAGATGAGGATTCAGACTATTTGGTGGAGCCTTGGCTGTTGCCCTGGCTTGGTATAGAAAAAGGATGGGGTAATGGTCTGAAGAAAGTTCCGGTATGGTAAGGATTTTCGGGTGACCTCGAATATGCTGGAGGATAGCAATATCCAACCAGTCAGGTGGTTGGCGATCCCCGTAAGTTATGGTTGGTGATGATGGAGCAAGTACTACGAGGTTCCGCCGTTCCAGATAGCGTTCCAGCACCATGCCTCTGTGATTTCTGATTGTGGAGTTCCACTGTGGGCTTTTGGCATTTAGGTCACCCATGGCAATTGTTTGGGCTCCTGTGGAAAACACTGCGTCCAAATCGCCCTGCGATATTGGTCTGCCAGGCGGAATGTAGAGGGAGAAGATGTTTAGAGGCCCTCTATTTGTGATCAACTGTATACCAGTTGCTTCAAGAGCCACTGTGGTTGCCAGTTGTAGCCGATGATGCTGAATGTTGCGGCTTATGTAGATGGCCGTACCACCATAACCATCTGCTCGGTCGGTGCGATGGCTGAGCATGCCAGGGATGGAGGCCTTCTGGGCACTAGAAAGATGTGTTTCTTGCACCAGAAGAATCTGCACTTTGTTGACCGCTATGAAGTTTGAGACTTCAGTTAACTTGTTCCGGATACCATTGGCATTCCAGGAACAAATTTTGAGTCCAAGGAGGTCTGATATCCTATTAGTCCTGTCTGCCATAACGTCCCATAAAGATGAATACAGTGTGGACTAATGATTCAGCAGGATAGATGGGTCTTTCTACATTGCGGTGCAATTACAAGTCAGTTGAGGTTCTGCTCACCATATTGTCCATGATAATTTGAAGTATTGGAAAGTGGTCGCAAGAGAGTGCCTCTTCGGCTGACTCCCAAATTGAAGGAGAGGTGAGTCCATGTCTGTTAGGAGCTGCTGCACTGCTGTGAACTTAAAGGTGACATATTTTTGAAGCGGATTATGACTGGAGAGAAGTCCTGGGTCCAACACTACAAACCAGAGACCAAGCAACAAATTTATAACCGACATGGAGGTGAAATGGGACAGTGCATGAGTGGTTGTGCTTACAGCCAAAAGCTGTTTTTCCTCGAGGTATCCATGCTCTCTTGACTCAGTGGCAGAAATGTATCAGAAAGCAGGGGAACTAAATTGAAAAACAGTGTACTTGTTTCAACTCTGAAAAAAATATTTCTGGTTTTCATTTGACTCACCCTCGTAATACCTGTATTCCAAGTTGCTGTGATTTATAGAGAGAAGATTTGGTGAATTCTTTTCCCTGAGCAGCAAAGATGCAAAAACATCTAAGCAATTTACTGAACTTATGATTACTTGTTGTGCTGATAATAATCTACTACATTACAGTCTATAACAGCTGCTCACTTCTCTCCCAAGAAGGGAATGATCTATGTAATAACGAATGAAGTGCAATGCTCTCTCTTTAATGTCAGTTATGAATGCTGATTGCTTCAGGATTCATTTCCTACAATTTATTATTCTTAGATAATCTTATATAATATTGTCATCAATGCAACAAACATTTCTGTCATATCAGAGTTATGTACTAGTTGCACCATTGTTCTCAGGGTGTATTAGATTGCTAAGTTGGTTTATATATTTGTGTTTCAGCTGATGAAACAGATGAGTTCAACAGATACCCCTCTTGGTACTCTCAGCTTATTACAGCAGAAACAGAAAGAAACACAGTCACCCTTCGTAGTACTTAGTGGCAGCAAGCAAACGTAAGTATAACTGATTGGGTTCCTCAATGTATTTTGTAAAATAGAATAGAATTTATTTATACAACTGCTATTTATAATATTTACATTACATATATATTTTCTAAGCTAGTTGTATAAATTGCCTGGTGTACACTAGATACCTCAGCCTGCGTGGCACCAACGCCTTTTAGCATTGCTGAGTAGCATAGTCACCCTTCTGTCATCTAATCTAGTTTGCTGTTCCACCTTGCTTTTCCTTTGCAATATTTATTTTTCTCATCCATTTCTCTTTGGTTTCCAGAACAAGCTCCCCATATTTCTATTTCTACTTTCATTTTTCCCTGTAACCATTTTTGTAGCTATCAACTTGCTTTGCATCTTTTCCCAATTCTTCTCCCCTTCACGTTCTGTCTGCATACTGCTAGCTCTTTGAATATGAACTGTACTTTCTGTTTCTCCATGTAATTTACAAATTCCTATCCTGCTGTTTCTTAGTCCGCTTAAGAACATTGATCCCATTGTAATCAAAACCATTCCTTTCCTCTCCTGCCCATTCTCACTTTATTATCCTATAAAACTTTTAACGATTTTCTATTTTCTAACCCTTCCCCTATTTTTTGTCTTTCTACAGGTTGTTTTGAAACGGCACCGAACGAATATAGCCATTTCGTAGTTCATAACTTAAATTTCGGTATCACAGCTTTGAAATTTTCTTTTATATAATTTTATGCAGCATTAAATATTACATTATTTTGTGAGTAGGCAGCGCAGGAACCGCTGGTGTGCGAACCTCAAAAGTTGTTATTGGGGCACACCGCCCTTGCTCTTTATTGTGGCCCTAACCTCGCTTTCAGATAATGGCTCAAAGGGCAGTTACTTTTGAAAAAGTTGATAATGACTCGGACAGTTCCAAGGTGGCTCATTTTGCTATGATGTTAATTGTACAGTACTTTCAACCAGTTACTGTAAAATCAACAAATTCCTTTTCTGTTACAAATGCTTTATTTAGTATTATTAAACACAGTTAAATAAAATGCTTGTCTCATTGTATAATGCATTTAGTTTTGGTTAACTTTAACGACAATTCTTTGGTATTGTTCTCTGTTTTTCCGCTAAAATGTTTAAGTTGCATATGTGCACCAGCTTATTTGCCGTCATTGACTGTTATAACGGAATGTTGGAAGACGTTAAACACCCATAACGAAGTAACTAAAGAATAGCTTATTTATTGCAGTTTCATAAACCAAAGAAATTCTTAATAGTAGCAAGCTACCGTGGAGTATGTCGGTATGCTTACAAACAGCTACACCAGGCGGCACGCTGTGTCACCTACCTGTGAACTTTGATAGTGTGAGGCACGCGGCATTGTTCCTGTAACTGCCTAATCCACACTCATTCTGGAGAGTTTTTTTTATGCGGCTCTTTTGGTGGTAAAAACTATATGTTTCACATAGAAGCTGAGCAAGTTCTTCTATATATTAATTTGGTGTCGTTTTGAGACACCCTGTATATCCTCTAATCTGGTTCTATTTTCCAGAAGTTTCTACATTCCTATTTTCTAGTCTCCATAAGTCCATTTCTATTTATTCCACAGTTCTTTGTGCCTCTGATCACCAAAGCTTTCTGTTTCCCATTTTCTTTTGGTGATATTCATACACATCTTTAGTACTTCAAGCATGTATACCAAAATGTCAAGATTCTTTCAGTTTTATACCTTTTCTTTTGGTTTTTCTAAGGCTGCTTCTCCTGAGCTGATCTAGGCAATCCCAACATCTCTTACCAAATTAGAATGTATTTTGTAATCAACCTGACAAAAGTTAGAGTTCATCAACTGAACTCATTCATGTTCATTCCTTGGCCAGTTGCTGGGATAAACTTTTATGATTTTGTCAGGGCATTAATGACCCCAGTGCCCCAACATCAGAGCGCCCTCGTCAGATCCCTTGGGGATTATGTTCCTCGTGAGTGTCGCTTAAAGCGATACCGGTTACCCCGCATGTCTTGCGGTCATTACCGGTAACCACATGATCTCCATTCCAACCTAAATTAAATTTCAGCTAATCCAAAATTGTTATTATGGAATATTCAAAATTATACATACCTTCTTCCTAGTTTATTAACTAACCCACCAGCGGTGCTCGCTGTCCGTGGCACCCGGTTCATCATTCCCTGAGGAGCAAAAAGCTACCTCCCTACACTAACCCCACTTAAAATACACTCGTCATTCTGCAACATCCACATCCCACCACTACGTGGTTAAGCTCTTCCCAGAGCAGGTACACGATTTGACCACCCTTCGGGCTGTTCTAAACAGCCCACCAGCATCGAGTTGAGTTGAGTAATGACCCCAGAGGTCACAGGATACCTAAAGTTGGCTAGTGCACTTAACAATAACTTCTAAACTACAATCCAAATTGTCCATAGCTTGTCCAAGTTGGATTGTGCCTACCAAAACTGATATGCAGGTATTTTATTGTTCTTTTGTAATGCCTGGTATGTTTTTAAAGCAGAACTAGATTTTTGTAAATGTTTTGACTTACGAATGTTTTCCATTTTCAGGACCTCCATTTCCAAGACCAAGCTGTGAAGAGTCTGGAGATCAAGGATGTTGAATTTTAATGCGTTTATATATTTATTTTGTATATGTATACTTTCCAAATGAATTAACAAATGTCTAGAATGTATATGTTATGTGATGTTACATCATGCAATAACTTTTTCAGAATTAATTTGTTTTTATCAACTGTTGCAAGACATTTTTGCTCCGTTTTGCATAGAGAGAGTTGAACTAGAGGTATATTAGGAGTGAATGGATGGATGTATGTATGGGTGAACATTGTAATAGTAAAATAATACAATTATTATAATAAAACATTGATTTAATTGTCTTTATATGTACATTTTTAAATCACATTGGAATAGAAGCCCTAAAATTCCTATAACATATAAGGAAAAAACATATTTATATAGCTGATAGATAATATTGACTCTTAAATCTCTGAAAATTGATTACAGTACAAATAGCGTACACTGAGAACTTAAGTACACAAGCATTTACACATAAATTAAAGCATGCACTTTGATATATCACAGTAATTATGTTTATCCACTCTTGCCCCTTAAATTGACTAGTATTTTTATTTTTTAGTATTATTTATGCATTACAAACCTTGACTTACAAACAAGCTTCTTACACTAGTGGTAGCTTATTGCAACAAATATAAGGACTGACCTGGGGAAATTATTTAAATTCGGTTTATGTTGGTACTACGAACCTAAGAAGATCTATAGACATTTATAAACACTGGTTCACAATAACTCAAAATGGAAACCAGAATTAGAAAGTAGTAGTTTAAATATGCATATTATAAATGTGAGTGTTCATAAGTAACAGAGAGCTTTCTCAGGAATGGAAGAGAGGACGCAATAAAGTATTTTGACGTTTTCATTGATCCAAAGCCTGACATATTACATCCATGTTGTCCATGTTAGAATCTTCAAGGTGATTATGAAATGAAATAGCCACTAGAGCTCCCTCTAATGTCTAGGTGGGAAATTTAAAGCAGACGAAACTGCAGCTAATGATCATCCTGGCTTGCTTGGATTCATTGAGTGTAGGTTCTTCTAGCAAAAGTGTAACTTATGTAGTTTGTGTATGTGCAACTCAAAACTGACAATTGCCTCTCCCCCTTTACTAAACTACAAAACACGAATGCACAGTCTAGCGTGGCTGGTCTATCGCTAACTAACCAGTGAGGTGAATGTGTCATTCAGTTAAAACAAAGGGACCAGCTCACTTTGCTGTGGAACTGGCAATGCCAAGAGAGCGCCATCACTGCATTGACTAAGCCCATGTTCATTCTTGTTTTGTAGCTACTCGAGAGGAATCCAAAATAGTAATGGATCTGCACTTCGGAAATGTTTACTCAATCAGATTTTGTTGTAGGTAAAAAGATATTGTTCAATTATGTCCAAATGCTGAAAATATCAATAGGTTCTTATTCCCATTACTAGGTTATTGTCAACCAGCCTAAAAATTGTATAGGAGTATCGCTTAAGTCAGTGGTATTGAACTGTATGTGGGTTGAGGTTTAAATCTCAGTTATGTTAGTTGAGATTCTTAATTCTTGTTTTTCCCAAGTTGTACATTTTATTAGTTCATTCATCTGATGTTGGTCTTGTTGAAACATTCAATCCCAAAAAGGTCAGTTTAGGTAGAGATGAGATATTAGCACTGCTGTAGAAACAGCTGAGCAGAGGTACCATGTCAGTGAGCTGCAGAAAATGAAGATGAAATTTGAGGAATCAGTTAAAATATTTGAAAGTTCATGTCCTTATCTGGGATGTATCCCTCAAACTTAGCATACATGACATGTCACTTTAATTTCTGTGTTGCAAGCAGCTGTCGAGGCATGGTTAGTAATTTGGAAGGCAATATTGAACAGTGTTAGTAACGATAGTTCTTAATAAATGTGCCAGAACCACCATTGTGTTTAATCTTTCCTGTGCCCCTACCACTTTCTGAATGCTTACAGTGCCATGTTTTCATCTGGCGACAAGACTTGGAACTAACCTTTTCACAAGTGTATATCTACAAGGTTTTAGACGTACAATTACAGCCCATATAGAGCATTGCCAATTCAATAATAAGCCGTGCTTTCATAGATTGTAGAAGAACACACACATGTGGCATCCGTGCAGCTTCCCTATTGATCCCAAATATAAGACACTGCATTTTTATCTTAAAATGTGCATTTAAAAGCAGTATGCACAGCCTAATGTTTGAAGAGACTCATTTTTAAGAAGGACTGTACTGGCTTGAGCAGTGGGAGTTAACAAGCTCTCATTGTAATGGATAAACTATCTAAATCGTTGACAGTTATTTGCAGTGTGATCTATTGTTGGTACCATTGTATTAATACAAGGGCTATTTATTTTAAGGTCCGATCAGGCATGAAATTAAAACCACGTTAAAATCAAATAAAGCTTTGCATAGATCAGTGGCCACCATCTCAATGTACAGTGTGCACAGTAGGTCATGCAAGTTTACCCATTGTACGCTGTAATAGTCTACCGCGCAGTCCGTAGCCTTCAGAGCAGTGGCGGAATACCAATCTTGCAATTTAAATGCACAATTGACTGTGCAACAATAATAATCGAATTGTAATGTGAAGGATATAATTGTTATATAAATTGTTTTAATTGTTTCTTTCATTATCATTCAACTATGTGCTTTTATTTTAATAAAAAAACAAATGAACAATAAATTGATAGCACAATAGCTGTGCTTCACTGTCCCTACATTTCTTTCAAGTTTATACTTTGAATAAATTGATAGTTTAAACAAAATGAAAATAATCGACAATCTACTTACAATACAGCTGTATTAAATTACAGCTCGAAGAAGAGCAATAAGCACAACATATTACTCAGAAGTGGAACCTAGTTTTCTAGATTTTTGTTGTCTCTTTTGGCACACTAGTTTTTCAAAATTAGGTATCAATGTTTGTGCAGGCAGCTAGTTGATATTTTAGTTGATATTTTAAGTTCTGATCCGACAATCGACTTCTGCAGCGGTTTTTGTTTAATTTAATTACCAAAAAAATTGTTTGCATATATATGTGGATCTGAATATACAGCGAACACGAGCGGCATTACTCTGTAGTCGAGGAAATGTATTTCTTGGAAAATGTGAATAGAAATCACTCAAACTAATTCTATTTTGGAATTTATTTTTCATTTGACGATTGCATTGCAAATCGATAAGTTGAAGTTGCAATTCAGATGGAACATTATCAACATCTGTAGAGTAAGGCTCAGCAACTATTTGAAAAATTGGCTCTAATTGCACCATGTGCAATGTGGAATGCATAAATGTAGGAGTAGATGTCCTACGTGTCACATTACATTCATTCTCAAATTGAAGTCGTACGGCACTCGTGGCAGTGCACAGTGCTCCGTCATTTGCTCTAGCACAAAATCGATCCAGTTGGTGACCGCTGCATAGATGCATGACCATTGATCGTGTCACATTGTACATGTCAATTGCACGCGCACAGTGAACATGTAAACATGCCTAGAATAATAGCTTCATCTGCCAAATGTGAAATGCATGCTGTAATTCGATTTCTTTATGTGGAGGGGTGCGACGAGGCTGAAATTCACCCATGAATGAGTAATGTGTATGGTGAAATTCTCATGATGAGTAACAGCAAAGTACGGCAATGGTGCAGGAACTTTGAAGCAGGGCATACAGACATTCATGATACAGGCGTCTCGGAAAGAAGAGAAGGTCAACTGATGATCTCATTCAATGGGTGTATCAGGCAGTTCGAGAAGATCGTCAGTTAATTTCTATGTTGAATAAGTTGTTTTCAGAAGTTTAAAGTCAGCTGTCTACACCATCATGACTGAGACACTCCTGGACCAGAAGCTGTGTACGAGGTGGGTTCCCAAGATGCTCAGTGAATGGGCGCTACCTTAACACTTATCCAGCACTATCATGATTGAGACCTTTTTTAACAAAATTGTCACGGGGATGATACATGGGTCCTTTAAAAATGAAGAAAGAAAAGAGCAATCCAAGCAGTGAATGCATTCTTCTTCCTCGTCAAAACCAAAGAAACCAAAGAAGTTCAAGCAAACATTCTCCAACAGAAAGTGTTATGGCTACTGTGTTCTAGGACCGAAGAGGAGTTCTCTTTGGTAGAATTCATGAAACGTGGTATAACAATCACTGCAGCCTCACGCAGTGAATCTTCAGAATCTACTAAGGATGATTTGGAACAAGTGAATTAAACATTTTTTAATTTCACTACTGATCAGACCTTGAAAAAATAATAGCCCTCATATATTCAATTGAGTCAAGGAGTGAGGTTATGAACTGCAAGGTGAAACTGCAATGAAGTTCAGTATTTCCAAGTATAACATGCGATATTGGCAGAAAACAAAAAATTTACGAATTACTTGCATGTCAAGAAATGTACTCAGAGGACCAAAGACAAAAATTCAAGAAATTGATACATACACTTGCCACTCAATTTTCCCACAAGAATTGAAATCAGGGTTTCCACTATGTTGTGATTATTTTCTAATTTCATTCATTCAGGTAATTTTTGCTGTGAAAATCTTGCAAAAATTAAAACTTGTCTTGCATATGAGACCATCTTTTGGCCAATCGAGTATTTATTCACCAAGCTTTGTTTTAAGGGAATCAAACCTAGATCCAATTAGAAAAATTACCACTGACTTAAACTGTAACATTATAATTATTAATAACAGTTTCTCCAAGAGCAGCTTTGCTGCAGCCGTTAGAAATTCATATAAAACAAGTGAATATAAAGCTGGAGCAACTTGCATATTTAAATTTGTTCCCTTTCCAGAAAGCATTGCCACTTTTTCTGTTATAATTCTACCAAGATACAAAGACGTTTATGTATTATCAATATAGCTTCTTTTTAAAAATCTGTGCAGCAGCCTAATTTGCTTTCAGACTTATTATGGTCATCCTTAACTTGTACTAAATTAGTAATCAGTCTTTAAGGTTTCAACTTTATGCGAAGCTCATCTTCACCGGGATTGTGCAGGTTTTCGTTTAACGAGCATGCTGTAGCCCGCTTTCAGCGAAGGTGTGCTATATCCGTTTTTAAACACTGCCAGTGTGCGTCCAGTCCAAGTGTGCTCTAGTCCCAAGACCACTGCTTGACAGTTAGGATCTCGGGAACATATGTCAGCAGCCTCTGCCTCGTTGAATACAGACATGACACAGCCTACGGCTGAGATGGAGAGGCTGCAACGGTAGTCAAACAGTCCTGGGAGATCCCTGTCTGCCACTCGCTCGTAATCTGCAACATACCATATTTTGTGAGTAAGGGTTTGAAAATACACATATAATGTTTTTGAAAGTTGTATAAAGCTTATTTTTACCATTGTACCAAGTTTTACCAACTTGTAAACAAAGATACTCCATGATAATAAAGTTCACTGAAATCATAGGAAATATAAAAATGTGAACAAAATTTTAGTTAATTGATGGAAATTAAGATAGATAAGAGTCAACATGAAAAATTCAATGCCACGGCTGGGATTTGAACCACGGATCTCTTGGTTTCCGTCCAGTTGCTCTAACTCATTGAGCTACCATGTGCCGTCCTGACATTAAATTCTCCATTTGACTCATATATTTCCCCAGTAGACCACTAGGGGCTCTTGCATTCGAGATACACAGTTTGTGGTGACTTACTATCGTCTGACTCATAATTATATTAATTTTGTGCTTCATTGTATCATAGTCCTTATACATTGTAATAATGACTTTCTCCAATTATTGGCAATGATTTGATAAGGATGGAGGGGAAAGCAATCTTGATTTTCTAATTAATTGTTGACGGAAAATGGAAACTGTGGACTCATAGTCTGCAGCGCGTGTAACAGAGGGTTAAATGCTTTAAAGAGAAATGGATGAGAATAACAAATAAGATAATGTGCTGAATTATTTACTTGTTTTAATTTGTGTCAGTACACCAGAAAAAAAGTTGCAGTAATCACGGGGAAGTGGTTATACCTTCTAAACTGTTATCCTTTGTGCTTGTATGTGTCCTGTAGTCACCAGATACAAAGCGAGCCACAAGTCTCTGTGTCGCCCCCAGTATTCGAGCGGAGTCCCATCCTCCAATTGATGGATGTGCGTACGCTGCCAGCAGCTCTTGAATATGTGGCTCTAATGATGCTGGTGCACTGAGTGGTAGAAACAGTCGGATAAAATGTTGTCCAGCATGCCATATATTGAGTCTTTCATTGTGACCGACGCAGTGTGAGTCAATGCAGCGCAGACCTTCCAGTGTCACATTACTCATGTTCAATGTGCTGAAATCAGAACACAAATTTCACTCAGTTTGATAATTCTTTCAGCATTCAAAGTTTATGTTCTTTTGAAAGAGGATAGAAAACATTTCAACAGATTTTTAAATTTGGGGGAAGACATTTCTTGAAACTTGATTGGGAAGATTTGCAGAGTGTTTAATTAATTTCAGCCCAAAAGCTTAAATGCAAAAGTTTAAAATGGGTCTTACATCTAATTTGTTTGAAATGTTCGGATGCTTTCTTTGCATTTTTAAAACATTTAAAACCATTTATAACTTTGTTTCTAAATATGTACTCGTATGTTTGCTGAAAACCTTGTAGAGTCTTGCTCCACCAGTTTCCAAAAATTACCTCTAGCTATATTTTATTATTTTAAATATATTCACTTTGTGATAGAAATAATACAAAAAGTAAAATGTATTTCTTATATTGCAGATTTTGGCTTTTCTTTATAATATGCGATGTGGCAATTTTTTTCTAAGTCTTTCACACTTTTTGATGTTTTTATACACAACTATGATTTTTAATATAATTTCTTTACTTTTTAGGTAATTTCATGTTGGAGGACATTCTTATTAAAATTATTGTTTGTTTATTTATTACTGCATAATGTAGCCATATTGAAGAATTCAGTGCAGCCAAACTATCCTTGTTTCTCCACTGAACGCAATGCTGCCAACGGTCTTACTTGTCCCTAAATTACACTATCTAGCAGACTAACACTTGCCCTCTACGGCACAACCATGATGAAACTTGGTCGTCTTATTTTGCATTCGTCGATTTGAACAACGTGGCCGGGGCCGCCAATTTTCCCCCCTTGGTGTCATTTGACATCATGCAGACTTTGCGGCAGTAGCCGAACCAGTCCGATACAGTCCGTGAGCTCATACATGTATTTCCCAAGGAGCACTCCATTATTGTCATGTCGTAGGATTGTTTATGTGAAAAGCAGTGCATGAGTAACAAAATTTGACCGGGCGATAACTTAGCCTGCTCAAACTATGGTCATTTGTACACGGACTGTGTCACCTATGTCTGGGAGAGGTTGGCTACAAGTTTTACATATCTTTCTCATGTTGCAACGCTAGGACCGGCTGGTCGTCTGCTTGCACATGTGTATACATGCATCTTTGAACTTGGAAAATATTCACGCATCGCACAGGAAAAAGTTTCTCCCAGATTTTTTGAAAATAATTCTAGAGGACATACATTTTTATGATGGCTTCATACACCAGTTTGAAACACATTGTGAAATGCATTAACAAATTTTCTCCATTACCCAGTGGATGTTTGAACAAATGCTGTTGAAGTGCTAGCTAGCTATAATAACTATGAAATGCAAATACTTCAGTATTTTAAAGTTTGAAGTGGTGTGTGAAAGAGATGTAAAAGCCCATATACCTGATTGATGAAAGTTCACTGCCAATGATGCAGTCTATGTTACTTTCGCAAGTTGGTTCCCCCACTCCGAGATCATCCACATCTGATAGTTTCAGAGTTCCTCCGACAAGCACAAACTGTTGACGTCTGAAGTCATTCATCGACAGGGAGCCCAGAGGAGAGTGTGCGAGATGATACAGGATCTGGGCTATCCCTAGGGCCAGCTGCAACAGAAACATATCTACTTCCAGACCATCTTATAGAAAACAAAACCTTTGTGACAGTGATTACACCAACTTGAAACAGAGGAAACCAAAAGCAAGTTAAAATTAAATAAATAACATATTTTTAGTATGCTAGTTTTAAAAGCAGGTTAAAACATATAAACAACTTTCTTTTAGCCCCATAGAGATTCTCTGAAAATCTGTGTTTCAGAAATTCTTAATAGCTATTTTGTTATATTTAGAGGAATGCCCAAATTAATTCATAAAACTCTTTGTAGTCAGTTTTGTCACATTACATCTCTAATGGAGCTGTTGCTTCCATTTTCAACCTCGAAGGTGCAACTGTGATCTGTTGTTGTCTACTGTCTTCTCTTTGGTGGTGGAACAACGAACTTCTTAATTGATGGAAAGTAATATTTCTTTTACACTAGATGTATGTAGGCCAAGGTTTGGTTAGATAGAGTCAGACTGAAAAATTCAGTGCCATAGCCAGGATTTGAACTATGGATCTCCTGGTCCTTGTCCAGTTTCTCTTAACATTAAGCTACCACGGCAAACAAGCCAGCATGACATTAAATTCTCCAACTGTCTCATATTTTTCTCAGTAAACCATTAGGGGTTCTCATATACAATGAGCTATGCAATGAGATACTCATGTACAAGAGTTGTTCAGTAAAGAATGATCACAATTTTTTTGACAATGTAGCTTTACTCATCCTCATAATTTTGATGGTCCTTCTCAAAATAGTCTCCCATGAATGCAATGCACATGTCCCAGAGTTTCTGCCAGTCTTCAAAGACATACTGGAAACCATTTTTTGAGAGATCCTTCAAAATCGCCTCCGCAGCTTTCACCACTGCTTCTGATTATGGACAATGCCTCCCGCGAAGAGGTTTCTTCAGGCTAGGGAATAGAAAAAAGTCACATGAGGCTAAATCCGGACTATAGGGAGGGTGAGGGAGGCAACAACATTGGCAATATGTGGCCGCGCATTATCATGGTGCAGCATCCAGCCTGCTTTACGGAAATGTAGTCTTTTGCACCTGATATGGACTCGCAATGTTTTCAGGACATCCCTGTAGTATTGTCCACTTACTGATGTGTGTGCAGGTACAACATGCTGATAAACCATTCCATGATAACGTTCCCAGCAGAAGCAACCACTTTTGCTTTTTGGGGGTTGGTAAGGAAGGAGATTTCCACATTGAACTTTGCTGTTTGCTCTCAGGATCAAAATGATGTAGCCAAGTTTCATCAGTAGTGCTTACGTTTGAAAGAAACTCTGGATCTTCCTCTAACATCAACTTTAACTGCATACGAATGTGCTTTTGTTAGGGAATCAACAGTGTTGGAACCCATCGCGCACAAACACGTCTCATGTTTAATGTTTCTGTCAACGTGTGGGTGGCACCCAATGAAATGTTCAGTATTTCAGAAAATGATCTTAAAGTAATTCGTCGATCCTCTCTCACAATGGCAGCAGCAGTGTTGATGTTTACTTCCGTAAGAGCAGTAACTGGAGCACCGGGTCCACCTTCCTTTGAAATTGATGGTCTCTCCTCTTTAAACATTTTAAACCACCTTCAAGTTGTGCTGTAGGGAAGAACAGACTCTGCATAGGCCTCCTGTAACATTAAATAGGCCTCAACTGAACATTTGTTGAGACGAAAGGAGAATTTCAAAGCTGCATATTGGACCTCGCGTATTACCTCCATTGCAGTGGTAGGCGATACTGAACATGTCTCAACTTGCCTGGTTCTCACAGGCGGGAACCAGGAGTACCAACAATGAAACTACTACATCGTGTTTGTTTCACATTAAGCTAAAAGAATATAATAAGATTGAATTCTAGTGGAGAAAATTATGACCGCAAAAAGGTTATGATCATTCTTTATTGAACAGCCCTTGTAAATACTTAAGTCCCAGGCTTATTAGTTAAACCATTATTATTAGATTAATTGATAGAAATTAATTGTGTTTCCACACTGGCTGTGGTAGGTGGGATTTCAAAGTTTATTAATTGATCTGTGCATTTCTATATTAAGATGTTCTCCCACATTTTCAGTTTATGTTTAATCACACCTTTTAATAATTTTGGATTTGGGTCAAGACCATGGCTTTTGTTCCAAAAATGAAATGCTACTGCTGACTTATCTTACTGTTTCAGTTTAATGTTTCTAAAATGCTCTTTGTCTCTGGTTTTGATGTCTCTTTTACTTTACCCTATGTCTGATTTTCCACAATCCTTACAGTTTATTTGGTATATTCTGGATTTATTTATTAGTGGGATGTCATCTTTTGTTTTTGAATTTAACCATTTTTGGGTGGTAAGTGAATCCACTGAATATGCTGTCGCTTTTTGTTTGTTTAGTGAATGTGCTTGCTTTTTTAATGGTTTACTTCAGTTTAGCTTTCTTAATTTTTTTTTTAAAAAAAGAGGCTTCCATAATTTCCCTCAAAAAATTAAAATGTGAGTGACACACTGTGACAAAACCAATTACAAATAGGTTATTAGCTATGAAAATATTTGTAATATTTAAGATGAAAAATGTGGGGCGCATGCAATTAATAATGCTTAAATAGCTCAACTAACAAGCAGCTAACAATTTTATTGCTCTGCAAATGATTCGAACTATGTGTGATTTTTCTCAATGACAGCTTGATAGCTCCTCCCTTACCACAATGATAATAATTAATAAAGTACCCTAAGTCTGTCCTCCCAGGAAAGCTGCAACAATCGAACTGTGTCCAGCGGTTCACCAAGCTCTGTTACCATTGCAATTGGTCCAACAGCATCTGGTACACATGAACCCAGAACCTGAAACAAAAGAGTGGGAATCTGCATTAATATTACAGAAAGAACTTATAAATAATCATTTCTTCCACATTAGCCATGTGTAGGCTAAGGTTTGAATGAGTTGAGGCGGACTGAAAAATTCAATGCCATAGTCAGGATTTGAACCAAGGATCTCCCGCTCTCCGTGTGGTTGCTCTAAACCACTGAGCTACTATGGCCAACATGCCGATATGACATTAAATTCTCCAACTGACTCGTATGTTTCCCGTTAGACCACTAGGGTTTCTCATATGCTATGAGATACACACCTTTTGTGGTGACTTATTATGCTGTAAGTACTTAAGTCCCAGGCTTTATAGTTAAACCACTGTGTTATTCAGGTAAATTGATGGAAATAATCATTTCTTCCACACTAGCCGTGTGTATGCTAAGGTTTGAATGAGTAGAGCCAGACTGAAAAATTCAATGCCATAGCCAGGATTTGAACCATGGATCTCCCGCTCTCCATGCAATTGCTCTAACCAACTGAGCTACTATGGCCAACACTCCGGCATGTCAGTTGGAGAATTTAATGTCATGTTGGCATGTTGGCCATAGTAGCTCAGTTGGTTAGAGCAACCGCACGGAGAGCGGGAGATCCTGATTCAAATCCCTGCTATGGCATTGAATTTTTCAGTTTGGCTCTACTCATTCAGAAAGAACTTATGTATAGGTGGGGGACAGTCTCAAGGAGCACTGTCAATTTGGATAATTATTTTATCATTCCAAGCTTTCTGATGTATATAAAACACCACTTAACTTCATTTTATAAATAACAAAAACATTACAGATCCTTGTACTTGCATACAAACACAATGGAGTTATAATAGAACATGCTACAGTGGTTTATAATACCATAGAGTATCAAATGCTTCAATATTTTATTTAGCAATGAATCTTCTCATAAAGGTACAATACACTTGCGTGCCAATATCAAAATATTTTAATTCTTTTCATATTTTTTCAAGTTATAATGTATTAAAGTTTAATAACAAGACATGCTAAATAATTATAAAACGAGGGAAATATGCTAAGATTATAAGACAGTGAACAGAATCTCTTCCTTTGTTTTTCTTTGATGTTTCATCCATTGTTAGGAATAGCTGGAGCTGCACGAAAATAGAACTATAGATCATAAAGCAGAGGATTCACGTTACATAAATTACATCAATTGGTTATTTGGGTTTTAAAAATGCAATGTGGGCAGCTGCTAATCAATAAATGTCATTAAAAGACGTCGGAAAGGGACTGGCATCTTAACTCCTGCGGAACAAAATTGAGTTATATCGGTGGCGCTGAATGATCCTGACAATTGACAGCGTCAGTTTATTTATTTTGCAACTGTTAGGAACTTACGCATGCCTCTGTGGTTTCTTTACTTCATCCCTCCCTCCTGCGGGTTGGTAGCCTCAATAAATCTACGAAGGTACCCAGGATACAAGGTGCTCTGTGTACGATATACAACTTAATGGTCAGGAATAAGGATGGGTTTTCCATACCTGCGATATCTCGATATTCTCGATAATTGCACGGTATGACATCGAACGATTCTTCAGAAAATTCGCTCGGTGCTTTATCGATACTTCGTTGGCAGTCCTGCTATTTTTATTTTATTTTAAGATCACAAAATATAATTGCCGCAAGTAGAACATTGCAAATCCCGAGAAATTGTCAGGAATGTGGTAGCTGTACAGTAACATTATACAAGAAAATAATCGTGTGTCAACTGTCAGTTAACAGTTCCCAAGAAGAAATCACTACATCCTCTTTCTAGTACACTGGATTACTGGAAAACAATTGCCGCTAAATATTTGTGTATTCCACCTGCAACTGTTTTGTCTGAAAGACTATTTAGTACAGCAGGACTCATATGTGACAGAAAAAGAAGTAGACTTAACTCCGAAAGAGTGAAAATGCTAGTATTTTTGAACAAAAACTTATAAAAGTGAACTGGTTTGCTTTTAAATGTCTAATGTATAGTTTAAGAATAGGAACACCGATGTCATTTAAGTTAATTGATGGAAATTAATCATTCTTCACACTAGCCGTATATATGCTAAGGTTTTCGATAGAGTCAACATGAAAAATTCAATGCCATGGCCGCGATTTGAACTACGGATCTCCTGGTTTCCGTCCAGTCGTTCTAACCCATTGAGCTACCATGGCCAACGTGTCGTCAGGACATTAAATTCTCCATTTGACTCGTATACGAGTATTTCCCCGTAAACCACTAGGGGCTCTCGCATTCAAGATACACCGTTTGTGGCGATTTACTATCGTAAGTACTTAAGTCCCAGGCTTCATCATTTAACTCTTATTAAGAGTTAAATAATTAAGAGTTAAGTGATGAAGCCTGGGACTCGAGTACTTCCGACAGTAAGTCGCCACAAACGGTGTATGTAGTAAAAGCGGGCGTTAAACACTACACATTTCATTTTCGGATGAGAGAGCCCCTACTGGTCTACCAGGGAAATATACGAGTCAAAAGGAGAATTTAATGTCAGGACGGCACGTTGGCCACGGTAGCTCAATGGGTTAGAGCGACTGGACGGAAACCAGGAGATCCGTGGTTCAAATCCCGGCCATGGCACTGAATTTTTCATGTTGACTCT
Source organism: Mantis religiosa (assembly GCA_030765055.1). Classification (NCBI taxonomy): domain Eukaryota; kingdom Metazoa; phylum Arthropoda; class Insecta; order Mantodea; family Mantidae; genus Mantis; species Mantis religiosa. Next base: position 5,318,656 of record CM060949.1, read on the forward strand.
ATTTAACACAGATGGTTTTAAGTTTTGTCTCATTAAATATGCACACCTATTTAATTTTATCAACAGTACACAGATCTCCCCAACGTTCTATTTTGTATTGAAACTAGAAACAAGTGAGAGGATCGGGTGTCGAGGAAAATATCGCTTATCGGTATCGAGTATCGAGAAAAACTGGTATCGCCCCATCGCTGCTTAAAATAGATCTCAAAATATGTGTTTTTAGTTACAAAAATCCCTTATATATGCTTGTATTTTATATAAAACGTAAATATATTTAATTAAGAAGTCTAGTTGCTTGTATTTAGGCCAAACTCCCAAGTCTGGTTATTTCAAATTTATCGGTCCGTGTAATCTAGCTAAGATTCTCCTTTAACTTGGAGAGCGGCCGTTAAAAGGCGCACTTGCAGAGTAAAATATGTATTAATTTGCCTAAGTTTGAGAGAAAAGGCCGGTAGCTGGCCTCCCCTTATTGGTAATTGCTTTGCTTTGTTTAACTTTCCTTAGCCCCCGGGAGGGAGAAAGATCAAAAGAGCCCCCATGTCTTTGTTCTCCTCCTCCCTTAGGCATTTCTTATAGCCGGCCCCTGCAAAACTTTTAAAATTTACAACTTATGATAATGAAGAAGCTTGATGGGCTTGGCTTTTGCAGGGTGTTGAAACATGCCACAAAGTTGCCCCTAGGTACTACTACAAACTAAAAACTGTTTCTACCATAGCCGTCTATGGTATATTCATATTACTCCTCTACAAACTGTTATTTATACACTACCATAAGAAAAAAGCACATCATTACGCGATACTTTTGTTACTGAAAAGTAGACATTTTACTTATATGTGTTTGGAGGAATTTAGTAACAGTGACGTCAAAATTAACCTCAAAAACTATTTGTAGTTGGTTTATTGATACTCGTCACTCACTTGTTTATATTTATGAGAGACTAGTTTCAAAGGCATTTGCCTCCATTTTCAATTTCTTTCCAACTGGCATCTGTTGTCTGCTCGCTCTCTGGTGGTGGAACTATGAACTTTTTTGTCAAATTATCTACTGGTGGGATTTCAAAGTTCATTACGCGATCCTTAATGAATATGTTCTCCCATGTTGTCAATTTATTTTGGTTTATCACTACTTTTAATAATGTTGGATTTGGATCAATGTCATGATTTTCATTCCAAAAATGAAATGCTACTGCTGACTCATCTTCTTGTTTCAATCTGATGTTTCTAAAACGCTCTTTGACTCTGGTTTTTAGATTTCTTTTAGTTTGACCTGTGTAGTATTTTTCACAATTCTTACAACTTATTTGGTATATTCCGGATCTGTTAACTGATGGGATTTCATCTTTTGTTTTTGAATTTAGCAATTTTAAAATTGAGTGTCTATTATATATATATTATATTATATCAAGGTGATATTTTGTTCCTTAAAGATCTTTTTAAATTTATTAAATGTTGCTGATATGTTGCTTTCTTTTTCTTTTGTAAATGTGGTTGCTTCCTTAATGGGTTTCTTTAGTTTGGTGTTGAAGAAAATTAGAAAAGCTAAACTAATCTAAACTAATAATCTGTAAGGATGACTCTACGACAGTCCCAGAAAACTGAAAGCATGATCTTCTCAGCTGACTTTTGCACCTTTACCTTTTTGGGAGAGGGAAATTGGCATGTTTCCATCCCATGCTCATGGTTTATGTCTCTGGATCATAGTGATAGATCCAGGATTCATCCATGGTTACCAGACGATCAAAAAAATTATTCCATCCTGTTCCAACAGCATCAACATCTGTCTTGAAAGGTCACGCCGTGTTTGCTTTTGGAAAGAGGTTAGCAAACGTGGAACCCACCCTACAGACACCTTAGACATCTGCAGTTCGTCCACACACTACCATAACTAAGATGTGTCTCATTCATGATCATTTGGATCGTTGCTCGTCTGTCTTCCAGTATTAAACACTCCACTTTCTTCACTGTGACAGCTGACGGTCTACCAGCTCTTGGCTCATCTGTCAGGGACATGTGACCAGTTTGAAAATTCCTTTTCCACCTCACAATAGTGTCATACGATGGGCAATCATTTCCATAAACAGCCGTCACCTCGTCATGGATTTCCCGGGCAGTTTTGTCCTTCAAATGCAGGAACTTGATCACACTACGAGCCTCAACTTTCTCCATCTTACACCTCAGTCACTCCTGGCACTCACTGTAAAAAAACAAAAGGACTCAAATCACTGAAACTACCAACATTATGTTCCGAGAGATCAATGATGACACTGAAACATTTTCATCACTCTAGCATAAAAACTACCGGGTGATCATTAAAACTTTACGACATCCCCTCGTAGCAGGGTAAAGAGAAGAAAAAGGTTAAATTTTGCGAGACAAAAACCCAACGCCTACTCTAATATACTGTCAAAGACATGATATGATAATCTCTTTGACTATCGATTACCTCTTAGATGCCTTAAAGCGATGCTCAATTATTTTTAATTATCTGAAAGTCACTTCTTCGCAAATATTCTTAACACATTTTGAACTGCACCATTTCTTAAAACATAAATATTCTTTGTCATAAATTACAGATGACTTTTGTGGCAGTAAACTAAAATTAGCAATTGGAGCTTCTTCTCGAATTTCTTCAGGTATTAAACTTCGGTCCCCTGAATCACTCATTTTGACATAACGTTTACCATTTGTTATTTTTGTATCACCATAGTTACGATGCTTCGCTATTCAAAGCCTCCAATATCCTCTTATACCTAGTAAAACCATCGATTCTAAATCTTTTGTAAAACGGTTTTTAATATTTTTATAATTCAAGTCGATTTTTTTAGGAAACAGATAAAATTATGTGTGGGATTAGGAAGGTTTGATGTTTACATGCCTCGGCGCTGACGCCTCGGATGTTAGATTTTTTCACTCGCTAATAAACATCAACTTACCTCCAAAGTTCCCTAAATAACTATTTTTAGACAGTTGGTAGTAAAAGTTAGTATTATAGTAGTTCACGATTGTGTTAAAAGTAGAATTTTCTTTCGCACAGTGCTCCAAAGCTTTTAGCACGCCCGTAATGCCAACTCTTGGTTTCTTGCGGAATGTGGACTGGACTACGCTACGGAAGGAATTAGGCACGGAGGTCCAGGCTTGACCTGATGTAGCCATAACAAGTGAGCACCTCCGGGAAGAAGGATGAGATTAGAAGCTATTGCCATTTGAAGTTGGGTTAATAAGGAAAAATATGTATTAAAACTTACGGAAGTTATATCATTTCCAGCTGGCAAAAAATGAAATAATTTTGAGTTCAATTGGATTGAGTATGCCATCTGTAAGGGATAGCCAGGCAACAGAATACTGAGATAATAGCTCCCCAAGTTTGAATTAACCTAGTAACGGCAGGTAGGTAGCTTGAAACAAAACCGTAGGATAGGCTGAGATGAACTCCACTCTAGTTTAGACAGATCCTTTATTATTTATATTAAAACTGACTCGCATTTAGGAGAGAAACGTCGTGACACGCCTTCAAGGCCAGTCACGAGCAGACGTCACGAGGCCGGGATAGAACTGTGTTGTTACTACGCAAAAGACCTTTCTAGACGTTGTTTCAAGAAGCATACCTTTCCACAAGGGTTGTCACCGAACCACACGTCAACACAGCACAATATGCTGATGACGTGCTGCTATATAGCACAGATAAACACCCACATAGAAGCTTCAACCCCGCACAGAGACACCTACGCCTCATCCAACAATGGTGCAGGCTTTGACGATTTTTCATTAACACGGAGAAAAGCCAAGCCATCATTACCGCCAATTTCCCCACGTTCACAAGTTCTGGGCGAAAAGCTGGACAGGGCATTGAGCACATTCAGGAACTGTTGCACAGGGCATACGGGGTTTCCGCTGCGCTGTATCTAATGTTGCAGTCTGGGATGTTAACGCCTATTCCAGTCTTTAAACTTGTGAAGTCTGAGGCATGACAGTAAGCTCTAAGCTACTTTTTTTTTTTTTTAACCTGACATTCGTCTATCAGAAGGGTGGCAAACAGGAAACTTGTGAAGTTTTAAGTTATGTCAATTGTCAATTGCATACTTTCTCCATGTTGTTTACGCGGTATGGGACAGCTGTAGAAAAAACTGGAACGTCTGAGTGGAGAGGGTAAGCTTGTAATGTGAGCAGTCTTGCAATGCAAGAAGCGCCTACGCGTGACTACAATAGAAAGAGTACTGAAGAGGAGTCCTAGTTCTTTGAGTCACTATTCTCTCTTATTTTAATGAAATTTATTATTTGGAGCTTCCCTCAGTTTGAAAGCCACGCCTCGCTACTGGACCTACGTGTGAATGTACAATAGAAAGAGCACTAAAGAGTAGCCTTAGTTCTTTGAGTCATTATTCTCTCTTATTTAATGAAAATTATTATTTGGAGCTTCCCTCACTTTGAAAGTCACGCCTCGCTACTGGACCTTCGTGTGAATGTACAATAGAAAGAGCACTAAAGAGTAGCCTTAGTTCTTTGAGTCATTATTCTCTCTTATTTAATGAAAATTATTATTTGGAGCTTCCCTCACTTTGAAAGTCACACCTCGCTACTGGACCTACGTGTGACTGTACAACAGAAAGAGTATTGAAAAGTAGGCTTAATTCTTGGAGTCATTATTCTCTCTTATTTAATGAAAATTATTATTTGGAGCTTCCCTCACTTTGAAAGTTACACCTCGCTACTGGACCTACGTGTGACTGTACAATAGAATGAGTACTGAAGAGTAGGCTTAATTCTTTGAGTCATTATTCTCTCTTATTTTAATGAAAATTATTATTTGGAGCTTCCCTCGCTTTGAAAGCCACGCCTCACTACTGGACCTACGTGTGACTGTAGAATAGAAAGAGTTCTAAAGAGTAGTCTTAGTTCTTTGAGTCATTATTTTCTCTCATTTATTTTAATAAAATTATTATTTGGAGCTTCCCTCGCTTTGAAAGCCACGCCTCGCTACTGGACCTGCGTGTGACTGTACAATAGAAAGAGTTCTAAAGAGTAGTCTTAGTTCTTTGAGTCATTATTTTCTCTTATTTATTTTAATAAAATTATTATTTGGAGCTTCCCTCGCTTTGAAAGCCACGCCTCGCTACTGGATCTACGTGTGACTGTAGAATAGAAAGAGTACTAAAGAGTAGCCTTAGTTCTTTGAGTCATTATTTTCTCTTATTTATTTTAATAAAATTACTATTTGGAGCTTCCCTCACTTTGAAAGTCACGCCTCGCTACTGGATCTCGTGTGACTGTACAATAGAAAAAATACTGAAGAGTAGCCTTAGTTCTTTGAGTCATTATTGTCTCTTATTTTAATGAAAATTATTATTTGGAGCTTCCCTCGCTTTGAAAGTCACGCCTCGCTGCTGGAGCTACGTGTGACTGTACAATAGAAAGAATAGTAAAGAGTTAGCTTAGTTCTTTGAGTCATTATTGTCTCTTATTTTAATGAAAATTATTATTTGGAGCTTCCCTCGCTTTGAAAGTCACATCTCGCTACTGGACCTACATGTGACTGTACAATAGAAAAAATACTGAAGAGTAGCCTTACTTCTTTGAGTCATTATTGTCTTTTATTTTAATGAAAATTATTATTTGGAGCTTCCCTCGCTTTGAAAGTCACTCCCCGCTACTGGACCTACATGTGACTGTACAATATAAAGAGTACTAAAGAGTAACCTAAGTTCTTTGAGTCATTATTCTCTCTCATTTTAATGAAAATTATTATTTGGAGCTTCCCTCGCTTTGAAAGTCACGGCTCGCTACTGGACCTATGTGTGACTGTACAATAGAAAGAATACTAAAGAGTAGCCTTAGTTCTTTGAGTCATTATTCTCTCTCATTTTAATGAAAATTATTATTTGGAGCTTCCCTCGCTTTGAAAGTCACTCCCCGCTACTGGACCTACATGTGACTGTACAATATAAAGAGTACTAAAGAGTAACCTAAGTTCTTTGAGTCATTATTCTCTCTTATTTTAATGAAAATTATTATTTGGAGCTTCCCTCACTTTGGTAAGTCACGCCTCGTTGCTGATTGTAATGTATGGATATATTTGGAATGTGTCTGTTCTGACACCCCTGTGTTGATAGAAAGTTGACGGCCGGTGTTGATTGATCGTGCTGGGACACGATGAAAACTTAATGCCAATTGCAGAACACGACACCTGCGTGACCAATCAATCATCTGCCGCCGCTTCATCATCGCGCCCCCTGCCGCCTCCAACTTTGGTTCACTAATTGCAAACACCACAAACATCACCTTGTAACACTGTATGTTGAAATGACTCCAGCCCACACCTTGACGAGCCAGAAAAACTACTGTTTTCTATTGAAAATAAGCGCTTAAGGCTCTCTGAATAAAAATTTGATAATAAGGAGTCATGTGATTTTCACAACTCTTGTACAAAATATTCTTACAAACACTTGTACCTATTTCCACTTTTTGACAATCGAGATAACATCTTTAAGTGAAAGATATTTTAAACAGCTGGTCGCTATATTTATTCTTTTTTTCACGTCCTTCAAGTTATATCAGACATTGAATGAAATAATGTTACATAAGTGCAGGGTACATAGAGCTTAGAGTTATCACACATTCTTCTGTCAGGATAAGAGGAAACCTCCAACGCTAAGTCATCGGACGATGAATGAAATGATGTTCAAATGAGTACAGGGTACATAGAGCTTAGAGTTACCAGACATTTATCTTTCAGGATAAGGGAAAATCTCCAACAAGTCATACCGGACGATGAATGAAATGATGTTCAAATGAGTACAGGGTACATAGAGCTTAGAGTTATCAGACATTCATCTTTCAGGATAAGAGAAAACCTCCAACGTTAAGTCATATCAGACGATGAATGAAATGATGTTCAAATGAGTACAGGGTACATAGAGCTTAGAGTTACCAGACATTTATCTTTCAGGATAAGGGAAAATCTCCAACAAGTCATACCGGACGATGAATGAAATGATGTTCAAATGAGTACAGGGTACATAGAGCTTAGAGTTATCAGACATTCATCTTTCAGGATAAGAGAAAACCTCCAACGTTAAGTCATATCAGACGATGAATGAAATGATGTTCAAATGAGTACAGGGTACATAGAGCTTAGAGTTACCAGACATTCATCTTTCAGGATAAGAGAAACCCTCCAACGTTAAGTCATATCAGACGATGAATGAAATGATGTACAAATGAGTACAGGGTACTTAGAGCTTAGAGTTACCAGACATTCATCTTTCAGGATAAGAGAAACCCTCCAACGTTAAGTCATATCAGACAATGAATGAAATTATGTCCAAATGAGTACAGGGTACATAGAGCTTAGAGTTACCAGGCATTCATCTTTCAGGATAAGAGAAAACCTCCAACGTTAAGTCATATCGGACGATGAATGAAATGATGTTCAAATGAGTACAGGGTACAGAGAGCTTAGAGTTACCAGGCATTCATCTTTCAGGATAAGAGAAAACCTCCAACGTTAAGTCATATCGGACGATGAATGAAATGATGTTCAAATGAGTACAGGGTACAGAGAGCTTAGAGTTACCAGACATTCATCTTTCAGGATAAGAGAAAACCTCCAACGTTAAGTCATATCAGACGATGAATGAAATGATGTTCAAATGAGTACAGGGTACATAGAGCTTAGAGTTACCAGACATTCATCTTTCAGGATAAGAGTAAACCTACAACGTTAAGTCATATCAGACGATGAATGAAATGATGTTCAAATGAGTACAGGTACATAGAGCTTAGAGTTACCAGACATTCATCTTTCAGGATGAGGGAAAACCCCGAAAAAACTGTAAGCTCTATGTACACTGTACAAATCTGAACATCATTTCATAAATCGTCGGATTTGACTTAACGTTGGAATTGCTATATTTTCTCAAGTGATTAGTCTTTTCTTTTTCTTTTCTCTCATGATCCTACGTGGAATTTCAAAAACATAACAGTGGCCCTTTAATAGTGTTTGTGCTTGACACTGATGACACCTTTCTGCTTGGGATTCGTCAGTTACAGGAACTGAAGAAAATCAGAACAAAAGATGTCAGGGAGGTAGGTTCTGTCAGGATTTGAACCGAGGAAGTCGCAAGTCCTTCCACAACCTGCTTCATCAGCCATGTAGGTACATAGAGACTCGCTCATTAAAAACCTATTGCTTTATCTAGCCTATGCCACAAGTAAATGCCCAATAACTAGCAGATGCACAGAAGGAGAACACTTTGCAAAAATAGTTTTCACGAGAGTTATAGGGATTTTTTTGGTCTCGAAATTTTGAATAAAATTCAGCATGTTGAAACTTTTACACTCCGAGCCGAACACAGGCCACCATTATGTAAATGCTTTGAAGCAGAAATAGAAATGATGAAAGGTTGGCAGCATTGATACCAAAAGTGTAACTTTTCTCTCAGTTTCATATTTAACCTCGCTATGTTTTCACGCATGCAAATGAGTTTTCATTCGGACTGTACCGTTATTGTTGAAGAGAAAGTCCATTGTTGAAAGTTGCACTGCACATATAACTCGCTTGTTTTTTTTTTTTTTTTTTTTTTTTTTTTCCGGGCCCCGATGCGCATGTGTTTTTGTTGAGCCATATGGATCGGAGTTGTTTAATATTCCATGCACGCCTGCTTTTGACAAGATATACGCGATCAAAAATCAATTGACGAAAACAAGCGTTTTGTAATTAATTAATGTCCAAAGCCGGTGAAAGGTAAGTTCGTGTTTATGAAACCATTATTGTAACTGGAAGCGCATTTTCGTGATTAACTGCGTTGGTGTTGGCAACATTAATATTCTGATAGATTACCTCAAGGCCCTCTGCATTAATAACGTCGAAATGTGCAGCGGAAGGGATATGACGTATGTATGTGTGTGCATCCGGGCCGATAACAGCGCTCAGCAAGATCAAGACAGGACTTGCTTCGCTACACAACTACCCTTACTGACATTGTCAACTCAGTAAGGGTATACCGATTTGAACACTTTACAGCTACTCATAAACATATTAGATCAAAGTTCTCCACCTCAAACTATGACGTTTATTTTTTTTTTTAAAAAATAGGGTAAACGTTAAAGCAAAAAATAAATAAATGCCATTTGCAACAACTGGAGACGAAACGTGGGTTCATATTTTTGAACCTGAATCAAAGAGGAAGTCAATGGAATGACATCACACAACGTCACCGAAGAAAAAAAAAAAAAATTCATAACTCAGCGGTCGGCAGGGTAAGTCATAGCGACAGTGTTTTGGGATGCAGAGGGTGTGATTATGATTGATTTTTTGGAGCAGGAATGCACAATAAATTCTGTTCAATATGTCAAAACTCTCAAAAAGCTGAAAACACGTCTTCGCCGAGTTCGCCCAACAAAAACTATGGTGGATGTTCTTCTTTTGCATGACAATGCAAGACCACACACCAGCCGTTACACCACTGCAGAAATTGAGAATTTGGGATGACAAGTCTTACCTCACTGACCTGGCACCATCAGACTTTCATCTGTTCGGGCCACTAAAGGAAGCTCATCGTGGGATTCATTTTGAAGATGAGGAGGCCGTGAAAACGTCCGTGCGTCAATGGCTTAGGAAGCAAGACCGTGTGTTTTACCACAATGGAATACATGCCCTAGTTAAAAGGTGGACCAAAACTGTGGAAAAGGACGGAGATTATACTGAATAGTGACAAATTAATCGTCAGTGTTGTAGTTTTCAAGCTATGTAAATTGGATTCAATTTTCTTGGCAATTATAAGAGAAAAAAATATGAGGTATTAATTTTTTTCCCACCCATCGTATTTCATAATTAACGTCTGTTTTTCTGTTATAGTAGACATATATGCATATTGTAAACCTGTCATATAAAATAGAAATATTTCAGTTTGATCTTAATTATTTTTATTCACTCACAGTTTCCTCACAATGCAAAATTAGTAGAGCATATTCTAGGAATGAAAAATAAATTACAATATGTTCAAAGATTTTATCCAAGTCTAAACAAGAAAATATCTCTAGTACATAGTCTTATGTGTCCATTTTCTTATGTTTCCGAGAAGGTATGCTTGAGGCCTTTCTGTCATAACATTATTTATTGCTTCTAGATTGGAACCAGTCACTTTATAATGTCCATAAAAGACATAAGGATACCAACATTAATATACATTTTAATTAAGCGTGAGAGAGCTATACGTACCATACTAAAGGTAAACAAAAGAACTAGTTGCAGAACACTTTTTAAGGATTAAAAATATTGCCTCTACCTTGCTTGTATATCCAAGAAATAGTAACCTTTGTTAAATTAAATATCCATTTATACTCCACTAATACACAAACACATAATCATGATACTCGAAGAAAAGAGCAAATAAGTATAATCCCCCATAACACCAGTTTGTTTGGTAAAAGCTTTATATATACTGGACTTTGCCTTTATAACGGCCTACCTGAACACCTAAAGAGCATATCTGCACTTCCTAAATTTAAATGCTGTGTGAAAAAGTTCCTGTTAGAACATTGTTTTTATAGTATAGGTGAATTTTTTGAATATGTCAATTACAAATAAATTGTTATTATATTGTACATACAGTTTCTGAATTTTCATTTCTAAACTTGTGTTGTGTATATGTTTAGTTATAAGTACTTGACATGTCCTATATCATGTACTATGATGAAAAGGATGAATAAATACAAATACAAATGACAAAACATTTATATCGTGTACTGATAAAACGTAAGACGTTTATGTTGCAAACAAATGTATGTCAGTTTGACGGTACCTGGACACTTTTGACAACATTACGCTACGAGGGACTTGTCTGAATGCCGGATAGCGTTGCATAAATTCCTTTATGCAACGGTTTAAATTACGAGGCGTGTCCGTAAAATAGGGTTTCCAATTTTATTTAATATAGAAAACATGTTTATTGTCAAAGAACGTTACATTGATGGAAAGTCGGAACTTACACCTATTTTTCAACGTAATCGCCTTTGTGATCGATGCACTTTTGCATGCGCTGTGGCAGTTTTTGTATGCCCTTGTCATAGCACTCTCTTGCCAAGTTGCGCAGGTAGCGCTCAACCTCGTCGGTCTGGAAATGTGTTCCACCCAGGTGTGACTTCAACTCAGGAAACAGATGATAATCACTAGGTGCTAAGTCTGGGAGGGGGATGGGGGGGATGGGAGTCGAATGTCGGGTAACTCTAAGCTCTATGGACCCTGGGCTCATTTGAGCATCATTTCACCCATTCCATTCATCGTCCGATATGACTTAACGTTGGAGGACGTAAATTACACAAAAAAGGAGGGATGGGTGAGGATGTCCCATCCGAACTGGGCCAGTGAGCATTTTGGTGACCCACCTCGCACACACCTTGCGATAATGCAAATGTTCGGTCAAAATCTTGTCAATCGTAGTCTTACTGACTTCAGGGATAAGTTGGCACAGCTCACGAACTGTCACACGCCGATCTTCAAGCATTTCTTGCTCCACTTTTGCAATTGTTTCGGCTAAAACCGAAGGCCTACCAGAACGCTGTTAGTCATGGACGTCTGTACGTCCATCTTTGAGCTCTCTGACCCACTTTCGCACGTTTTTGACGTCCATACACTGTGGCCCATAGACTTCGCATAACTGACGATGAATTTCAGTGGGGATAGTGCCCTGGGCACTCAAAAAAAACGGATCACTGCACGCAACTCGCACTTGCTGGCGGAAGTGATAGGAAGCTCCGTCGCAAACGGCTGCCCAGCCAAGACTAATGTTTGCAACGGGCTCTTTGAGGTAGGGATTTGAAGGGGTGAAACCAAGCTACACGCCAGTGTTGCCGGATCTCGCGTAATGGCGTTCCTCACGGCTCCAGTGCCCTGGAGACCTTATTTTACGGATACGCCTCGTATATTTATATTTCACACCAATTTTAATGCCGATATGAGAATAGCATTCAACCATGGAGACGTGGTGCTCTGTGTTCATAGCCAGGGGAAGTTGGTTGTATTAGTTACCAGCACAACCACACTCAGAGCACTGTAACTTGTTTACTGTTTCGAAAAATTACCGCTTCTGCTCCGTAGAGGGCACTATGACTTCAAGATCGACTCACCAGTCGGCTATGACGTCATTCTTGCTCAATCAGAGCGCCGGAAATAACGAATAAAAATGAACACCGTGTATAGACTACTGAATGTTCCAAAACCAACCCATGTCGTTATTTTCCATTCTCTTGGAAAGTTGCTTTTTTACAAAGTGAACGTTTTGTAAGATTAGGTTACATCCTTTAAAACAAGGTCATGTTATATTTTAATTAACACACGCACATCTCTTTGCGAGGTACAAGCTTGCCACCATTTATAATTAAAAGCTAGCTATTAATATTTCCGACTTAGCTGTGTATTTTTATTCCCGGAGGTAAGTAAAGCGCCTGGCTTTATTAAACAACATAGTTTTCGTTTTGTTTTGTTCCCTCATGTGTCCTCTTTTAATTGTGTGCCTCATCTCCCTTACAGCAGTTCACGTAATTACGCTGGACTCAACCTTTCATCTTATCATAAAAAAATCTCGAGTTGAGTAGTTCAGGACTGAGAAATGTTTGTACTTAATCGTTCCAAACAGTAAACAGCGCAGCAAATGGAACTTCACCACAGGCTAACTAATTAATAATTAAAGAATGATCATAAAATTATCATTTTCGCACTAAAATTCAATCTTATTATATTCTGTTAGCTTAATGAGAAACAAACACGCTGTAGTAGCTTCATTGTTGGTACTCCTGGTTCCTGCCTGTGAGAACCAGGCAAGTTCAGATATATTCAGTATCGCCTACCGCTGCAATGGAGGTAACACGCGAGGAACAATGTGCCGCTTTGAAATTCTGCTTTCGACTCAATAAATCTTCAGTTGAGGCCTACACAATGTTACAGGAGGCTTATGGAGAGTCTGTTCTTCCCTACAGAACAGCTCAAAGGTGGTTTAAAATGTTTAAAGAGGTGAGACAATCAACTTCAAAGGAAGGTGGACCCGGTGCTGCAGTTCCTGCTCTTACGGAAGAAAACATCAACACTGCTGCTGCCATTGTGAGAGAGGATCCACGAAATACCTTAAGATCACATTCTGAAATGCTGAAAATTTCATTGAGTGCTATCCACACGTTGGTGAAAGAAACATTACACATGAGACGCGTTTGTGCACGGTAGGTTCCAAGACTGTTGTATCCCGAACAAAAAGACGTTCGCATGTAGGTCTGCATGCAGTTAAAGTTGATGTTAGAGGAAGATCCGGAGTTTCTTTCTAACGTAATCACTGTTGATGAAATTTCGCTACTTCATTTTGATCCTGAGAGCAAATAGCAAAGCTCAGTGTAGAAATCTCCTCCATCACCAAACCCCCAAAAAAGCAAAAGTGGTTGCTTCTGCTGGGAAAGTTATGGTCATCTCATTCTTTGATATTCATGGAATGGTTTGTCAGCATGTTGTACCTGCACACACATCAGGACCTGGACAATACTACAGGTATGTCCTGAAAACATTGCAAGTCCATATCAGGCGCAAAAGACCACATTTCCGTGAAGGAGGCTGGATGCTGCACCACGATAATGCGCGGCCTCACATTGCCAATTTTGTTGCTAAATATCTTGTAAAAATAAACGTGAAGTGTATCACTCACCCTCCCTATAGTCCGGATTTAGCCCCATGTAATTTTTTTCTATTCTCTAACTTGAAGAAACGCCTTCGTGGGAGGCATTATCCATCATCAGAAGCAGTGGTGAAGGTTGCGGAGGCGATTTTGAAGGATATCTCAAAAATGGTTTCCAGCATGTCTTTGAAGACTGGCAGAAACGCTGCGACAACTGCATCGCATTCAGGAGAGACTATTTTGAGAAGGACCATCAAAATTATGAGGATCAGTAAAGGTACGTTGTCAAAAACAAAATGTGACATTCTTTATTGAACAGCCCTCGTCACTTAAAACACACGAACATATCGGAATATATAACTAATTTCTATCACTTATATTCGAAAAAATGTTGACAGAATTAGAGATGAGATCTCGATGCTTCCATGGTATCGACATTGAATGATATTTCAGAAAATTCGCTCGCTAATTTTTCAATAGCTTGTGGTGATTCTGCAATTTTTATTTTAAGAGGTGCCTTCAAGTTATAACACCTATTAATTTCAGGATATGGGCCAGATAGGAACTTCTGTTTGCTTTCTAAATACACGTGGACTCTTTGTGAATTATTGACAGAGATGGCAGCACTGTATAATGCATAGAACTCCAGTGGCAGGGACGAGAGTTAGGACTGATTTTGATATTTAAAATGGCGACGTTTTCATTACAAGAGCAGCGTGTAATCTTTCGTTTTCTCCATTTTCGTGGTGTGACACCTATTGAAATTCATTGCAAGTTGAGTGAGGAATGTGGTGACGGTACCATGGATGTGTCTAATGTACGTTCCTGGGTGTGACAGTTCCATGAAGTCAGAACATCGTGTGATAACAAACCAAGACACTTGCAGACATCGCTTCCAAAATTGGCATTTCTGTGGGATCTGTGCACACAATCCTGTATGAATGTGGTGATGGTACCATGGGTGTGTCTAATGTACGTTCCTGGGTGTGACAGTTCAATGAAGACAGAACATCGTGTGACAACAAACCAAGACAATTGCAGACATCGCCTACAAAATTGACATTTTCGTGGGATCTGTGCAAACAGTCCTGCATGAATGTGGTGATGGTAACATGTATGTGTCTAATGTGCGTTCCTGGGTGCGACAGTTCAATGAAGGGAGAACATTGTGTGACAACAAACCAAGACACTTGCAGACATCGTCTATAAAATTGGCATTTCAGTGGGATCAACATCAAGTTGGCGATGTCTGCAACTGTCTTGGTTTGCTGTCACACGATGTTTTGCCTTCATTTAACTGTCACCCAGGAACGTACATTAGACACATCCGTGGTACCATCACCACATGTCTCACTCAACTGGCGATGAATTTCAATAGGTGTCACACCACGAAAATGGAGAAAACGAATGATTACACGCAGTTGTTGCAATGAAAAGTTGCCATTTTTAAGTATCAAAAATAGTCCTAAGTCTCGTCGCTACTAGAGTTCTATGCGCTGTACAGTCCTGCCATCTCTGTCACGCATTCACAAAGACTCCAGGTGTATTTAAAAAAGGTTCCTGTCTGGTCCCAGTACTGAAAAAAACAGATGTTATAACTTGAACGCCCCTCGTATTTTAAAACCACAGAATATTTTTGCAGCAAGTAGAACATTACAAATCCTGAGAAATTGTCAGGAACGTGGTAGCTGTACAGTAACATTATAGAAGAAAATAATCGTGTGTCAACTGTCAGTTAACAGTTCCCAAGAAGAAATCACTACATATCTCCTGGAACTTCCTCTTTCTATTGTACTGGATTACTGGAAAGCAATTGACGCTAAATATTTGTGTGTTCCACCTTCAACTGTTTTCTCTGAAAGACTATTTAGTACAGCAAGACTCATATGTGACAGAAAAAGAAGTAGCCTTGACCACGAAAGAGGAAATGTTAGTATTTTTGAACAAACACTTATAAAAGTGGACTGTTTTGCTTTCAAATGTTCAATGTAGATTAAACGAAATGTCCGATTTCATCAACAGATATTAAGACTTAACACGGCTGATAGTCCATTTAGCAATAATTATAACAAAATTAGCATTTCAACACGTGTTAGCTAAACACTCATGTTAAACCTGTTGTTAAACTAACAAACCATATTTTTGTTGTTAAGTCATTAACAATTGTAGCACAGGGGTAACGCTGAGATAGGAGAAATAGCAACATGAGGAGTTTAGTGTGCCATCTGAAAATAGGGGCGCTGCGATCACCTCGTGTAGTCGGCGATTAACATAGGAAGTTCCCTTCTAATTGTAGATTTTCTGTGGGTTCGATATTGTCACTGTATGGTTTTGTTGTGCTGCTGCCCCAAGCCGGAGCCGGGCGCGTGTGTAGGACAGAAAGAGACAGAGAGAGCCTCCAGATGGTTCGGTCCATTGTTGTTGCCGAGAAATTTTTCCGAGCTTCTCGGCTTTCTAGAAACAATGGCTGGAGGGGTATACATACCGTCGATGTGTTATAGCGGCATTTATTTGTTGGTTATTGCGACAGTCGACGATCGAAGTGTACCGCAGTGATTTCATTCGTTTTGGCGCAGCAAAGCAGCTAGTCAACCTTGAAGACAGCTGATTGTGTTTTTACTGTAGAAGAAGTTGTTTTAAATGTCTGCAAACTGGAACCCACGCAGTCACAATATCGAGAGAGACATACAGATTATCTCACTTTCTAATGTCACATTTTGTATACAGTTGTGCACTTAGAAAAGTCACAGATATGTCAACGTGATCCTGAACCAGGCAGCAATGTCCAATAATAAATTCATCGTTCCTCTTGGTTTAATAATTACCACGATAGCCTGTTTTTCTAACCTAACAAAAAACAATTTCCTTTCTCTAAGCCACAAAATCGCTTATCGTGACTTCTTTCGAACAGAATGTAAAGGTAATGTATATTTGCTCTGTTGGTAAAAGAAACTCCTAGCTAAACCAAAAGGTTCTTTGGTTTTTTAGCAATTCCAACCAAGAGCGTTCTGATTCTCTGTTGGCGCTATCTACCGCGAGTCGTGCAACCACATGATTCCCTGCGCTCCTAGTGGCAGAATCACTAACTATATGGTGTATTAGAGCAATTTTTGTACCATATGACACAAGGAAACGTTTTCTTTTAATTTGTGATGGAAAGATTTTCTCGAAATTTCGATATTTAGCCGTAGAGACGTGTGCAAATTATTAGACTCATTCATGTTGTTTTACTTTGCTTCAGTTTAACATTCTAAACAATAGTAATTTACCACCGTAACCTATTTCAATTTGTCGTAATTCTTTTCCTTGCTATAATATGAAACATATTCAATGAAATTTCTCTCTTAATAATAGCTGGGGGATGTTTCTTTTACTTATAGTAATATGGTGGTAGCTCTGAATTAAGAGCAGGCATTTTCTTCATGTCTGTTTATCCAACTGTTTGGAGATATTATATTGATTCATTTGGTGAATGTAGTAGCTGAACATTGTTAATATTTGTCTTTATTGTATTTTATGGCTAATATATCCTCAGTATTTACTATTAATTGATCTCAAGCCAGGTAACATCGTGTATCTTATCCTTAGCATTCACAGTGATTCAAAAGTGAAGTTATGGTTAAAACTGCTGACTTATCTGACTTTTGAAGGAAACTCTTTATTCACAACGTGAAATAACTAAGAAATTGTGTATTTCACAAAAATCTGTGAGTCGCATTAATCAAGCTTTAACATTCGGTGAGACTTTGACCTCACAAAGGGATGGAAAATGCGGGAGGAAAAGAAAGCTATCACCAAGGATGCAAAGAAAACTAGTGCAGGTGGCAAAACAAAATAGAAGAGCAACCAGCATTGACCTCAGTAATCAACTAAAGCAGTACTGTACAGAAATATCGGCCTCAGTAGTTCGCAGAAGTTTATGTGAAGCAGGTTTACCAGCACGCAGGCCTCGTAAAAAGGCTAAACTGTCACCTGCAATGGCAAAAAAACGTTTAGAATGGGCCAAAGAGATGCAGAAACATCCAGTGGAATTTTGGAGAAAGGTAAATAGTATGAAAATTGTATGTAACATAAAATTAAAATATGAACATGTAAATGTTATGGAAATGAAATAAACAGCCTAAACTTTGTTTCTCTCATTGCTGGTTTTGTTATACTATCTTTGAGCGATTTTAAAACTGTTTAATATTAATAGAAGTTTTTATTGTTTCAGGTAATTTTCTGAGATGAATCCATGTTTGAAGTACGTGAAGAGAACAGCCAATACGTGAGGACATATAAAGAAGCATTTTCCCATCAGTGTGTCGATCAAAGAGTAAAGCACCCAACATCAAAAATGGTCTGGAGCTGTATGTCTGTCCATGGACCTGGAAGATTATACATAGTTGTATGATCTATGGAGCAGAAACCGTATAAAAGTGTATTAGAAACAAGACTATTTCCGCAAAGTAAAGAATGGTTTCCAAATGGTGATTTTGTGTTCATGCATGACAGTGCTCCCTGCCATAGAGCAAAATCTGTAACCCAGTTCCTCAAAGAAAACAATGTAAAAGTACTACCATGGCCGGGGAATAGCCCTAATTTAAATCCAATAGAGAATCTGTGAGGTATTGTTAAACAGAGACTGAAAAAATTGAAAATAACAACAAAAGTTCAGCTTATTGAGGGCCTGATAAGCGTTTGGCACAGAGATGAAGAAATAAAGGAAAAGTGCAGCACCCTTGTAGAGAGCATGCCTAAACGAATCAAAATGTTAATAAAGGCTAAAGGAATTCATACAAAATGCCAGAGTTGAAAAAATATATAGAAATAAACAGAAAATAAACGGTATATGTTAAAATTTCACCATTGAGACTAATAATTTGCACACGTCTGTATTATTATTTTTACTCTTTTTACCACATAATTATAGACATTGCATTCATTACAGAAATTCGATACCGACTCTTTACACGTTTTGAAGTATTGTAAATTCTAAAAGTTTATTCCTAGACAGAGCTCCCAGTGTATCTTTGATCAACATAAAAAAAAAAAAAAAAAAAAAAAAAAAAAAAAAAAAAAAAAAATCGGCTGCTTACAGAAATTCAACAAAAAATGTTCAAAAAGATCCCCAACTTCTGAATACGCTTTATGTGAAACTTTTTTTTTTTGGGGGGGGGGAGAATTTCGATTTTATCACAACGAGCGTATTTTTGAAAAGAAATTAAACAAATATCTTGAATTGTTTGGGAATAACCTCCACAGATTCCTTCCCTTGTTATTTTTTCCAGGTAGGGGAGGATTATTCCTGAGATTCTGAAAGTGATCCATATAATCCTCGTATAGAAAAAATAAAGGAAGTAAGAGGATTTATGTGGAGAAAAATAGAAGATGAAAAACAGGAGAAAGCTCTAAACGTCGTAATTAGAAAATGTTGACGAGGTCTTGAGAGATTAAACGTTAGACAGTTGTAGTAAGATGTAAGGTTTTAGGGCAACTTATCTTTTGTTTTAAACTCTCATTTTAATGCCTTTCTATACACGAACTATAAATGATCTATACAACGCGTGCTAATACAAATAGACAATTACAAAAACGCAGTAGTACGCATTTCCTTCTAGAACAACGGGGTAAAAAAAGGAATTACGGACTTCATATTTGAAAAACGTGTTAATATTTGTAAATTATAACAAGGAATAACTGTTTTCATACTCACGCATGAGTAACAAAAACACATCATTACGTGATACTTTTGTTACTGAAAGGTAGACCTTTTGCTGTTAGACATGAATAATCTCTGTATTGAGTCGAAATATCTCTACCACAGTCAATATGAGACAAAAACACATCATTACGTGATACTTTTCTTACTGAAAAGTAGACATTTTGCTGTTAGACATGAATAATCTCTGTAAAGAGTCGAATTATCTCTACCAGAGTCAATATGAGACAAAGGCACATCATTACGTGATACTTTTGTTACTGAAAAGTAGGTCTTTTACTGTTATACATGAATAATCTCTGTAAAGAGTCGAATTTTCTCTACCAGAGTCAGTATGAGACAAAAACGCATCATTACGTGATACTTTTGTTACTGAAAAGTAGGCCTTTTACTGTTAGACGTGAATAATCTCTGTAAAGAGTCGAATTATCTCTACCAGAGTCAGTATGAGACAAAAACGCATCATTACGTGATACTTTTGTTACTGAAAAGTATGCCTTTTACTGTTAGACATGAATAATCTCTGTAAAGAGTCGAATTATCTCTACCAGAGTCAGTATGAGACAAAAACGCATCATTA
Source organism: Mantis religiosa (assembly GCA_030765055.1). Taxonomy (NCBI): domain Eukaryota; kingdom Metazoa; phylum Arthropoda; class Insecta; order Mantodea; family Mantidae; genus Mantis; species Mantis religiosa. The sequence goes on from CM060949.1 coordinate 5,338,588, forward strand.
CGTGATACTTTTGTTACTGAAAAGTAGGCCTTTTACTGTTAGACGTGAATAATCTCTGTAAAGAGTCGAATTATCTCTACCAGAGTCAGTATGAGACAAAAACGCATCATTACGTGATACTTTTGTTACTGAAAAGTAGGCCTTTTAATGTTAGACATGAATAATCTCTGTAAAGAGTCGAATTATCTCTACCAGAGCTAGTATGAGACAAAAACACATCGTTACGTGATACTTTTGTTACTGAAAAGTAGGCCTTTTACTGTTAGACATGAATAATCTCTGTAAAGAGTCAAATTATCTCTACCAGAGTCAATATGAGACAAAAACACATCGTTACGTGATACTTTTGTTACTGAAAAGTAGACCTTTTACTATTAGATATGAATAATATCTGCAAAGAGTCTAATTATCTCTACCAGTCAATATAGTAGTTCAAACAGAAGAATAAAGTTAAAATTTGCCAGACAAAAACACATTGCCAACTCGAATTTAATGTCAAAGACATTTGACTATCGATTACCTCGTAGATGGCTTAGTCCAATGTTCATTTTTTTTAGTTATATGCTACTAGGTTCGTTCAAAAATGTTTGGCACTACAACACTAAAAACTCATTCAGGTAACATTACAGGTATTCCCCAACAATTACTATGCACTTGTTCCATTGTTCTGGCAGCTTCCGTATTTGCGTAGCAAACCATTCTTTGGCGGTACCCCCGCGTCACTGATTGACAACTGCATTAGGTTCGTCATTAGCGGTGAAATTCCTTCCTCACATGGTCTCTTTCATCAAGTCGAATATGGCATAGTGACTAGGAGCCAAATCGGGTGAGGCTTGTTTTGTGGTAAAGGGAGTTAACTTGACGGCGAGTTAATACTGTATTACGAGGTTGGGTCAAAAAGTAAATGCCTCCTACTTTTATTTTCCTTAAATAAGTAAGTTATGTGAAAACTTTGAATTTGGCGCAATTTCTCAAACCTTCTTCTCCAATCCCCTGCAGTAGTAACTTCCTAAGTCAACAGGTGGCAGAACTGCATCCTCTCGCAAAATGACTGACATCGACATTCGTATTAGATTGCGTTCTGTGATTGAATTTTTGACTGCGGAAGGTGAAACGCCAATTCGCATTCACGAAAGGCTAAAAAATGTGTATGGTGATGCAACGGTGGATGTCAGCAATGTTAGACGATGAGTTCGTCGCTGTAACGAAGCTGAAGGGCAAACACCATTGGCAGATGAAAAGCGATGTGGCAGGCCAGTGACTGCAGTGACTCCATGCACCATTCAGCGAGTCGATGACATCATTCGTGGTGATCGCCGGGTAACAACAGGTGAATTGTGTCGCATTACCTCCCTCAGTAAAGGCAGTGTGATGAGTATTATTCAACAACTGGGTTATTGAGAAGTTTGTTCACGTTGGGTACCAAGAATGTTAACCGCCCAAAACACAGAAACAAGGAAAACAATGGCCTCCGAACACTTGCAGTGCTTCAATTTGGAGGGAAAGGAGTTTCTGGAAAAAATTGTTACTGGAGACGAAACGTGGGTTCATTTTTTTGAACCTGAATCAAAGAGGCAGTCAATGGAATGGCAACACACAACGTCACCGAAGAAAAAAAAAAAATTCAAAACTCAGCGGACGGCAGAGAAAGTTATGGAAACAGTGTTTTGGGATGTAGAGGGTGTGCTTATGATTGATATTTTGGAGCAGGGATGCACAATAAATTCTGTCCGATACGTCAGAACTCTCAAAAAAGCGAAAGCACTTCTTCGCCGAGTTAGCCCAACAAAAACTATGGCGGATGTTCTTCTTTTGCATGACAATGCAAGACCACACACCAGCCGTTACACCACTGCAGAAATTGAGAAATTGGGATGGCAAGACTTACAGCCCTGACCTGGCACCATCAGACTTCCATCTGTTCGGGCCACTAAAGGAAGCTCATCGTGGGATTCATTTTGAAGAAGAGGAGGCTGTGAAAACCTCCGTGCGTCAATGGCTTAGGAAGCAAGACCGTGTGTTTTACCACACTGGAATACATGCCCTAGTTAAAATAGACCAAAACTGTGGGGAAGGACGGAGATTATATTGAATAGTGACAAATTAATCTTCAATGTTGTAGTTTTCAAGCTTTGTAAATTGGATTCAATTTTCTTGGCAATTAAAAGAGAAAAAATAGGAGGCATTACTTTTTGACCCACTCTTGTATTATCCAGTTCTGACTTATGTTTAAAGTTTCAAGTCTCCAGCTCATGGTGAAGTTGGTCTAACAATTTTTCCATATAAAAAGTAAATTGGGGTTCGGCGATATCCCTAACAACGAGTTAATATTGTATTATTGTCCAATTCTGAAATATATTTAAACTTTCAAGTCTCCAGTTTATCGTGAAGTTGAAAGTAAGTCGATAAAAACGTTTTAAATTGGTAAACTTTCAGCCTCCTCCTCAATTTGGACTTGAAAAAAGTGTAAATATTCAATTTACGAAAACAATAACGTTGCATAATTATTTAACATAAATCACGTATATTAAATGCACTCCAAACTTTTACTAAGTAATTCTTGTCCATCACTTATGGTTTCTTACTTATAAGAAATACATTCAAACTAAATGAATACAAATAATATGTCTAATTTTGATGGCTGTGCCAGTGTCGGACAATTTACTGCCTCTTACTTTCATTATTAAACGAGCTTAACTTAAATAACATATGTTAAATGTATGTAACGAAGCGTGCATATTGATTTATTAAAAAATAAATTATGATTTCCTCTTCATTCGATAAACCATAAGAAATAGACAAAAATATTTATGTATCTCGTTAAATAAAAACAGTTGCAAGATATCTGTTGCTATTGGTTTTAGCTACTCTACGCAAAGAGTATTTATTACATTTCAAAGCCAGCATATAACATTTGACTATCGCTTCAGTGTTCCAAACACGCAAGGAAACGATTTTTGTAAGGTTTACCCCGGTTAAAAGACAAATGTAACAACAACATGACCTGGGAAGAATCATCAGGTGCCTCTGGAGGATTAGGGGCGAGTAAGGAGATTTGGAGAGCTGTACAAACAAATGGACGACTGGGACGAAAACAAGCTTGTGAGGGACAAAGGGAAATTGCGAGTTGACCAAATGTTTGGAAAACACTCCTGGTCTGCAACCCCATCAACAGGTTACGTTCTAAGATATTGGATTAAATCTCAAGGCTCGTAAAACATATCGCTTACACCAACTCTGGTGACTTCTTCTTAGATCTGTAGTCTTATGATTTTTTAAAAGCTTAATTTACGTCCTCAAACAGTAAGTCATATCGGATAGATGAACGAAATGATGAATAAATGAGTACAGGGTATATAGAGCTTAGAGTTACCAGACATTCATCTTTCAGGATAAGAGAAAACCTCCAACGTTAAGTCATATCGGACGATGAATGAAATGATGTTCAAATAAGTACAGGGTACATAGAGCTTAGAGTTACCAGACATTCATCTTTCAGGATAAGAGAAAACCTCCAACGTTAAGTCATATCGGACGATGAATGAAATGATGTTCAAATAAGTACAGGGTACATCGAGCTTAGAGTTATCAGACATTCATCTTTCAGGATAAGAGAAAACCTCGAACGTTAAGTCATATCGGACGATGAATGAAATGATGTTCAAATTAGTTCAGGGTACATAGAGCTTAGAGTTACCATACATTCATCTTTCAGGATAAGGGAAAACCTCCAACGTTAAGTCATATCGACGATGAATGAAATGATGTTCAAATGAGTACAGGGTACATAGAGCTTAGAGTTACCTGACATTTAAAGGACAAGAGACCTTTCTGACGATTTTACATGGCATCTATAGACAAATCTGTGAGATTCAAATTTTTTATTTGATACATTCGCTACCGGCGAAATAACCGACTTTCTAAATACCTACTAAATTAACTATTGTAGTGGACTTCTGAATATAGGTAAATTTTGCAGTAGTAATTCCCTCCCTTCCTCATTCCAAAGCATTTTTAGCCACTCTCAAATCTTAAAGAGACCTCAAATCACCTGACTGCTATAAGTTTACGAAATACGTGCATTTCATTCGAAATCCCACTAGATTTTATTTACGAGTGCTGCCATCTTGACGTTGAAGCCGGAAACTCTTCAGCCTTCCCTCGTAAAAGCTTCCTTTTTAGTCTTGTATCATAAATAACTATTAATTAATTATAGTATTTATTTTGATCTAACAACTTTTTATTTATGATTTGAGTAACAATGTTAGGCAGCACTGGTCTTAAACCCATTACAAACACATCTTGTACATTTCTTATGTGCTGTACGAAAAAAATTACAAACACTAGAAATATATTCGTTCCTCTGTTCAGTAGACTTGATTTCTGATCATTAATGAAATACTCCAACTGTTTACCACGCTCTCCTAAAGGAACTCTGCCACAAAGCCTTTGTCCAGCTCTTCAACTGTTTTTATATTTTAGGAGGCAAATCGTGTCCACAAAGAACATTGGAAACAAAAGCTGCTGTTTTCATGAACTTAGATATTAGCAAATATCGCCTTTGGATTGAAAGTCAAGAGAAAAATGGAATCGTTTGTCATTACATAAAGGCGAATAAACTTGAAAGAACAAAACCCTGCCTTAGTGATCTTATTGGAATACTTGATTTTTCTGTTGGACCTCTTGAACGTGAAGTAGGCGAGTTAAAACTTGGTATTACATCTTATACATTTCAACTGATACCCGTATTTACAAGGGGCAGTATTTAAATTTTGTGTTTGATAACATAGGGCGACAATGAAAGTGTTTCGGGCTTAAACATAGTGAATTTACATGTATTTCCATCTGCTGAGTTCAAAAACCACTATAAAAATGATAGAGTGAGTTTGAGTTTGTGGTGTTTAAGGGCCCGTCGACAACAAGGTCATTTGGGCCCCTAAAAATGATAGATTCGATCTTGTTTTGAAGATAAAGTAACATTTCAGTTTTTAGAGTGAAGATTTTAAATTTGGGGGATTTTTTTTGGGAGCTGGCACAGCTGTCAAATAACAAAACACAATCAGAGAGAAATTTTGGAAATTAAGTGATGCAAAAGTTAATGAAGGCATTTTTGTCGAACTACAAATAAGAGAACTTCTAAAGGATCCTGCATTTGACCAAATTTTGGAGGGGAAAGTAAAGGAAGCTTGGGAAGCCTTCAATGGTGTTGTTCATGGACTTTTAGGCAACAAAAGAGATGACAACTACAAGCATTTGGTGATAGTGCTCCTGAAAAAATACCGTAACCTTGGATGCAACATGTCCCTTAAGATCCATTTTCTCCACTCCCACCTACACTTTTTCCCTCCTAGTTGTGGAGCTGTTAGTGATGAACATGGGGAGAGATTCCATCAGGACATTCCTGTTATGGAACAAAGATATCAGGACCGTTGGAATGTAGTAATGCTTGCGGATTACTGTTGGTCTTTGTATAGCGATTCTGCGGAACTCCATCACAAGAGGCAAGCTAAAAGACGACTAAGTCAATAGGCCACCACATGATTCTCTTGAGACACGATTATCTGCGAAGTATTTCTCCAGCAATTTAGAACTCTTGGCATGTAATTACCAGTTTAAAAAAACAAAGACACTTTCATTGTTGTTAGCATGTATGTAATTAAAATGTATCCTTTTCTCTCAATCCGTTAATATGTAATACTTCCACCTTGTGATATCATAGAAACTAGAGCTAATAAAAGTTTTCATTTACATATTTGTCTTTCTCAGCCCAAAATTAGTAGGAATTGCCTCATGAAGTGCTCGAAACATTCATTTTTTTTTGTCGCCCAGTGTAATTAGAAAAAACAATTTCTGATTGAAAACTACTTTATTGTTGTAGGGCGTAGGCTTTCACGGCCGGAGTCATTTGTAGGCCGTGGTCTAGTGGAAAATCTTCTTGTAGACGTTTCGTTCGAAACTGTGTCGAAAATCCTCAGTGGCATGGCCGCAACACTCTCGTTGTACTCTTGGCTGCGACTGATATGGAGCTTAGAGATACAAGAGCCAAGAGCAGGTCGCCCGGGTTCTCCAGGGCGGAGGGTAACACGCCACGATATCTATCCGCTGTGAGGATTTACCCGTGCGGTATAATAGTTAATGTCTTATTGCGAAAACTTCCATGTCGTTGTATTTGACGGCGCAGTTGGTCTCTGCTAATGCTTCTGGTGTCAGGGTGTACCTCCAAGAAGGAAGGACAGTGCCCGATAACCCTCGCTTAAGGGGATGCAGCACCGGAAACCCCAAATCCAGTAATTTTCAAACAATCTTGCTGAAAATTTTACCACTTAGTTCTGATGCATGGTGGACACAGAATTAAACATTTGGTTTTCATATCTTCAATAGTTTTTGAGTAATTAATTTGTGAAATTCAAAATTTGAGCAAAATTCAAACCGCTCCACGTGATGAAAATGTTCAAAACCTTAATTTTTCTATGTCTAAAAATATTCAGATGGTTATGAAGAAAAGATCTATCATTTGAATTTGTTGTACTGTCTTTAGTTACACAGGGGAAAAATTAGGTATGAGCAAACAAAAAAAGCCAAAAAATGATTAAACTTTGATTTTATATATCAATAACTTTAAAAATATAATGAATGATGGAAACCTTTGTTTGCTTTCTAAGAACATGTGTTAAAAATTTTATACGGACTGAATCAAAGCTGCATCTTGTGGAACATTTTGAATTGCAAAAAATGTTGAAAAAACTATAACTGACTAAATCAAATTTTAAAATCCAAAACATTTTCCTTCTCAGCTACATGCCTTGAAAGAGAATAAAACCCTGCGAATAATTTGGACACTCCTGCCTCTTCCTACTCTCTTCTGCAGCAGTTTTGTTCAATTTTAGTTTTGTTCTGGATGTTTTAGAAGTTACCTTCACAGAAATTGCTGAATGAAGTAAGCGTAATTGGTCCTTCCCTTGGTTAATTTTTAGAGATGCTGTTGAAATCTGTGTCCACTATGTCTGACTGCAGCTTGAGTGAGGCAGAACAAATAAAATTGAATGCACAGATGGTTGATATCACAGCAACCTGAAGTCTCTTCTTTGACACAAATATTTCTTTTGGGCAATTATGCCATATCATGTTATGTAAACTTTCATTTGCATGTTGTGTCTTACCCAATGTAAATCTCCTTCATCTGATGCCAGCCTTTGGTACACAGGCATCAGTTTTCTTACCACATCAGGCCTGAAGTATGTTCCCATTGTGTTATGTTTAGATGTTTCTTCCCGTGTATCGTTTAGCCTATTCAGGATCCTAACTATGTACACAGTCAACAAAAGGTCAGTTGTTTCAAAGAATGTTTTACCTATAACCTATATAATAGTTATATGCACGTTTTGATGTATAAAATACCTTTATAAATGTCAAATGACACACTAAACTCATCAATTATATTTAAAAAGTTTGTAGTTTAACGAGAAGCACAAGAAACTCACGACCCAGTTAAAAACTCACACGAAAACAAAATATAAACATTACTATTTGTTTTCAATGTTTGCCGCCAGTGTTTTGTTTCCATGGTGCAATATATTGCAAGAAATAACCATCATACCAACACACAAAATTCCACCAGAAACTTTGCCCGCTAATTTCAAATGTATTAATTTAGTACATTCAATCGAACTCAAATGACAGAATTCTGTAAATCCAAGGCCCGGCAGACACGTGCTCACGGTCATTTAAATTGTCATGTGAAGGTAATTAAATGCCTGAAACTCATAAATTTAATTGGATTATTATACTATAAGGTTCAAAGTATTTTATTAGCTCAGAAACAAAGAAATTATTTTTTCCCAAATTTTTATTCAATTTCGGTGCTAATTCCCTTAAGATGGTCGCTGTCGATATGTTAAGCGGGTAGAGGGGCGGGGGGGGGGGCAGGAGCGAGAGGCCTGATGGAGTTAGGTTTTAGGGATTGATTTGTCCAGGTCGGCTGCACGCTCTCGAACGCAGCTGCAGGTGTCACCCTTCCAGCCGCGATCAAGTACGATACAGTGTAACCTGGCGGTGTTTGAGAATGAAGGAGGAGAAGCGGACTTTACCACCCAAGGGCATCCTTGGGGGAGGCGGTAGCTCCTGCATCTCCTGGGTAGACGATGGTCATATTGACCCAGTGTGTTCACCAGCTGTTTTGGGTAAGGAGTGATCTTGGCATACAACGTGCGCGTTCGTTCATGCACGACGTCCTCGACGTAGGATATGCCGGACTGGGTGTGTAAGAAGTGTGATGGGAACGTGCGGTTGGTACCGTAGATCATTCTTAAAGCCCTTTTCTGCACGGCCTGCAGCCTCCGGAGGGTGGTATGAACCACCGAACCCCAGACCTCGCATCCGTACAGGATCACAGGCGGAACGATCGCACGATACAGACGCAGTTTAAGTCTGATTGGCATGTTTGAGCGGAAAATGGGGTAGAGTTGCCTGAGCACAGCGTGGCCGAGGCCGACCTTTGCCCTAACATTCGGGGTGTACGTGAAGCCGCGGTCCAGTTGGATTCCCAGGTATTTGGGATGGAACTCGGGGGATTCTTCTCCACAACCGCAGGTCCCCTTCCAGTCGCTATCTACGGACCTTAGCCAGCATGAGAACAGAGCTCTTCTCCGGGCTGATGGCCACCCTTCACTTCTCACTCCACCTGCCCGGCAGAACGTGTCTGGTCACATTATATCTTTGTTTATGAATGGTTCGTAATCTCTATTTACTCTAGAGAGTTCAAAGCAGTATTATTCAGTCACTCTTCCATCAAAAAGTGTATCAGCTGGATCAATGAGACGCGATCCACCTTGTCCCCTTACTACTGCTAGAACAATCCAACAAAGTTAATGTGGGCTCAAATTATGCTGCAAACAGAAATAATATTTTTACTGTCCGGCCGCTGTATCTTCGGCTCTGACATTTAGTGGCTGCAGGAGGTGGAGGGGGAAGGTTACTAGTACCAACATATAATAATGAGTAATTGAAAACATATCGTCAGAATTATCTTTATAATGAGAGTATAGGAATCTATTAGCTTCAAAACATTGAAATACAACTTGTAATTTCATTATCATGCAAGATATTCTTTACAGCATCACTCCATTCAAATGTTTCGTTCACACCTTTCACGCACACCAACTGCTTCTGTTGGTGATACTGGGAGTCTGTACATCCGGTGTCGTGGTCAGGAAGCTAAAACTGTCTGCTAGCGCCAATCACGCTGGTAGGCGTGGCTCCCGAACCCAACACCGTGTTGCCAGCTTAAATTTGTTTGAGCCACGTGGCCTAATAGAGGCTTGCGCTGGTGAACTTTCTTTGGTATAATTTTCGTGCGTGAACTCCGATGTTTAGTGTTCGTAAGTCCTATTATTATCGCTATTATAATAATATGGCTACTGGTTCGTGAAATATGCAAATACATGAAATATTTAAAATACGCATTGTTCCTCTGCTTGAAATTCCCGCTCAAGAACTGGCAACAGCCTGCTTCCCCCTCTCGAGAAATGTCAGAGCCGCAGATAGAACGGCCGAGGTATAAACTGATGACGTTGAACGACTTATTCACGAAGAAATTAACAAGGAACACAACAAGACTGGTAAAACTGCGTGAGACATCAGATAAACTACAAGAAGACGACTTTTGGAAAGAAATAGCACGTAACGAGAATTTGGAACCTATCATCATAAATTTGCAGTACTCAGACGTTGAAGACAATGACAATGACGAATTATCTCTTAACGTAAGTAACATTCACAGCTATACGGATACACCGCTGGTATCTTCGTTGGATTAGAAAAATAAGTAATTCATAAACTATAATTAATTTTAAACTATGCAAATATTCAGGGTCTTACATAAATAGCCATAACATCCAAAGTTTTGAAGTTAGAGAAGTGAAACTTAGTATACTCATTTAAGATAATACGGTTAATATGCACAATTTTTTTTCATAATTTTCAATTGTTTATAACTAATGCTACGTATTTTTTCTATATGCAGAGATATTTATAAACTTAGGCCCATTTTTTTTTTCAAAATTCACGTATGCTATATTTCTGAAATTTTGTATGTTATTTTAAAACACACTAAGAATGAATTTGTTGGATTTAGATTTCTTATTGAAGCTGTATAGAATTTAAACAAAAATGTTAATCATATTCATCCCTTAAAAATTAAAATAATTTCATATGTTTTGTATCATTACATTCCATCTTGAGCTTAATCTTAAATTCTAGAACCAACAAAATGTTCATTGTGGCATAAGAAAGCTGTGTGTTAAATTGCATCACTGTAGATGAAGTAGTTTGAGAGAAAAATGGGTTGAAGTTGTAGAAAATACAAGTTACTGGGAAAGGCAATTAAAAATACAATAAGTATTATTCAGTTTGCCTTTTAATTTTAAGTAAGAACTTCCTCATTCTGGTCTTCTTCAGCCTTTCTTTTTAAATTCCTCTTCTGTCTTGCTTCTTTCTGCATTAATTTCATAGCTCTTTCTGCACCAGCGATGCGAATGTTGTCGATACTCTGCAAAATTGTTTCTATAAACACACCAGGTTGATACCCTAACTGATGCATAACTTTCTTTCTGCCAACATTCCCATTATTAAACACTATTGCAGCATCAGATGTAACAATTTTCACCACTACTGAAGACACAAATGATGCTTTGGGGCACCTTTTCCATATCAAACTGTTGAGGCTTTCATTTGAGTTTTATGTCTCTCCATAGAGACATTTTTAGCAAGTCTGGGTGTGCTAAGAATTGGTAGTGGGCTTTATAGATTCCAAGACAGCTGATGGAAGACTATGTGCTGCTACTATGCTACTATGCAACACTAGGGCATTTAATTTTTTGAAGGTACATACAGACCACGTACAGTCATAATATTTTGGCGTTTGATAGCTAACACTATATACTATTTTGCAAAACAATAAAAAATAGGTTGTTTTTAACATTTTCTCGTACGCCCCCCTTAAAACATTTGCATAATATACGAATATTCATGTTGCAATTGTGATTTCAAGAACTGTATTATTATAAAACTTTCAGAAGTTCAGTTTGCGTTCCCTTACGTCTAGCACCACAAACGCTTGCAAGTGTCCGAGAGAGAGGGAAATTTAAGAGTGGGGATAATGAGGTGGCAACGCTGAAGGTCCTAACGCCTCTGATTCGCTACATGCGAGAGCTCTTCCCATTTGAAACACATAATACACTAATGCACCCAGAGGACATAGAAAGTCCAAAGCTGAAGATTTAGTGCAGTAATTTTCTGTTCCCGCATGAAAAATATAATTATTAAGTAGAATAATTTCTTGATAAAATTACTAAGTAAGTTTGCCTTACTTTGTTGTAATCTGTCATGTATTTAACATTTATTAAAAAATGAAAATCCTTAGGTAATAAGTAGAGAAGCTCCTGGAGAGGGAAGCAACCCTTCATTAGTGCCGTTTCATCCCCCTCCCTTCTTTAATTTTAATTAATTACACATTCTTGTAATTATAAAAGAAATTAGTAAGAATTTTGCAGGCAGCGAGGTAATTAGCGCCGAAACCTGGGCTGCTGAAATGACAATTGGAAAGATAAAGCCAGGGGCTACTGCTCGACCCCTAATGGGGCGCAGTTCATTTCCCCTCTGTTGACGTGAAGAATCTCTACCACATTAGCCAGTGTCAACGTTGATTTTAAATGAAAACTGCGATCTTTAGCAGAAATTACAGCTAGATAAAGTACTCAACACTCCACTGCAAATACTTGTTTTGAGGTAAATTTAACATCATATTTAACGTAAGCATTTTTGTAAAATAAACCGAAAAGATGTTCGCCCGCCTTGGTAGCCTTTCTGCTTCATGTTCAAGTTCCGAGCTCAAATCTCGGTCTTCGATAAGATTGTTTCCGGAGTTCTCCCTTATCCTGAAAGATGAACGTCTAGTAACCCTAACCTCTATGTATCCTGTACTCACTTGAACATCATTTCATTCATCGTCCGATAACACTTAACGTTGGAGGTTTTCCCTTATCCTAAAATATGAATGTCTGGTAACTCTAAGCTTTATGTACCCTGTACCCATTTGAACATCATTTCATTCATCGTTCGATATGACTTAACATTGGAGGTTTTCTCTTACCCTGAAAGACGAATATCTGGTAACTCTAAGCTCTATGTACCCGGTACTCATTTGAACATTATTTCATTCATCGTCCGATATGACTGAACGTTGTGGGTTTTCCCTTATCCTGAAAGATGAATGTCTGGTAACTCTAAGCTCTATTTATCCTGTACTCATTTGAACATCATTTCATTCAACGTCCGATATGACTTAACGTTGGAGGTTTTCTCTTATCCTAAAAGATGAATGCCTGGTAACTCTAAGCTCTATGTACCCTGTACTCATTTGAACATCATTTCATTCATCGTCCAATATGACTTTACGTTGGAGATTTTCTCTTATCCTGAAAGGTGAATGTCTGGTAACTCTAAGCTCTATGTACCCTGTACTTATTTGTACATAATTTCATTCATCGTTCGATATGACTTAACATTGGAGGTTTTCTCTTACCCTGAAAGATGAATGTCTGGTAACCCTAACCTCTATGTACCCTGTACTTATTTGAACATCATTTCATTCATCGTCCGATATGACTTAACATTGGAGGTTTTCTCTTACCCTGAAAGATGAATGTCTGGTAACCCTAACCTCTATGTATCCTGTACTCATCTGAACATCATTTCATTCATCGTCCGATATGACTTAACGTTTGAGGTTCTCCCTTATCCTGAAATATGAATGTCTGGTAACTCTAAGCTCTAGGTACGCTGTACTCATTTGAACATCATTTCATTCATCTTCGGATATGACAACGTTGGAGGTTTTCTCTTATCCTGAAAGATGAATGTCTGGTAACTCTAAGCTCTATGTACCCTGTACTCATTTGAACATCATTTCACTCATTGTCCGATATGACTTAACGTTGGAGGGTTTCTCTTATACCGAAAGATGAATATCTGGTAACTCTAAGCTCTATGTTTGACTGTTGAATCAGAAGTTATTGTTAAGAGAAGTCGTACAGTGAACTAGAGCTGTGCTGTTAATAACTTGCTGACATTGCTGCTGCCTTGTCCGGTGAAGAACTGATTAAGTATTTGTACTCATATTATTTGGTATTTAGTAGACTACATAAACACAAAATACAGTGTTGGTTTAAAAGAATCGGGCCGTGCTATGACGTTATATATACGTACGTGTGAGTTGCTCAGTACCGTACGATATCAATTTTCCCAGTACCGTACGCGAAGGTATATTTTTATACCCTGAACTTGCATTCACATTAGATTTCTGTCAACATGGAGGCCAAAAAGAAAGGAAAATGATTAGAGGAACATATGAAACAAGTAATGTATGTGATAGAAGGATCAATGAGCCTGGGAGTAGCAATATATATTGCTGAAACATTAACATCGACTCTGTATAAGTTGATGTTGCAGGAAAAGGCACAAAAACAGAAGAACAAACCAATAGCAAAGGGATGCAAGATTAACATTAATAAAACTATAAACAGAGAACCTAGCTCTAACTCTGTGTCAACAGAAACTGGAGATAGTGAAGAGCCTTAGAAGACTAAAAGAAAATTAAATTTTGGAACCAAAACCAGTGTTGATTGAAGTGTTCTAACAGAGTGTATCATTTGTTTAGACATCACAGACGAGGCTTGGGTTCAGTGTGTATCCTGTTGAATGTACAGGACAAGAGAACAATGATTTTTATAAATCTGATAACTGTGATTAAAAAATGTTTCATTAGTTCTAAGACATTTTTATTTTGTTGTGATAATCTCTAGAGTACGTTTTGAAAAATATATTATCATGTTACTGTGTTCTGTTTTTATCTCAAAAATGCAATAATTATGATAAGAATAATTATCTTGTGATTTATTATGCAGTTCCCTTTCCTTTATTTAGAAATATGTATTTATTTACGTCTGTCCGGTACTGGGAAACACTTCTGTTGATGCGCATTTGTCACTAATATTTACTTTAGCTTTTAACAGTCAACATGACTCGTGTTCATGAATGTTCATTACTAATGCTGTTTCTGTACGTTATCAGCTTCATATTACTAGTAACACGGTAGTTGTTCTCCATTGCAGTTTCTTTGAATTTTGAAAAAAGTTTAGGTGTGCGATACTCGGTGCATCTCCCCTAACACTTACTAACTGGTGTTATGAGGTAATCACATATGCGATACAGATGTATTTGCGATTAATAATGCATGAAGTGTTCTGTCTGGACATCGAAGCAGATTGCATCTAGTATACCACGAATCGATAACTTGTTACAGTGATTAAAATGGGGATTTTACGTGGATCTCAGTTAATATCCCGCGGGAGATAATATCCCTCTCTACCTCTCTTTTTCCCGCCACCGCAAACCACAACTCCAGCAATGAACAAAATGCACCATCGCCACTAAAACCGGAATAGATTAAACGTTTTTGCAGCATCACATGTTATTTTCTATTGGCTTACGGCGTCCTGACTGATCGCTGCTCAATTTCTTTTTAGTCGATATCCAATTTTAAGTCCGTTTCCATTCAGCGATTTTATGCATTCTTTGCAGTGTATATGGTTTGTAATCACTAGGAGAAAAGGCTGGCATAGATATCTTTATCTATATTTCTTATTTTTTTATATTTATCTATATCTTTATCTGGCATAGATATCTTTTTTCAGGAATTTGAAGTGATATTCCAAATACAGATTACAGAGGCTTCATTTTGATACAAGGCCTTGTTAGGGAGAAATACCAGGCCTGTTCATTACAGAATGATCACAATTTTTTTAACAACGTACCTTTACTCGTCCTCATAATTTTGATTGTCTTCTCAAAATAGTCTCCCCTGAATGCGATGCACTTGTCCCAGCGTTTCTGCCAGTCTTCAAAGACATGCTGGAAAGCATTTTTTGAGAGATCCTTCAAAACCAAATCCGCAGCCTTCACCACTGCTTCTGGTGATGGATAATGCCGCCCACGAAGACGTTTCTTCAAGTTAAGGAATAGAAATAAATCACATGGAGCTAAATCCAGACTATAGGAAGGGTGAGAGATGCACTTCACGTTGATTTTTTAAAGATATTCAGCAACAATATTGACAATATACGGCCGCGCATTATCGTGGTGCAGCATCCAGCCTGCTTCACGGAAATGTGGTCTCTTGCACCTGATATGGACTTACAAAGCTTTCAGGACATCCCTGTAGTATTGTCCAGGTACTGATGTGTGTGCAGGTACAACATGCTGATAAACCATTCCATGAATATTGTGACTCTGTGGGTTCGTGAAATGAAAAGTCCAATTTCACCACTCAAAAAATGTTCTTTATTTCCACCGACTTACAGTTAAACACTTGCCGATTACATAAAATTACGTAATGCACACAATTACGATTCATCAGTTCGTCCGTTACAATTGCACTCGTAATTACGTACGGTCTTCTCACTAGCACTGCGTCCTTACACCAAGAACTGACTGTCTCCTCACTCACACACACTAAACTTCTGATTAGCTGCAGCCCTTTTTATAGGCATCTCGCCGTCTTCTCGGCTTTTCTTGTTCCCAGGCGAAGATTCCAGTAGATGAAAGATCCCGTAATTTCCAGAACAGGTGGAAGAGAAACAGACCGCACAATCATGTTTTTTTCCCCCCCAGCCATCCCTGTCACCACTATAAGACGGACGAGGGGGAGGCGTGGCTAACACGGACCTCCCCTGTCTTCCGCTCTCAGCTGCTTTCATAGGGTGTTCCAACGCCCGGGTGACAATATCAAAGAATGAGATGATCATAACTTTCCCACAAGAAGCAACCGCTTTTGCTTTTTTGGGGGTTGTTGATGAAGGAGATTTCCACACTGAGCTTTGCTGTTTGCTCTCAGGATCAAAATGAAGTAGCCAAGTTTCATCAGCAGTGATTACGTTTGAATAAAACTCCGGATCTTCCTCTAACATCAACTTTAACTGCATGCAGACCTGCATGTGAATGTCCTTTTGTTCGGGAATCAACAGTCTTGGAACCCATCGCGCACAAACACCTCTCATGTGTAATGTTTCTGTCACCAACGTGTGGGTGACACCCAATGAAATGTTCAGTATTTCAGAAAGTGATCTTAAGGTAATTCGTCGCTCCTCTCTCACAATGGCAGAAGCAGTGTTGATGTTTTCTTCCGTAAGAGCAGTAACTGCAGCGCCAGGTCCACCTTCCTTTAAAATTGATTGTCTCCCCTCTTTAAACATTTTAAACCACCTGAGAGCTGTGCTGTAGGGAACAACAGACTCTCCATAGACCTCCTGTAACATTGTATAGGCCTCAACTGAAGATTTGTTGAGACTAAAGCAGAATTTCAAAGCCACATATTGTTCCTCGCGTGCTACGTCCATTGCAGCAGTAGGGGATATTTAATATGTCTGAACTTGCCTGGTTCTCACAAGCGAGACCAGAAGTACCAACAATGAAACTACCACGGCGTGTTTACTTCACATTAAGCTAACAGAATATAATAAGATTGAATTTTAGTGCGAAAAATTATGACCATAAAAATTATGACATTCATTATTGAACAGCCCTCGTACTGACCCTGCCGACGCTATTTCTCTACCCTCTGCGTGTGCGGCTGATGAGTTGAGGACGTAGACAGGACGATACATCAGTGTTAAAATAATGCCAAAAAGTTCACATAGTATAGCACACAGAAGCTCATGTTTGATTCCTATGTGACAACAAACTCCTAGCAGGCCTCTGCAGCATGTCTGCCTCAAGTACAAGAACTCCCAAGATCGAATTTCGGTCACGGTGATAAGGACTTTTCTCTGTGGTTTCCTATACTAAAAGATGAATGTCTGCTGACCCCACGCTCTATGTACCCTGTACTCATTTGAACATCCTTTCATTCATTGTCGAATATGAATTAACGTTGGAGACTTTCTCTTATCCTGAAAGATGAATGTCTGGTAACTCTAAGCTCTATGTAACCTGTACTCATTTGAACATCATTTCACTCATCGTCCGATATGTCTTAACGTTGGAGGTTTTCTCTTATCCTGAAAGATGAATGTCTGGTAACTCTAAGCTCTATGTGCCCTGTACTCATTTGAACATCATTTCACTCATCGTCCGATGTCTTAACGTTGGAGGTTTTCTCTTATCCTGAAAGATGAATGTCTGGTAACTCTAAGCTCGATGTACTCTGTACTCATTTGAACATCATTTCATTCATCGTCCGATATGACTTAACGTTGGAGGTTTTCTCTTATCCTCAAAGATGAATGTCTGGTAACTCTAAGCTCTATGTACCCTGTACTCATTTGAACATCATTTCATTCATCGCCCGATATGACTTAACGTTGGAGGTTTTCTCTCACCCTGAAAGACGAATGTCTGGTAACTCTAAGCTCTATGTACCCTGTACTCATTTGAACATCGTTTCATTCATTGTCCGATATAACTTAACGTTGGAGGTTTTCTCTTATTCTGAAAGACGAATGTCTGGTAACTCTAAGCTCTATGTACCCTGTACTCATTTGAACATCATTTCATTCATTGCCCGATATGACTTAACGTTGGAGGTTTTCTCTCACCCTGAAAGACGAATGTCTGGTAACTCTAAGCTCTATGTACCCTGTACTCATTTGAACATTATTTCATTCATCGTCCGATATGACAAAACGTTGGAGGTTTTCTCTTATCCTGAAAGGTGAATGTCTGGTAACTCTAAGCTCTATGTACCCTGTACTCATTTGAACATCATTTCATTCATCGTCCGATATGACTTAACGTTGGAGGTTTTCTCTTATCCTGAAAGATGAATGTCTGATAACTCTAAGCTCTATGTACCCTGTACTCATTTGAACATCATTTCATTCATCGTCCTATATGACTTAACGTTGGAGGTTTTCTCTTATCCTGAAAAATGAATGTCTGGAAACCCTAAGCTCTATGTACCCTGTACTCATTTGAACATTATTTCATTCATCGTACGATATAACTTAACGTTGGAGGTATTCCCTTATCCTGAAAGACGAATGTCTGGTAACTCTAAGCTCTATGTACCCTGTACTCATTTGAACATCGTTTCATTCATTGTCCGATATGACTTAACGTTGGAGGTTTTCTCTCACCCTGAAAGACGAATGTCTGGTAACTCTAAGCTCTATGTACCCTGTACTCATTTGAACATTATTTCATTCATCGTCCGATATGACAAAACGTTGGAGGTTTTCTCTTATCCTGAAAGGTGAATGTCTGGTAATTCTAAGCTCTATGTACCCTGTACTCATTTGAACATCATTTCATTCATCGTCCGATATGACTTAACGTTGGAGGTTTTCTCTTATCCTGAAAGATGAATGTCTGATAACTCTAAGCTCTATGTACCCTGTACTCATTTGAACATCATTTCATTCATCGTCCTATATGACTTAACGTTGGAGGTTTTCTCTTATCCTGAAAAATGAATGTCTGGAAACCCTAAGCTCTATGTACCCTGTACTCATTTGAACATTATTTCATTCATCGTACGATATAACTTAACGTTGGAGGTATTCCCTTATCCTGAAAGACGAATGTCTGGTAACTCTAAGCTCTATGTACCCTGTACTCATTTGAACATCGTTTCATTCATTGTCCGATATGACTTAACGTTGGAGGTTTTCTCTCACCCTGAAAGACGAATGTCTGGTAACTCTAAGCTCTATGTACCCTGTACTCATTTGAACATTATTTCATTCATCGTCCGATATGACAAAACGTTGGAGGTTTTCTCTTATCCTGAAAGGTGAATGTCTGGTAACTCTAAGCTCTATGTACCCTGTACTCATTTGAACATCATTTCATTCATCGTCCGATATGACTTAACGTTGGAGGTTTTCTCTCATCCTGAAAGATGAATGTCTGATAACTCTAAGCTCTATGTACCCTGTACTCATTTGAACATCATTTCATTCATCGTCCGATATGACTTAACGTTGGAGGTTTTCTCTTATCCTAAAAGGTGAATGTCTGGTAACTCTAAGCTCTATGTACCCTGTACTCATTTGAACATCATTTCATTCATCGTCCGATATGACTTAACGTTGGAGGTTTTCTCTCATCCTGAAAGATGAATGTCTGATAACTCTAAGCTCTATGTACCCTGTACTCATTTGAACATCATTTCATTCATCGTCCTATATGACTTAACGTTGGAGGTTTTCTCTTATCCTGAAAAATGAATGTCTGGAAACCCTAAGCTCTATGTACCCTGTACTCATTTAAACATCATTTCAGTCAGTTGCTCCTGGCAACTAAATGATTGTGTAGTTTTTATGTCAGCATATAACATTCAGTTGTTAGACATTTGATGCCCCTTTCCCTAACCGAGTATTAGGACGTTAACTTAAACTCTTGCGCAAAGTGAGACAATTACTAAAGAACTGCTGCGGAATAAAATTCCAGTACACCGACGGCACGGATGTGATCCTGTCGATTGTCAGCGTCTTTAAAAAACAAAACTACACTGTCACCTAACACTGTCTATTTCTATTTATATATTCTGTCCTTTATTTTTATCAGGGTAGTTAATCTCACTTGAGACCACTTGTCAGCAATAAATCTCATATAACTGTAAGAAAGTAATGGTGACACTAGAACTACCACCGCCCCCAGGAGGAAGGAAGGTGAAAGGAGACCACAGCTCGACAGTTATGGTGCCAGCGAAGCCTCAGAGACCTGCAGAAGTCCGTAATATTGGAATGAATTGTTACCCGGCGCACCACCGAAACTTCTCAGCCGTACCCAGAGGGATATATGAGATGATGTACAGTTTTAAAATTGATATTATTTTGAGGTTTTGCTACTGGCTGTAAAATGTGACAAGCTTGTTAATAGTATACAAATGTTACATGTATTTCTGGTTCATACACTTCTCGCTTGTTTGACGAATGTATATTTTTGTAATTTTCTAGTTAATGGTCGTGTTTGTGCACGTATAGTAAAGGCAGAATCTCTGCAAGAATAGGGGCACATCAAACCACATTATGCCGCCACATTGCGGCTCGTTTACATTCAGTGCACGTTCACATGGGGGAGGAAAAAAGCCCCATATGGCTCCAGCAATAAGAGGAGAGAAGCCCTCCCTCTCCGCTTGCATCAGGTATTTTATCGTTTCACAGCACACTTTCACTACTCCACCACTTACATGGAAAACAAAAGTACTGCTCCATAACACTCACATCACTTTCTCTACCGATTGTCATTTATTATTTTCTCTGCTAGCTGACCTTTATCAAGTAGAGAAAGTATTTTATCCCAGCCAAAAATATATCCAGATTTCAGTAAGCTGTATGACTCATTAATACACTTTTTACACAATTATTTATTTTCTCCTACCAAACTGCCACATTCACATAATTTCTCTGCTCATTCGTCTACAAGATATTCTTAAAAATCCTCTACTTCAGTCCACTTTTAATAATAAAGATGAATTTTCTTCACCCATTTTTATTTTTCAGTAGAGACACAACATGAATCAAATTAAAGGGATAGCGACAGGTTTTCTAAAAAGAGTTATAAAGGAAGTAAAAAAAAGGACACATAGAGAAAACAAATAGTGAAGTTTCTTCTCAGAGAAGTATAACGTATCTGAAAATTCTAGAAAATGATGAATGAAATGACACAAAAGAGTACAGGACACATAGAGCTTAGAGCTACTAAACATTCATCTTTCAGGATAAGAGAAAAACTCCAACGTTAAGTCATATCAGACGATGAATGAAATGATGTTCAAATGAGTACAGGGTACATAGAGCTTAGAGTTACCAGACATTCATCTTTCAGGATAAGGGAAACCCTGCAACGTTAAGTCATATCGGACGATGAATGAAATAACGTTCATATGATTACAGGGTACATAGAGCTTAGAGTTACCAGACATTCATCTTTCAGGATAAGAGAAAACCTGCAACGTTAAGTCATATCGGACGATGAATGAAATGATGTTCAAATGAGTACAGGGTACATAGAGCCTAGAGTTACCAGATCTTCATCTTTCAGGATAAGAGAAAACCTGCAACGTTAAGTCATATCGGACGATGAATGAAATGATGTTCAAATGAGTACAGGGTACATAGAGCTTAGAGTTACCAGATCTTCATCTTTCAGGATAAGAGAAAACCTGCAACGTTAAGTCATATCGGACGATGAATGAAATCATGTTCAAATGAGTGCAGGGTTCATAGAGCTTAGAGTTACCAGACATTCATCTTTCAGGATAAGAGAAAACGTGCAACGTCAAGTAATATCAGGAGATGAATGAAATAATGTTTAAATGAGTACAGGGTACATAGAGCTTAGAGTTACCAGACATTCGTCTTTCAGGATAAGAGAAAACCTGCAACGGCAAGTAATACCAGGAGATGAGAAATAATGTTTAAGGGTATGTATGACTGAAATTTTCAAATTCTGAACTAATAATGCTAGCTTTTTCAAATTTACAGCATAGGTGTAGTATAATGTAAACATGTAACAACCTAAATTGAAACCATTTTTCTCCAGCAGTTTAGAAATGATGATAAATTTTGTATAGTTTTTGTTACGTCACTAAAAAAGTCCCTTGCGACAAAATATTTTGAATTTTGGTCTAATATTTTAACCCTATGTTCATAATACACATACTTTTTGAAATTGCTCTGGGTTTTCTATGTCTCCTTTAGTTTAGGTCACAAAAATTTTTTAATTTACAAATATTCTTTTTTTGTCTAAAAAACTGTAAGTTTTGTGTTTGAAAATTAAAAATATATGCTTATATACATTTCACAATAAAACCTAGGGCAATTTCCATTCCTCATGATATTCTGAACCTGTGTAGGAAATTTCATGAATGTAGTACAAAAACTGCATCGCAAGGAGCATTTTACAGGAAGAAAAATGCTGAAAATATGAACATTGAGAAAACAGCGATTAAAGATTTGATTGCATAACTCACATTAAAATCCATCAGGCTGATAGGTTGGACCCTCAGATTTCTTTTTCCTCTCCTCTGTTGCTGCTTTTTCCAGCTTTTTCTTCTTTAGATGTTGCTTTTCTTCTGCACAACTCCGCTTCTTGCTTTGCAGGATACGAGTCTGATCTTGCTGCACTGAAGTTTTCCTTGCTGAGTCTACTACACTTTCACCTCTGATATTTCGCTGCAGCTCCAATGACTTAAGACTACCCATGTTAAACTCACTGATGCTTTTAATAACAGCAAGATCCAATTTTTGTTTTGATATGAAAACTTCCTTTGGGCACTTATTCCATATGACATGATGCAAAGATTCATTGGCATTCTGTGTTTTTCCTGTTTTGCACCGCTCTAGTAATGTTGTAGAAGCCAGCCTCTGATATATTGGCAACAATTTAGGAACTATTTTGTCTGAAAGCCTTATTTTTCTTTTCTTGAATTGAAAATTTAAGAACGGAAAACAGACAAAGAATGTGGATGTAGGCAAAAGAGGGCGTGACTCTGACAGAGTTTAAAGGCCACCGACATTTAAATAAGCATTTAAAAATGGCGTTCGGAGGCAAATTATGCATTTTTCACATTCGGGAATGTCTAAATTATTTTATAGAATTAAAATAATAAAGTCGTTATTTTCACGATTTTCATGAAATTTCAGTCATACATACCCTTAAATAAGTACAGGGAACATAGAGCTTAGAGTTTCCAGACATTAATCTTTCAGAATAAGAGAAAACCTGCAACGTCAAGTAATATCAGGAGATGAATGAAATAATGTTTAAATAAGTACAGGGTACATAGAGCTTAGAGTTACCAGACATTCATCTTTCAGATAAGGGAAAACCTCCAACGTTAAGTCATATCGGACGATGAATGAAATGATGTTAAATAAGTACAAGTTACTTAGAGGTTAGAGTTACCAGTTTGTTTTTCCGCAGTTCTAGGGTCCAGATATTTAAAACTTTTAACAGACTCCTGCCTAAATGCAGAGAGTGGTTTTATCTCGGCCTGACCTGTGGGTATTTGCGGATCATGTACGTGTTGCTGTTTCTTCTCTAGGTGCTCTGAATTTTAAAATTTCTTGTTTGATATGGCGTGGTTTAATGGAAAGCTCCGATAAACATGGGACTGGAATATTTGTAAATGGACGTGTGCGTCCAAAATTAATTTAATTAACTTCACTTGTTTTTTCCTCTCTGTAAATGTGACGTTGACGGCATCAACATCAACTGGCAAACACAGTCGATAATCTGCTCTTTCAGCGACCCTCCCTTATTCAATATTTCTTCGTCCTACTTTATCTTTTGTTCGGAGAAGCCGCGCTTTGTGACTCTATTCTTGTTAAAGCATCGCTGGTTCGATTTCTAACTTGAGCCTTCTTTTCTCTTATATTAAAAGCTTCCGATTCCCCTTCTAACATGCCGACTTGCTCGGAGAAATATCAATTCCAGGATCGCTGGGACGGAAATATCACCGCCAGTCGTCGCACACAAAAGCTGCCAACCTTACAAATATATTACCTATTTCAACTTAGCCATTCTTTATGCAACCCTTTTCCGAATAACGTCTTTAACCGTGATTGGAATTTTGATACGCGCAAGGTAAATACTCCATTCTTTAACAAACTATTCTAACAAACACTTATTCCTCTATAATTACAAATAAGCAGCTGCAAACATTTTTAATTACATATTTCCGATCGATAAATGAGAATACGAGAAAGGTCTCAAAAGTTTCCGACCTACAAGACACATTTTCAGATTTTTATTATTCAACCTCTCCTTGTAACTCTACACACTTCTCCCAGCGATGCTCCCATCTCTGTAACACGTCCAAATAGTACTCGTCGTTTTTCAACATAGTCTCCTTGTAACTCTACACACTTCTCCCAGCGATGTTCCCATCTCTCTAACCCGTCCAAATAGTACTCGACGCTTTTCAACATAGTCTCCTTGTAACTCTACACACTTCTCCCAGCGATGCTCCCATCTCTGTAACACGTCCAAATAGTACTCGACGTTTTTCAACATAGTCTCCTTGTAACTCTACACACTTCTCCCAGCGATGCTCCCATCTCTGTAACACGTCCAAATAGTACTCGACGTTTTTCAACATAGTCTCCTTGTAACTCTACACACTTCTCCCAGCGATGCTCCCATCTCTCTAACCCGTCCAAATAGTACTCGTCGTTTTTCAACATAGTCTCCTTGTAACTCTACACACTTCTCCCAGCGATGCTCCCATCTCTGTAACCCGTCCAAATAGTACTCGACGTTTTTCAACATAGTCTCCTTGTAACTCTACACACTTCTCCCAGCGATGCTCCCATCTCTGTAACACGTCCAAATAGTACTCGTCGTTTTTCAACATAGTCTCCTTGTAACTCTACACACTTCTCCCAGCGATGCTCCCATCTCTGTAACCCGTCCAAATAGTACTCGACGCTTTTCAACATAGTCTCCTTGTAACTCTACACACTTCTCTCAGCGATGTTCTCATCTCTATAACCCGTCCAAATAGTACTCGACGCTTTTCAACTTAGTCTCCTTGTAACTCTACACACTTCTCCCAGCGATGTTCCCATCTCTGTAACACGTCCAAATAGTACTCGGCGTTTTTCAACATAGTCTCCTTGTAACTCTACACACTTCTCTCAGCGATGTTCTCATCTCTGTAACACGTCCAAATAGTACTCGGTGTTTTTCAACATAGTCTCCTTGTAACTCTACACACTTCTCTCAGCGATGCTCCCATCTCTGTAACCCGTCCAAATAGTACTCGGCGTTTTTCAACATAGTCTCCTTGTAACTCTACACACTTCTCCTAGCGATGCTCTCATCTATGTAACCCGTCCATATAGTACTCGGCGTTTTTCAACATAGTCTCCTTGTAACTCTACACACTTCTCCCAGCGATGCTCTCATCTCTGTAACACGTCCAAATAGTACTCGGCGTTTTTCAACATAGTCTCCTTGTAACTCTACACACTTCTCCCAGCGATGCTCTCATCTCTGTAACACGTCCAAATAGTACTCGGCGTTTTTCAACATAGTCTCCTTGTAACTCTACACACTTCTCCCAGCGATGCTCTCATCTCTGTAACACGTCCAAATAGTACTCGGCGTTTTTCAACATAGTCTCCTTGTAACTCTACACACTTCTCTCAGCGATGCTCTCATCTCTGTAACTCGTCCAAATAATACCCGGCGTTTTTCAACATAGTCTCCCTGTAACTCTACACACTTCTCCTATCGATGTTCCCTTCTCTGTTACTCGTCCAAATAGTACTCGGCGTTTTTCAACATAGTCTCCTTGTAACTCTACACACTTCTCCTGTCGATGTTCCCTTCTCTGTTACTCGTCCAAATAGTACTCGGCGTTTTTCAACATAGTCTCCTTGTAACTCTACACACTTCTCCCAGCGATGTTCCCTTCTCTGTTACTCGTCCAAATAGTACTCGGCGTTTTTCAACATAGTCTCCTTGTAACTCTACACACTTCTCCTATCGATGTTCCCTTCTCTGTTACTCGTCCAAATAGTACTCGGCGTTTTTCAACATAGTCTCCTTGTAACTCTACACACTTCTCCTATCGATGTTCCCTTCTCTGTTACTCGTCCAAATAGTACTCGGCGTTTTTCAACATAGTCTCCTTGTAACTCTACACACTTCTCCTATCGATGTTCCCTTCTCTGTTACTCGTCCAAATAGTACCCGGCGTTTTTAACATAGTCTCCTTGTAACTCTACACACTTCTCCTATCGATGTTCCCTTCTCTGTTACTCGTCCAAATAGTACTCGGCGTTTTTCAACATAGTCTCCTTGTAACTCTACACACTTCTCCCAGCGATGTTCCCTTCTCTGTAACTCGTCCAAATAGTACTCGGCGTTTTTCAACATAGTCTCCTTGTAACTCTACACACTTCTCCCAGCGATGCTTCCATCTCTGTAACACGTCCAAATAGTACTCGGAGTTTTTCAACACAGTCTCCTTGTAACTCTACACACTTCTCCCAGCGATGCTTCCATCTCTGTAACCCGTCCAAATAGTACTCGACGTTTTTCAACATAGTATCCGTGTAACTCTACACACTTCTCTCAGCGATGCTCCCATCTCTGTAACCCGTCCAAATAGTACTCGACGGTTTTCTCTACAAAATAATTGTTCACGAAGGTGATTGCCTCTTATTTGACGAAAATCTCTGTCCTCCAAGCTCAATTTTCAGATTAGGGAACAAAAAGACGTCGCTTGGGGCTACATCTGGTAAGCCAAGCATTTCAAACCGTTATTCGTGGATTTTCGCCATTGCAACCGCTGAGGTTCAGACGGTGCGTTGTCTTGGTGAAACAGGATTTTCTTTTTCTAGAAATGCGGCCGTTTTTTGCAACTTCTGCCTTCAGCTTGTCAAGTAAAGATGCGTAGTATGCTTCTGTAATGGTTTTTGCTTTTTGAAGATAATCGATTAAAATAACTCCATAACCATTGCAAAAACAATCGCCACCACTTTCCCAGGCGAAAAAACAGGTTTTGCATCTCACTTTATTCTCGGGCAGCCAGACAGGTGAAAAGATGATTAGATATCAACGTTTATCTGGCCCACAGAACTTTGTCTATCTCTGATCCCAGCCACTTAAAGCAAGAGTCATCTGAGACTCACTTAATGTCAAAACGGCTACTCCCAATATGGCGTTGAAGCCTCCATCAGCAACGCTAGGAAAGGGAAACCTGTAATACAGCAAGCGTCAGATAAGCCTACCGCTACAGCCTGCATCCCGTTTACCGGCAACCTATCCGGCATAATCAGCAGAATTCTCGTTCACCAAAGCTAGGAAAGGGAAACCTGTAATATAGCAAGCGTCAGATAAGCCTACCGCTACAGTCTACATTCCGTTTACCGGCAATCTATCCGAAAGAATCAGTAGAATTCTCGATCATCAAAGCTAGGAAAGGGAAACCTGTAATATAGCAAGCGTCAGATAAGTCTACCGCTACAGCCTACACCCCGTCTACCGGCAATCTATCCGGCAGAATCAGCACAATTCTCGATCACCAAAGCTAGGAAAGGAAAACCTGTAATACAGCAAGCGTCAGATAAGTCTACCGCTACAGCCTACACCCCGTTTACCGGCAATCTATCCGACAGAATCAGCAGAATTCTCGATCACCAAAGCTAGGAAAGGGAAACCTGTAATACAGCAAGCGTCAGATAAGTCTACCGCTACAGCCTACACCCCATTTACCGGCAATCTATCCGGCAGAATCAGCACAATTCTCGATCCCCAAAGCTAGGAAAGGGAAACCTGTAATACAGCAAGCGTCAGATAAGTCTACCGCTACAGCCTACACCCCGTTTACCGGCAACCTATCCGACAGAATCAGCAGAATTCTCGATCACCAAAGAAAGCTAGGAAAGGAAAACCTGTAATACAGCAAGCGTCAGATAAGCCTACCGCTACAGCCTACATTCCGTTTACCGGCAACCTATCCGACAGAATCAGCAGAATTCTCGATCACCAAAGCTAGGAAAGGGAAACCTGTAATACAGCAAGCGTCAGATAAGCCTACCGCTACAGCCTACACCCCGGTTACCGCCAATCTATCCGGCAGAATCAGCAGAATTCTCGATCACCAAAGCTAGGAAAGGGAAACCTGTAATACAGCAAGCGTCTGATAAGTCTACCGCTACAGCCTACATCCCGTTTACCGGCAACCTATCCGACAGAATCAGCAGAACTCTCCCCAAATACAACATAAGGACCCCACAAGCCACCTCCGAAGATTAAGCATCTGTTGAGACCAGTTAAAGACAAACTGGATTTCCAAGTTCCGGGAGTGTACCATATTCCCTGTGAATGTGGGACACCGTATATAGGACAAACCGGAAGGACCATCACTACCAGAATAATCGAACATGAACGGAGCATTCGTTTAATGCAACCTGAGAAGTCTGGGCTGACAGAGCATTGTTTTGATAACGGCCATAGAGCCAACTTTCGGGAGACGACTATCTTGGCAATATACAACAGATACTGGGAGCGGAGAATTAAGGAGGCTTTGGCAATTTCCTCACGCTTAGTCGTGATGATGGATTTCAGTTCAGATCCTCTTGGAAATCCATCGATTTATGAAGCACAGATCTATACAGCTTGATAATCAAGTTAAGTAGTTACGTTTCTTTGACAGAATTTTCTATACTCACGCCATCTCCTGACCTGGCATTTAATTTACTGAAAACAGTCTTTTGTTCAGTAATGCAAATATTCATAGTGTTTTAGTAGGTTAAAAATAGCGGTTCCAGCGCAGACCCAAATGAGCAAGATGGCGGCCATGCGCAATCGGTATGTTTAGTGGATTTAGACAGTGTTTAGGTAGGCAGTCAATCCTCTTATTTTGCTGTACCTTATAATGCTGTGTCCTGAGGTATGATCAGAGTTTGTCTTGAACTATGATCTGAGGCTCTAGGGTTAAGGGCTGCAGGGTTTCTTAGGTAAAGTCTGTTGGTATGGGATGTTAATATCTGAAGGATTTAATGGTTAGGTCCTGAGGTATGATCTGGGACTCTATGGTTAAGAGTTGCAGGGTTTCTTAGGTAAAGACTGTTGGTCTGGGAGGTTAATAGCTATAGGACTTAGAGGTTAGGTCTCGAGGTATGATCTGGGACTCTATGGTTAAGGGCTGCAGGGTTTCTTAGGTAAAGTCTGTTGGTATGGGATGTTAATATCTGAAGGATTTAATGGTTAGGTCCTGAGGTATGATCTGGGACTCTATGGTTAAGAGTTGCAGGGTTTCTTAGGTAAAGACCGTTGGTCTGGGAGGTTAATAGCTATAGGGCTTAGAGGTTAGGTCTCGAGGTATGATCTGGGACTCTATGGTTAAGAGTTGCAGGGTTTCTTAGGTAAAGACTGTTGGTCTGGAGCTTGAAAGCTGTGGGATTTAGAGGTTAGGTCTTGAGGTATGATCTGGGGCTCTAGGGTTAAGAGTTGCAGGGTTTCTTAGGTAAAGACTGTTGGTCTGGGAGGTTAATAGCTATAGGACTTAGAGGTTAGGTCTCGAGGTATGATCTGGGACTCTATGGTTAAGAGTTGCAGGGTTTCTTAGGTAAAGACTGTTGGTCAGGGAGGTTAATAGCTGTGGGATTTAGAGGTTAGGTCTTGAGGTATGATCTGGGGCTCTAGGGTTAAGGGTTGCAGGTTTTAACAGGTAGGGTTGCTGGTATGGGAGGTTAATACCTATAGGATTTAATGTGGCATGAGCTCTAGGGTTAAGGGTTGTAGGGTTCATAGCTAAATGTTGTTGGTCTAGAGGATAAAGACCGTAGGGTCTTTTATCTATGTTTTATAGGCTGAGGTATGGTCTTATAATTTTGAAGTTAAGTTTGCTAGTCCAGCGATTAAAGGCGGTTAATCTTGGGGCAAGTACTACATTTATGCTTTACTATGTCATCCTATTATAAACTAACCTAACCTAATATACTCTTTCATTTCTACCTTCTTTCATCATTCTTATTATAACCTAGCTGTGTTTGGCTAGTGGCTTCCTTTGTTGCACCTGTTAACCTATTTGTTCTCTTTCCTTAAGTTCCTCTATTCTACCACTTTAACCTAACCTAATATATCCCATGGTTTTAGCTTCTTGATCATTGTTGAACCTAGTTGATTCTGGTATTAACATTCGTTCTCTTTTCTTAAGCTGCCCCGTTTTTACCTCCTTAACCTATCCTAAGCATGTTTCTTTTCTCATGCTAACTACTTGTATGTATGATGCAAAGTTTTTAGGCATATCGATATTATAGCTATCTTTGTCACTGCAAGAGGTATATATGCTGATTACAGATCTTTATACAGTAAATTTAACCCTTTGTGTATCTGCTTCTCTTTTCCTAAAAATTGAGGTTCTTTTGTTGCTAGGGTTTCTTGTTTTTCGTACCTTCTCTATGCTTTCAGGAACTCTATTCTACCTTGTTATGTTATGAGGTCTTATGCTTATATCTTAGGCTTTTTGATTAAGCCTTTTGATCTGAAAGACTATGTATTTTGGCTATGTTCCTCATCTCTTATGGTCACATGGCTAGGTCTTGAGGCATGATCTTAGGGCCTGGGGTTTAAAGGATATAAGTCTCATAGCTTAAGCTCGTAGGTCTAAAGGTTAAAGACTGTAGGTTTAGTGGTTAGGTCGTATGGATTCAAGGTTAGATCTCTCGGTCTAGAGTTTAAGGCTGTAGGATCTGAAGGTTACGTATGGAGGTATGATCTGAGGGCTCTAGGGTTAAGTGTTTTAAGCTTCATAGCTAAAGGTTGCTGGTCAGGAGGTTAAAAGCTGTAGGATCTGGAGGTTAGGTATTGAGGTATGATCTCGGAGCTCTAGGATTAAAAGCTATAGGCTTCATAGCTAAAAGTTTGCCAGCTAGAGATATCTTCTTTACTGTTAGAGGTATATTTGCAATGGTCTAGGCGTACAGTTTTCTTACATTTTTTCATGCAGATTGATGTCTTCGTACTCTTGTGTCTTTTTTCAAGCTTTTACCCCCTATGCATCGTCTTGTAATAAGTCGTTACGCTAAACCAATGTTCTAATGCTATTTCCATGCTTTTTCAGATGTTATGAGGTTTATGCGCGTTTCAGGGATATTTTAGACCAAGTTACGTTACTCAATTCATTTTATAACTAATTAAGAAGTTTTTCAAGGATATTTCAGATTACGAGATAGTAGTTACTTTTTAAATTTACCTATTTTAACATTAACTAAAGTGTGTTCAGTTAGCTTATGTGGTGAGGTAGACGTCCCTCGTCTTTTTTCTCTGGACTTGGGACCAGCGTCAGAATTTGTTTTCTGAACGGTAGACTTAACGCCCTCCTCTGCTCTTATTATTCAGCTGTTTTCATGCTTAGATATTTTAATGCTACGTTCTAGTGTTTATTTCTCGGAATGAAAATTGTTTTTTTTCTGCTCTAGGGTTCCTTCTTTCATTCGCCGTTCAAAATATGACAATGTCCATGGGCATATGTGGATACTCCATCATCTGCAATTACTCTCTTGTCATCATGTGGAGATAGGGATATTTTGTTCACTTCCACTGACGCAACATTATGTTGATGGGACATAATTAGGTTCATTGGCGTTCTTATGATTTCTCTGCTTTTAAGACAGTCCACATAGCTCTCAAAGGTGATGTACTGTTTAATGGCACTATGTTTTATGCCTTTTATCTTCTTGATTATGCCTCCATCGATGTCGAGTGCATACATCTTCGGTCTCAGTCCAACAAAACGACGAATGATTTTTCCATTGGCTTCATCTTTAAATTTTCCCAACACTTTCTTGTTTTTTGTAGAATGACATATGTGCTCGCTAGGATAATCAGCAGTATCCAGATGTTCCAGAAAACGTAACTTATCCTGGTATATGTCTCCGGTAGTCACACGATGGATGAAAGAGTCAGTATCTATGTACATGAGCTTCAGATTTTCAAGCCCGTAATACGGCATTAGCACATCATAATGATACCAATACATCAAGGTCTTCGAGATATCCAGCACACACATCCCAATGTATATAGGCTTGTTGAAGACTATCTCCCGTGACGCCATGTGTATTGCAGCCAGATTGGGTCCATATATAGTTCTATCAATAAATGTAGGCTTAGCAACCAGTTTTTCCAATGTCTTCCAATCGGTGACAAGTCGTATATTCAGTCGGTTTCTGATGTTTTCCATAGTTTTACCAAACATGGCATTGTTAAAAAGTTTGTAAAGATCCTTCTCGAAATCATTTCTCGATCCTTGTCGTAGCCGGTTATTGAATTCCACATAAGGCTTTAACCAACATGACTGTTGAAATTGTAGCACCCGATGGATTTTAGTCAGTTGTAACCCATGACTAAGGGCCTGCTTCAAGGCCATGTAATGCACCACATACCTAGTTCGTGATCCAAGGTGAGGAATTAGTTTCCTTGTAGAAGAACCCGGGGGCTTGATACACTCAGGTAGGAACGGTAAATCATTGTGTAGGTCATGGAGTTCTGTAGGATATTGAAGGTCCACTTCTAAGATGTATCCGAGAGGGTCATCTTCTCGTAGTATATCTAGGTTGATATCTTCAGGAGAAACCCACTTAAAACCCCCGTAAGCAAGGGGTTTCTGCATCGCCCACGCGTACTGGTTATTTGAATCCTCGTACGTAATATATTGAGAGGGTTTACTTGAGTCATACTCCTTCATGTAGTGATTGTTCGCTTCTGCATACCGATGAGAAACTTGGCATAATCCTCCTCTTATACCTGCTTCAACCATGAGTAGCTGGTCATAATCCTGTAGTAATTCCAGTTCAATTCGTGTGTACAACAGCATTGCATCCCACGTAAGTCCGGGTGATGTATAATAATGTGCGGGATCAACTTTATGGGTTTTCAGGGTCTGCTCTCTGAATGTTTCAAACACATCTGCTAGTAGAAGGACATCCGAAGTTAAGTAGAGGTCACTGTACTCGCCTAGTGTTCTGATGTTGAAGTGACTCCATACGGTTTTTGCATGCTGATACTCTGCATCACTAATTTCTTCTCTGTTTAACTTACTGTAGAATGCTTCTCTCGGAGGAAGTTCTGTCTCACTCAAAACATCCCATGATGTAACGTAATCATAGGGAAACACACCTTTACGCATCATCAAATCGATCTTCTCTGCTCCAAAGTACTTCTGAGTTTCAGGATATGATGTTAGATTTTTTGCTAGTTTATCCAAGCTGGTACTAAGGAAGCGATAGGTATCCACAAAACGAAGTTTAATGTCACCAACATACTTGGAAAATGATATATAACTTTCCTCAGAGCTAGGAATAACTTCTACTCTATCGCTAGTACAGCCTAACTCCTTAACAATGAAATGGGAGTCATATCCACTCAGGTTATGTATGAAGACAGGAATATAATTAGGCGTTTTACAGGTTAGATTACACTGATTATGTAGACTTCCTCGATATTCACCACTTATATGATCATGATCTCGTACTTTCCAGTTATCGTCGGTAAATTCTTTACCACATAAGTAGCATTCTGTAGAAGATTCGAATGATTTTTGTTGCTTATCTGTCAGAGTTAATGGAGCACCAGTTTTGTATACAGCATTAATTTTCTTTGCGAGAGAACTTACATACTCCATAAACTTCGGTGCAGCGTCACAACCTCTATATACATAGGGTTCAGTAGGAAGACCAGTCTGTAAACCTTCAATTGTAGCTGAGGATTTGACATAAACACAGAAACTCATAGGAATATGCTTCTGATATGGAACTGTATAAGACGTTTCGGGATTAGAAGAACACCCGTGGTAAGGGGTAAGAATGCTTTCAAAGTCAGCGTATATGACATAAGGTAATTTCAACATCCTTTCATGATTCTTGAATCTAACAATAGATTTCTCCTTAGTTGGCATAACAATCTTAGCAACTCCGTGTTGGCTACATATTTTTCTATGCTCATTTAACCTCTCAACTCCTCCATTTCGATACTCAAAGTGCGTAAAACAGCGTTTGCAGATACAGAGTTTTCCCTCACATTTGGTTTTTTGTTGATGAATAAGTCTCTCGAAATTCTTTATATAAACGTAATGATGACGTCCAGCTGAATTGCTTAACAGAAGCAGGTCGCGATGCTCAGCCAGTTCTTCATTGACAACTTTCATAGGAAACACTTGATTTTTCTCATCCAGCCCGAAAACATTTATAGAGATGTTATTTTTTCGTTCAAATTTCGGGATATCAGTCAGGCTCGTAGGAAACGAGAGGCAGGAAAAGTCATATCTCTCTTGAAGATCCTTATACTTGCTAACACGTTGAGGATCCTTGTGAATGAACTTGGCGAGAACAGCATACATAAAACACTTTTCATCTTCATAATTCTGTGGATTTATGCAGGCTCCTTTAGCTCCAATAGAGGTCGGTAGAGGGATGTAACTGGTTCCCCTCAGTCCATTATTCTTGTTGATTCTAACACGCACACCATCAACAGCTAATAAAGCCCAACTGCTTCCTTTAAGTTGACTTTCCTCCATTTCAGTACAAAGTTTCTTGAATTTACTTTCCAATATGGCGTCCAAGTCACTTTCTAAAAATATTGCTTGATTTGGCGTTTTAAAGGCTTTATCAGTAGTGTCACCAACGGCATTCACAAACCGACATTCAGCCATGAGGTTAATTTTCACACTTTTATGCATCCTCAGTTGCTTCTGAACGGCTTGAATTATCCGCTGTTTTGATTCCTGGAGATATGTATTCAGGTCTTGGCATGTAGAGCACTGGATGAAATATGATTTCAGTCGATCCTGGAAAGCTGTTTCATATTCTACGACATCGTCTTCATCAGGAACCATTAACAGCAATTTATGTTTGGTAGGCTCGATCTTGAGTTTCTTAGCAGTAGTTATTCTCTCGCATCGTTCTTGGTGAGTATCTCTGCGATTCTCAGTATCATAAACGTTACCACAATGTTTACATTCGTAAAACCGGCCACATACCAGCTCATGTCTCTTTTTATTGTAGCTTTTCAGGAAACTCTTTGCACATATGCTACACCTATTTTCAGGTATAGTGTCTAACAGAGCTTCCATCGCTATAGTTTTTTGTTGTGTGCAGGCTAATTCTCGGGAATATGCTGCCAAGTAAGTGTCATGATACACTTCTCACTTCTCTTCTTCACCTTGATAAGTTATCAGCGCTACTGATGATGAATTTCACTGTAGAAGCTGATCCGCTATGCTATAAACACACTAGCGTAATTACAATCTAAGATCGATAAAGCTCTCTTTATACACTTAGCACAGACCTAATAGAAAACTTCATCATCCCCTTCACCAATGGGATTCGAAGGTGGCACTCCTATCGGAGAAAACCTAAAGGAAAACTTCATCACACCACCACCACCACCACCACCACCACCACCACCACCACCACCACCACCTTTGTAGTTCGAAGGTGGCGCTCCTATCGGAGAAAACCTAAAAGAAAACTATTATCTTGCTACCACAGGGGTTCGAATATGCTTCTACTATTGGAGAAAACCTAAAAGAAAACTCTATTAATTTCCCAGTTTTCGATTATTCTTTAACTACTTTACAATTCACATGAGAGAAAAAATTAGACAAATTAAAATTGAAAAAGGAAATAGATAGCTAGATTTGAAGATAAAATTTAGACAATTCAAACGAGTATAAACACGACTAAGCTCCGCCTTTTAGTTTTAAAGTTACATTAGGAGCTCCCATTGCCACCCGTAGACACCTCTCCGTCATCTTCAACCACGTGTTCTTGATTCTTTTCACACATATCTTAACATAACAGTTCTATTTTTCTCAAGTTCATCTATTACACCGTTTAACTGATCCACGGGGCACCCTTAGAATCCTTCACTTCATCCTCAAACACACCTTCTTGAACCCTTTTGATATATTTTAACCTATTTATGTTTGTTGCTACGGGCATCCGTTCTCTTTTCTTAAGTTAAATTATTACGACCATCTTGTTATGTTTAAGTCTCATGCTTATATATTAAACTTTGTGATTAAGTATTTTGATTTGAAAGTCTATGTAAATCGGTTAAGGTAAACATCTCTTCTCAACATGAGACAAGTCATGATGTATGATCTTATGGGGTGAGCTTGCCAACACGTCTAAAAGCATTTATATTCAAAGGTATTTAAATTATCCCACCGAGATTTGAACCCTGATCCTAAGGCGTAAATTACCATTTCAACAACAATTCACACCTAAAGTATATATGTATACGCTATTTCATTGCGCTAACGTTATTAGTTCAAGAGTTATTTAAGATTCAAGTTATTGCGACAGTAGCGGTTATCGAACCACGGGTCTGTAGGATACGGAATCATAAATCATTCACAGCATATGTTGAATGAAAAAAACCTGCGCTTTCCCCTGCTGTTCTATGTGCAATAGATCAGAAATAGAACACAATTACATAATTCAATGGACGATGGGAACTGAACCAGGGACCCTTGAGCTACACGTTGTCAGCATATGATTAACTATGAGAAGCATAACCATATAAAGGTTATTTCACTTCTCTAGACCCAGCGGTTACAGAGATATTTAAATTAAACGATTTACATAGACTTTCAAATCAAAATACTTAATCACAAAGTTTAATATATAAGCATGAGACTTAAACATAACAAGATGGTCGTAATAATTTAACTTAAGAAAAGAGAACGGATGCCCGTAGCAACAAACATAAATAGGTTAAAATATATCAAAAGGGTTCAAGAAGGTGTGTTTGAGGATGAAGTGAAGGATTCTAAGGGTGCCCCGTGGATCAGTTAAACGGTGTAATAGATGAACTTGAGAAAAATAGAACTGTTATGTTAAGATATGTGTGAAAAGAATCAAGAACACGTGGTTGAAGATGACGGAGAGGTGTCTACGGGTGGCAATGGGAGCTCCTAATGTAACTTTAAAACTAAAAGGCGGAGCTTAGTCGTGTTTATACTCGTTTGAATTGTCTAAATTTTATCTTCAAATCTAGCTATCTATTTCCTTTTTCAATTTTAATTTGTCTAATTTTTTCTCTCATGTGAATTGTAAAGTAGTTAAAGAATAATCGAAAACTGGGAAATTAATAGAGTTTTCTTTTAGGTTTTCTCCAATAGTAGAAGCATATTCGAACCCCTGTGGTAGCAAGATAATAGTTTTCTTTTAGGTTTTCTCCGATAGGAGCGCCACCTTCGAACTACAAAGGTGGTGGTGGTGGTGGTGGTGGTGGTGGTGTGATGAAGTTTTCCTTTAGGTTTTCTCCGATAGGAGTGCCACCTTCGAATCCCATTGGTGAAGGGGATGATGAAGTTTTCTATTAGGTCTGTGCTAAGTGTATAAAGAGAGCTTTATCGATCTTAGATTGTAATTACGCTAGTGTGTTTATAGCATAGCGGATCAGCTTCTACAGTGAAATTCATCATCAGTAGCGCTGATAACTTATCAAGGTGAAGAAGAGAAGTGAGAAGTGTATCATGACACTTACTTGGCAGCATATTCCCGAGAATTAGCCTGCACACAACAAAAAACTATAGCGATGGAAGCTCTGTTAGACACTATACCTGAAAATAGGTGTAGCATATGTGCAAAGAGTTTCCTGAAAAGCTACAATAAAAAGAGACATGAGCTGGTATGTGGCCGGTTTTACGAATGTAAACATTGTGGTAACGTTTATGATACTGAGAATCGCAGAGATACTCACCAAGAACGATGCGAGAGAATAACTACTGCTAAGAAACTCAAGATCGAGCCTACCAAACATAAATTGCTGTTAATGGTTCCTGATGAAGACGATGTCGTAGAATATGAAACAGCTTTCCAGGATCGACTGAAATCATATTTCATCCAGTGCTCTACATGCCAAGACCTGAATACATATCTCCAGGAATCAAAACAGCGGATAATTCAAGCCGTTCAGAAGCAACTGAGGATGCATAAAAGTGTGAAAATTAACCTCATGGCTGAATGTCGGTTTGTGAATGCCGTTGGTGACACTACTGATAAAGCCTTTAAAACGCCAAATCAAGCAATATTTTTAGAAAGTGACTTGGACGCCATATTGGAAAGTAAATTCAAGAAACTTTGTACTGAAATGGAGGAAAGTCAACTTAAAGGAAGCAGTTGGGCTTTATTAGCTGTTGATGGTGTGCGTGTTAGAATCAACAAGAATAATGGACTGAGGGGAACCAGTTACATCCCTCTACCGACCTCTATTGGAGCTAAAGGAGCCTGCATAAATCCACAGAATTATGAAGATGAAAAGTGTTTTATGTATGCTGTTCTCGCCAAGTTCATTCACAAGGATCCTCAACGTGTTAGCAAGTATAAGGATCTTCAAGAGAGATATGACTTTTCCTGCCTCTCGTTTCCTACGAGCCTGACTGATATCCCGAAATTTGAACGAAAAAATAACATCTCTATAAATGTTTTCGGGCTGGATGAGAAAAATCAAGTGTTTCCTATGAAAGTTGTCAATGAAGAACTGGCTGAGCATCGCGACCTGCTTCTGTTAAGCAATTCAGCTGGACGTCATCATTACGTTTATATAAAGAATTTCGAGAGACTTATTCATCAACAAAAAACCAAATGTGAGGGAAAACTCTGTATCTGCAAACGCTGTTTTACGCACTTTGAGTATCGAAATGGAGGAGTTGAGAGGTTAAATGAGCATAGAAAAATATGTAGCCAACACGGAGTTGCTAAGATTGTTATGCCAACTAAGGAGAAATCTATTGTTAGATTCAAGAATCATGAAAGGATGTTGAAATTACCTTATGTCATATACGCTGACTTTGAAAGCATTCTTACCCCTTACCACGGGTGTTCTTCTAATCCCGAAACGTCTTATACAGTTCCATATCAGAAGCATATTCCTATGAGTTTCTGTGTTTATGTCAAATCCTCAGCTACAATTGAAGGTTTACAGACTGGTCTTCCTACTGAACCCTATGTATATAGAGGTTGTGACGCTGCACCGAAGTTTATGAAGTATGTAAGTTCTCTCGCAAAGAAAATTAATGCTGTATACAAAACTGGTGCTCCATTAACTCTGACAGATAAGCAACAAAAATCATTCGAATCTTCTACAGAATGCTACTTATGTGGTAAAGAATTTACCGACGATAACTGGAAAGTACGAGATCATGATCATATAAGTGGTGAATATCGAGG
Organism: Mantis religiosa; assembly: GCA_030765055.1. NCBI lineage: Eukaryota > Metazoa > Arthropoda > Insecta > Mantodea > Mantidae > Mantis > Mantis religiosa. The sequence goes on from CM060949.1 coordinate 5,377,341, forward strand.
AAGTCTACATAATCAGTGTAATCTAACCTGTAAAACGCCTAATTATATTCCTGTCTTCATACATAACCTGAGTGGATATGACTCCCATTTCATTGTTAAGGAGTTAGGCTGTACTAGCGATAGAGTAGAAGTTATTCCTAGCTCTGAGGAAAGTTATATATCATTTTCCAAGTATGTTGGTGACATTAAACTTCGTTTTGTGGATACCTATCGCTTCCTTAGTACCAGCTTGGATAAACTAGCAAAAAATCTAACATCATATCCTGAAACTCAGAAGTACTTTGGAGCAGAGAAGATCGATTTGATGATGCGTAAAGGTGTGTTTCCCTATGATTACGTTACATCATGGGATGTTTTGAGTGAGACAGAACTTCCTCCGAGAGAAGCATTCTACAGTAAGTTAAACAGAGAAGAAATTAGTGATGCAGAGTATCAGCATGCAAAAACCGTATGGAGTCACTTCAACATCAGAACACTAGGCGAGTACAGTGACCTCTACTTAACTTCGGATGTCCTTCTACTAGCAGATGTGTTTGAAACATTCAGAGAGCAGACCCTGAAAACCCATAAAGTTGATCCCGCACATTATTATACATCACCCGGACTTACGTGGGATGCAATGCTGTTGTACACACGAATTGAACTGGAATTACTACAGGATTATGACCAGCTACTCATGGTTGAAGCAGGTATAAGAGGAGGATTATGCCAAGTTTCTCATCGGTATGCAGAAGCGAACAATCACTACATGAAGGAGTATGACTCAAGTAAACCCTCTCAATATATTACGTACGAGGATTCAAATAACCAGTACGCGTGGGCGATGCAGAAACCCCTTGCTTACGGGGGTTTTAAGTGGGTTTCTCCTGAAGATATCAACCTAGATATACTACGAGAAGATGACCCTCTCGGATACATCTTAGAAGTGGACCTTCAATATCCTACAGAACTCCATGACCTACACAATGATTTACCGTTCCTACCTGAGTGTATCAAGCCCCCGGGTTCTTCTACAAGGAAACTAATTCCTCACCTTGGATCACGAACTAGGTATGTGGTGCATTACATGGCCTTGAAGCAGGCCCTTAGTCATGGGTTACAACTGACTAAAATCCATCGGGTGCTACAATTTCAACAGTCATGTTGGTTAAAGCCTTATGTGGAATTCAATAACCGGCTACGACAAGGATCGAGAAATGATTTCGAGAAGGATCTTTACAAACTTTTTAACAATGCCATGTTTGGTAAAACTATGGAAAACATCAGAAACCGACTGAATATACGACTTGTCACCGATTGGAAGACATTGGAAAAACTGGTTGCTAAGCCTACATTTATTGATAGAACTATATATGGACCCAATCTGGCTGCAATACACATGGCGTCACGGGAGATAGTCTTCAACAAGCCTATATACATTGGGATGTGTGTGCTGGATATCTCGAAGACCTTGATGTATTGGTATCATTATGATGTGCTAATGCCGTATTACGGGCTTGAAAATCTGAAGCTCATGTACATAGATACTGACTCTTTCATCCATCGTGTGACTACCGGAGACATATACCAGGATAAGTTACGTTTTCTGGAACATCTGGATACTGCTGATTATCCTAGCGAGCACATATGTCATTCTACAAAAAACAAGAAAGTGTTGGGAAAATTTAAAGATGAAGCCAATGGAAAAATCATTCGTCGTTTTGTTGGACTGAGACCGAAGATGTATGCACTCGACATCGATGGAGGCATAATCAAGAAGATAAAAGGCATAAAACATAGTGCCATTAAACAGTACATCACCTTTGAGAGCTATGTGGACTGTCTTAAAAGCAGAGAAATCATAAGAACGCCAATGAACCTAATTATGTCCCATCAACATAATGTTGCGTCAGTGGAAGTGAACAAAATATCCCTATCTCCACATGATGACAAGAGAGTAATTGCAGATGATGGAGTATCCACATATGCCCATTGACATTGTCATATTTTGAACGGCGAATGAAAGAAGGAACCCTAGAGCAGAAAAAAAACAATTTTCATTCCGAGAAATAAACACTAGAACGTAGCATTAAAATATCTAAGCATGAAAACAGCTGAATAATAAGAGCAGAGGAGGGCGTTAAGTCTACCGTTCAGAAAACAAATTCTGACGCTGGTCCCAAGTCCAGAGAAAAAAGACGAGGGACGTCTACCTCACCACATAAGCTAACTGAACACACTTTAGTTAATGTTAAAATAGGTAAATTTAAAAAGTAACTACTATCTCGTAATCTGAAATATCCTTGAAAAACTTCTTAATTAGTTATAAAATGAATTGAGTAACGTAACTTGGTCTAAAATATCCCTGAAACGCGCATAAACCTCATAACATCTGAAAAAGCATGGAAATAGCATTAGAACATTGGTTTAGCGTAACGACTTATTACAAGACGATGCATAGGGGGTAAAAGCTTGAAAAAAGACACAAGAGTACGAAGACATCAATCTGCATGAAAAAATGTAAGAAAACTGTACGCCTAGACCATTGCAAATATACCTCTAACAGTAAAGAAGATATCTCTAGCTGGCAAACTTTTAGCTATGAAGCCTATAGCTTTTAATCCTAGAGCTCCGAGATCATACCTCAATACCTAACCTCCAGATCCTACAGCTTTTAACCTCCTGACCAGCAACCTTTAGCTATGAAGCTTAAAACACTTAACCCTAGAGCCCTCAGATCATACCTCCATACGTAACCTTCAGATCCTACAGCCTTAAACTCTAGACCGAGAGATCTAACCTTGAATCCATACGACCTAACCACTAAACCTACAGTCTTTAACCTTTAGACCTACGAGCTTAAGCTATGAGACTTATATCCTTTAAACCCCAGGCCCTAAGATCATGCCTCAAGACCTAGCCATGTGACCATAAGAGATGAGGAACATAGCCAAAATACATAGTCTTTCAGATCAAAAGGCTTAATCAAAAAGCCTAAGATATAAGCATAAGACCTCATAACATAACAAGGTAGAATAGAGTTCCTGAAAGCATAGAGAAGGTACGAAAAACAAGAAACCCTAGCAACAAAAGAACCTCAATTTTTAGGAAAAGAGAAGCAGATACACAAAGGGTTAAATTTACTGTATAAAGATCTGTAATCAGCATATATACCTCTTGCAGTGACAAAGATAGCTATAATATCGATATGCCTAAAAACTTTGCATCATACATACAAGTAGTTAGCATGAGAAAAGAAACATGCTTAGGATAGGTTAAGGAGGTAAAAACGGGGCAGCTTAAGAAAAGAGAACGAATGTTAATACCAGAATCAACTAGGTTCAACAATGATCAAGAAGCTAAAACCATGGGATATATTAGGTTAGGTTAAAGTGGTAGAATAGAGGAACTTAAGGAAAGAGAACAAATAGGTTAACAGGTGCAACAAAGGAAGCCACTAGCCAAACACAGCTAGGTTATAATAAGAATGATGAAAGAAGGTAGAAATGAAAGAGTATATTAGGTTAGGTTAGTTTATAATAGGATGACATAGTAAAGCATAAATGTAGTACTTGCCCCAAGATTAACCGCCTTTAATCGCTGGACTAGCAAACTTAACTTCAAAATTATAAGACCATACCTCAGCCTATAAAACATAGATAAAAGACCCTACGGTCTTTATCCTCTAGACCAACAACATTTAGCTATGAACCCTACAACCCTTAACCCTAGAGCTCATGCCACATTAAATCCTATAGGTATTAACCTCCCATACCAGCAACCCTACCTGTTAAAACCTGCAACCCTTAACCCTAGAGCCCCAGATCATACCTCAAGACCTAACCTCTAAATCCCACAGCTATTAACCTCCCTGACCAACAGTCTTTACCTAAGAAACCCTGCAACTCTTAACCATAGAGTCCCAGATCATACCTCGAGACCTAACCTCTAAGTCCTATAGCTATTAACCTCCCAGACCAACAGTCTTTACCTAAGAAACCCTGCAACTCTTAACCCTAGAGTCCCAGATCATACCTCAAGACCTAACCTCTAAATCCCACAGCTTTCAAGCTCCAGACCAACAGTCTTTACCTAAGAAACCCTGCAACTCTTAACCATAGAGTCCCAGATCATACCTCGAGACCTAACCTCTAAGTCCTATAGCTATTAACCTCCCAGACCAACAGTCTTTACCTAAGAAACCCTGCAACTCTTAACCATAGAGTCCCAGATCATACCTCAGGACCTAACCATTAAATCCTTCAGATATTAACATCCCATACCAACAGACTTTACCTAAGAAACCCTGCAGCCCTTAACCATAGAGTCCCAGATCATACCTCGAGACCTAACCTCTAAGTCCTATAGCTATTAACCTCCCAGACCAACAGTCTTTACCTAAGAAACCCTGCAACTCTTAACCATAGAGTCCCAGATCATACCTCAGGACCTAACCATTAAATCCTTCAGATATTAACATCCCATACCAACAGACTTTACCTAAGAAACCCTGCAGCCCTTAACCCTAGAGCCTCAGATCATAGTTCAAGACAAACTCTGATCATACCTCAGGACACAGCATTATAAGGTACAGCAAAATAAGAGGATTGACTGCCTACCTAAACACTGTCTAAATCCACTAAACATACCGATTGCGCATGGCCGCCATCTTGCTCATTTGGGTCTGCGCTGGAACCGCTATTTTTAACCTACTTGTTTTGTTTATAGTTGTGTTATATCCAGTATTTCATTTGTGGTTATAACAGTTTATAAATATCCTGATGGTGGGAGAGATGCACACTTCCGAAACGTTGATATTGTAACGCGGGCGCTGGAGCACCCTGTAAAGCAGCTGGCAGCGGAAGGTAGGGGAGGTTCGGTTAGCCACACCTCCTCCTCGTTTGTCTTGTGGTGGTGACAGACTGTGGTCAGGGAAAAAACATGACTGTGTCGCCGGTTTTCTCTACACCTGTTTCTCGATCTTTCTGTTACTAGAACAATCCTGTAAACACGAGAAACCGGCGATATTCCTATATAAAGAGAGCTACAGACAGACAGACGGAGTTAGTGAGTTGAGTTGGTTTTGGTTGAGTCAGTCAGTCAGTTGGTTAGTGTGTGAGTGAGGACAGTTCTTGGTGTAAGAAGGCAGTGTTAGTCAGTGACGTGTTAATGAACGAAAGGATTGTGCAACGGAAGACTGTACGTAACTGGTATGTGCATCGGAGTTTATGTAACCGCGAGTACAGTGAAATTGTAACGAACGGACTGGTGAATTGTAACTGTGTGCAGCAAGTAATTCTGTGTAATTGGCAAGTGTTAAACTGTAAGTCGGTGGAAATAAAGAACATTGTTGAGTTTGTGTTATTGGACTTTTTATTCCACGAACCCACAAAGTCACAATATCTAATCGTCTTTTCACCCGGCTAGCTGCCCGAGAAGAACGTGAGCGTATTCCTCCCCAGGAAACTTCAGGTCCTATTTTCGCTTTTGCTTGCTTTGGAGCTGGTTTTCTCATTCCAGTTCACTGTTTGGATTGTATTTTTGTTTCGGGCGTATAATGGTGTATTGAAGTTTCATCTACAGCAAATTATCGGCGAAAACCTCCGATTTACTGCGCCTAAATTGCGCCAACAGAGCGTTGGAAATGTTCATTCGAACACGTTTTTGATCTAACGTGAGCAAACGCGGCACCCAACGCGTGGACAGCTTTCTCATGTCAAAATGTTGATTTAATGTGTGCCAGACACGTTTTTTTGACATGTTCTGCTATCTCTCTCAGTTTAATTCGGCGGTCGTTTTGCACCATTTTGTGAACTTTGGCGATGTTTTTGTCGGTACTTACAGCTTTTGGTAAGTTCATCGTCTCCCAAGCTCTTACGGCCACGTTTAAATTCATCTGCCAGAAATGTCAATGTGGTAGATGATGGTGCAAAGTCCCCATACACAGAATTCAACTCATCTTTGATCTGTGCTATTAACATTTTTTTTTTTACTGACAGCTCGAAACTCGATTTTGTCCATTTTCATAAAACCACTCATATCAACTCTCTCAAACGACTGTTACATAACAACTGAGTATCAAAAATGGCTGAAACTTTGCTGAGTAACTGTCAACAAATGGACAACGAAATTCACACTAGCTTTTATTTACGAATGCTGTCATATTCTTGTTGAGGTCGGAAACTTTTCAGACCACCCTTGTAGAGGAATGCACTGCGATAATAAAATTTTTTACGAGCTGGTCAGTCTCTGCATTGCCAGGAGGGACGAAAAAAATGAATAACGACACTCCATTTGAGAAAACTATTGGAAAGTTGGTATAGAAATCATAGGTAAAAATTATGGTTATTTGCGGGAATTGCAAGGTAAGTTGATGTTCATTAGTGAGTGAAAAAATTTAACGTTCGGGGCTTTAGCACTCAGAGTTATCAAAAATTGTTAGTTCCATTCGTAATGTTATCCGTTACTTAAGAATAAATCGATTTGCATTATGAATTATAACAATTATTAAAGATTGTTTCACAAAATATTTAGAATCGATGTTTTTACTAGGAGTAAGATGATACTGGAGGCTTTGAATAACTAAGAATCGTTACTATGATGATTCAAAAATAACAAATGCTAAACTGTATGTCAAAATGAGTGATTCAGGTGACGGAAGTTTTATACCTGAAGAAATTCGAGAAGAAGCTAATTTTAGTTTGCTGCCACACAAGCCATCTGCAGTTTATGACAAAGAATATTTATGTTTTAAGAAATAGTGCAGTTGAAAAAGTGTTAGGAATATTTGCGAGGAAGAGCTTGTAAAAAAATTGAATATCGGACTAAGTCATCTACAAGGATGTCGATAGTCAAAGATATTATAATACGACGTACGCCCAGAAAGTAAGTTCTGTTTGGTAATAAAATTAAGTTGTGTAAAGATACAGAAAAATCATTTATTGCACAAAATTCTACAACTCTTAAACTACTTTTCCACATAACTGCCAAAATTTTGCAGGTATTTGTCATAGCGAGGCACAAGTTTTGTATACCTTTTCATAGAAATTTGCCATCTGTGTCTTCAACAAGATTTTTTCTCTTATCCTGAAAGATGAATGTCTGGTAACTGTATGCTCTATGTACCCTGTATTCATTTGAACATCATTTCGTTCATCGTCCGATATGACTTAACGTTGGAGGTTTTCTCTTATCCTGAAAGATGAATGTCTAGTAACTCTAAACTCTATGTACCCTGTACTCATTTGTATATCATTTCATTAATCGTCCGATATGACTTAACGTTGGAGGTTTTCTCTTATCCTGATATATGAATGTCTAGTAACTCTAAACTCTATGTACCCTGTACTCATTTGTATATCATTTCATTCATCGTCCGATATGACTTAACGTTGGAGGTTTTCTCTTATCCTGAAAGATGAATGTCTAGTAACTCTAAACTCTATGTACCCTGTACTCATTTGAACATCATTTCATTCATCGTCTGATATGACTTAACGTTGGAGGTTTTCTCTTATCCTGAAAGATGAATGTATGTTAACTCTAAGCTCTATGTACCATGTACTCATTTGATCATCATTTCATTCATCGTCCGATATGACTTAACGTTGGAGATTTTCTCTTATCCTGAGAGATGAATGTATGTTAACTCTAAGCTCTATGTACTCTGTACTCATTTGAACATCATTTCATTCATCGCCCGATATGACTTAACGTTGGAGCTTTTCCCATATCCTGAAAGATGAATGTCCGGTAACTCTAAGCTCTATGAACCCTATACTCATTTGAACATCATTTCATTCATCGTGCGATATGACTTAACGTTGTAGGTTTTCCCTTATCCTGAAAGATGAATGTCTGATAACTCTAAGCTCTATGTACCCTGTACTCATTTGAACATCATTTCATTCATCGTCCGATATGACTTAACGTTGGTGGTTTTCTCTTATCCTGAAAGATGAATGTCTGGTAACTGTAAGCTCTATGTACCCTGTACTCATTTGAACATCATTTCATTCATCGTCCGATATGGCTTAACGTTGGTGGTTTTCTCTTATCCTGAAAGATGAATGTCTGGTAACTCTAAGCTCTATATACCCTGTACTCCTTTGAACATCATTTTATTTATCGTTAGATATGACTTAACTTTGGAGGTCGTTAATTAAATAAAAATTTTGCACTGGTTTATTGTAAGCTGAAGTGCTTAAGGCGATAAAGATATTTTTAAAAAGTCGACATGTTAAGCTGTCAAATCGGGTGATACTGGGGGAGACATGCTGTAGACCTCATCAAATATTACATCGTGGGGTTGAACACAGATGGTAAAACATCTGTTTTTCTTTGTTTTGCTTTACGAAAACCGCTCGGTGTTCTCTGCTGCATGCATTATTTTAAAATATGTTTGCGTTTTGCTGACCGCATCGCCAAAATCCTTCTCGGTCCTTCCTATGTAGGACACCACATCATAAAAGTTCCAGTAGCTTCCTGTTCAGCAGACAGGAAGTTACCTAAACTGTATACACGTGTTGTTTCCAAATAAACCGAATGTCAATTGTTTTGTTTTGTCTGTGAGTTGAAATATAAAGATGCATTACACGCTGTGTTGGAATAAATGAGAATTTCTGTGTGTGATTATTCCTGTGTAATTCTTGTTCAATAAAAATGGTCAAAAATTATTTTGACAACGTACCTTTAATCATCCTCATAATTTTGGTGGCCCTTCTCAAAATAGTCTCCCCTGAATGCGATACACTTGTCCCAGCGTTTCTGCCAGTCTTCAAAGACATGCTGGAAACAATTTTTTGACAGATGCTTCAAAATCGCCTCCGCAGTCTTCACCACTGCTTCTGGTGATGGATAATGCCTCCTACGAAGGTGTTTCTTCAAGTTCGGGAATAGAAAAAAGTCACATGGGGCTAAATCCGGACTATAGGGAGGTTGAGGGATGTACTTCACGTTGATTTTTGCAAGATATTCAGCAACAACTTTGGCAATATGCGGCCGCACATTATCGTGGTGCAGCATTCAGCCCGCTTCACGGAAATGTGGTCTTTTGCGCCTGATATGGACTTGCAATGTTTTCAGGACATCCCTGTAGTATTGTCCAGATACTGATGTGTGTGCAGGTACAACATGCTGATAAACCATTCCTTGAATATCAAAGAATGAGATGACTATAACTTTCCCAGCAGACGCAACCACTTTTGCTTTTTTGGGGGTTGGTGATGAAGGAGATTTGGACACTGAGCTTTGCTGTTTGCTCTCAGGATCAAAATGATGTAGCCAAGTTTCATCAGCAGTGTTTACGTTTGAAAGAAACTCCCGATCTTCCTCTAACATCAACTTTAACTACATGTTACCTCCATTGCAGCGGTAGGCGATACTGAACATGTCTGAATTTGCCTCGTTCTCACAGGCGGTAACCAGGAGTACCAACAATGAAACTACAACGTCGTGTTTGTTTCACCTTAAGCTAACAAAATATAATAAGACTAAATGTTGGTGCGAAAAATTATGACCGTAAAAAATTATGATCATTCTTTATTGAACAGCCCTCTTATTTATATGTCGGACCAATTTAATGCCGGTACGAAAGTAGCATTCAGCCATGAAGACGCGGAGATCTTAGAGTAGAAACATGCTACCTATGTACTATGTTAATCACGAATGCCGTCAGCGGGGTGCAAGGAGCGGCTGGTTGTATTAGTACAAGCACAACCACACTGAGGGCGCTGTAATTTGCTTACTGTTCCGCAAATAGTACGGCTTCTTCTCTGTAGACGGCACTGTGATTTCAAGGTAGACTCGCCAGTCAAGTATGACGTATTTTGTGGTTTATCGGAGGGCGGGAAATAACGAATAACAATGAACATCGTGTATATCTACTGACAATCTAGAATAAGTTTTGAGAAAATAAAAGTTTTCAAAAGTATTTTAAAAAGGGCAGTTTTTGTTGTGTCCTCTGAACTCCAATTCCAACTAAAGTATATTTATTTTCAGTCCGAACCTTAAAAGTTACATTCCTGGAACGTGCAGCAGATATGACTCCGCAAATTTCTGACAACTATTATTGGTCAAGTTCCTTATACGATCTCGTTTGATATTTAATATCGGATATAAGCAAGGCGATATCATACCACTAAAGGAGAGAGAAGGAAAAAAAGGAAATTTTAAAATATTAATATTGCAGGTAGATCAAAGGATGCTGTCAAATTGATTTGCCCGAGAGAAAATTAAATCACATCTCACAAAAGACTTGCTGGAAGGCAAATTTCGCTTCAAGTAAAAAAGTGTCGAAGATTATACGAGCACCAGGACTTTTTTATTAACTAATAAAATGAGTAGGCTTAGAGATACGAGAGGAAAAGTACGAGGGTGGGTCAAAAAGTAATGCCTCCTATTTTCCCCCCTTAAATAAGTAAGTTATGTAAACAATTTGAATTTGGCACAATTCCTCAAACCTTCTTCTCCAAATACCCTGCAGTAGTAACTTACTAAGTCAACAGGTGGCAGCACTGCATCCTTTTGCAAAATAGCTGACATCGACATTTGTATTAGACAGCGTTCTGTGATTGGATTTTTGACTGCGGAAGGTGAAACGCCAATTCGCATTCCCAAAAGGCTAAAAAAATGTGTATGATGATGCAACGGTGGATGTCAGCACTGTTAGACGATGGGTTCGTCGCTGCAACGAAGCTGAAGGGCAAACACCATTGGCAGATGAAAAGCGAAGCGGCAGTGACTCCATGCAACATTCAGCGAGTCGATGACATCATTCGTGGTGATCGCCGGGTAACATTGGGTGAATTGTGTCGCATTACCTCCTTCAGTAAAGGCAGTCTGATGGCGATTATTCAACAACTGGGTTACTCAAAAGTTTGTTCACGTTGGGCACCAAGAATGTTAACCGCCCAAAACAAAGAAACAAGAAAAACAATAGCCTCGGAACATTTGTAGCACTTCAATTTAGAGGGAAAGGAGTTTCTGGAAAAAAAAAAATTGTTCCTGGAGACGAAACGTGGGTTTATTTTTTTTTTTTTGAACCTGAATCAAAGAGGCAGTCAATGGAATGGCATCACACAACGTCACCGAAGAAAAGAAAATTCAAAACTCAGCGGTCGGGAGGGAAAGTTATGGCGACAGTGTTTTGGGATGCAGGGGGTGTCCTTTATGATTGACTTTTTGAAGCAGGGATGCACAATAAATTCTGTCCAATACGTCAGAACTCTCAAAAAGCTGAAAACACGTCTTTGCCGAGTTCGCCCAACAAAAACTATGGCGGATGTTCTTCTTTTGCATGACAATGCAAGACCACACACCAGCCGTTACACCACTGCAGTAATTGAGAAATTGGGATGGCAAGTCTTACCTCACTGACCTGGCACCATCAGACTTCCATCTGTTCGGGCCACTAAAGGAAGCTCATCGTGGGATTCATTTTGAAGATGAGGAGGTTGTGAAAACGTCCGTGCGTCAATGGCTTAGGAAGCAAGACCGCGTGTTTTACCACACTAGAATACATGCCCTAGTTAAAAGGTGAACCAAAACTGTGGAAAAGGACGGAGATTATATTGAATAGTGACAAATTAATCGTCAATGTTGTAGTTTTCAAGCTAAGTAAATTGGATTCAATTTTCTTGGCAATTAAAGGAGAAAAAAATAGGAGGCATTACTTTTTGACCTACTCTTGTATATAGATCAGAAAAGCCGATAAACTAAAAATATGGCTTCATTTGTTTATTGTTCTAATTTATCGTTCCAAAATACAAGTTCCACAGACTATTAACACAAACCCTTATTACTTTACACTACTTAGTTACAATAACTAGTCCTATTTGCCATTTGTCAATGAATGTCACATTGATGTAAAGGCGGAACTTACAGCTATTTTTCAACGTAATCACCATTGCGATCGATGCACTTTTGCATGCGCTGTGGCAGTTTTTGTATACCCTTGTCATGGCAGTCTCCCACCAAGTTGCGCAGGTAGCACTCATCCTCGTCGGTCTGGAAATGTGTTCCACCCAGGTGTGACTTCAACTCAGGAAACAGATGATAATCACTAGGTGCTAAGTCTGGACTGTAGGAGGATGGGTAAGGATGTCCCATCCAAACTTGGCCATGAGATCAGCTGTTGCATGTGCAGTATGGGGACGAGCATTATTGTGATGAAAAATCACTCCCTTCGTCAGCATTCCCCTCCTTCGATTTTGAATAGCACATTGCAATTATTTTTAAAGTCTCACAATAGGTAGCGGCGTTTATTGTTGTGTCGGTAGGCATAAACTCTCACAACAATACACCTTTTCTGTCCCAGAACACACTGGCCATCACTTTGCCGGCAGAAAATATCTGTTTGTAATTTCGTGGCTTCGGCGAATTCGAATGCCGTCACTGACGAGAACGTTCTTTAGTTTCTGGTGTTGTGTAGTGCACCCAGGTTTCATCGCCAGTGACAATTGAATCCAACAATTCCTCGCCCTGTTCTGCATAGCGCTCAAGGAATCGGTGGGCCGCTTCAACACGTTGCCGTTTATGGTCTTCGGTGAGCATTTTGGGGACTCACCTCGCACACACCTTGCGATAAGGCAAATGTTCGGTCAAAATCTTGTCAGTCGTAGTCTTACTGACTTCAGGGATAAGTTCGCACAGCTCGTCAACTGTCACACACCGATCTTTAAGCATTTCTTGCTCCACTTTTGTAATTGTTTCGGCTGAAACAGAAGACCGACCAGAACGCTGATATTCCTGACTTTGCTCCGACTTCTTTAGCTCTTTACGCTGATGACACAGTACTATATTATTCTCATGTTAATCTCGAGCACAAACAACAAGTAGTACAGCTCTCTTTAGATCGCCTAACTCATTGGTTCAGCACTTGACGGATTTCATTGAACCCTCAGATAACCGAAGCTAAAATCTTCACTCTTCGCCGATATACTCCGCTTACTCCGTTGGGTCTCTACAGGAACAATGTCCCTTGGCTCCCCAATACAACTCCCGTTAAATACCTTGGAGTGCTTTTGGACTCTCCACTGACCTGGCGTGCTCATATCGATCGTCTTAGCCCCTCAAAATCCAACCTCTGCGGTCCTCGTCCCGAGGGGTGGGCAACAGGAAGTAGGGGACTGACTGATGGGGTGATGTACGGTGGGGACTTACTTACTTACTTACCACGACCGCTACGGCTGCCGAGAAGGCCCATCAGTAACCCCGAAAACTGGCAGAAGAGGCTCTGGTATTCTCCCCCAGGGGCCTACTACGGTAGGTACGGGATTGGCGAACCCGGGGTCCCTAGCCACTCACCCTCATTTCATCCCCCTCACCTCCATCAACTGTGCCACGCTGTGCTACTGCTGATCAGTATGCATCACCTTCTTCCCCTTCTAGTTTCTTATTATGATTATTAGTACTTAAGGTCTTAGGTTTATAACTCCTGTCTCACCAGCAGGGATCTCTCCTATCTCCGTGGTTCTGTCCCACGGTTTTCAGCGCGGCTTCCGACATGTGTGCTCTCCGGAGGTCTCAAAAGTGAAGGTTGAGCGGACCCTTCGCACTGCCCCTATGTGTAGCCTTAGGTGCGGAGCCCGTCCACACCGTCAAGTACACCCACGTAGCTCCTTGAGGGCCCGGTCTGTGGTAATCTCCCGACGGCCGCGTTTTGCCGTTGGGTTAGTATCACGGACCGGACGTGTTACCGCTGACGGAACCCCGGTGTAATCAACCACAAGTCCCCTGAATCCGCCTGTGCCTTTTATACGCAGCGCGGCCTAAAGTGGGGAGCCACAGGCGGTTATTCCTGTGGTAGGGGCATAAAGCCGGGGTGTGCGTGGTGAACGGTTTACCCATACGGACAAGCAGTGGATTTTGAAGGGTAGCTTTTCTGAGGTACAAATGAGATCGGTCATGGGTGAGGTCCCCATGACGGCACAGACCGTGAAGATTCGGTGTCTTTCTTTGTTTAACCCCCGGATGGCAGGCTGACGCCGACGGTTCCGGAAGGGGGTCCATATCATCATGTCTCCGCGCAAACAATCCTTCATTGACCCTTATTTAGTTATGACTTTGGCTTGTGATGGGAAAACTTTTAAAGATATCAGTCCGTTTTATATAAAGCGTGAAGTTGACAAAATCAGCGGCCCGGTCAAAAACGCTACGCGTCTCCGAGACGGTAGCTTACTATTAGAGAGCACCAGTGCAGACCAGTCTCGCAAACTACAAAAGGCGACTTTGTTGGGCTCCTACCCTATCCGGGTAGCCCCACACAAAACACTTAACACCTGTCGAGGAGAAGTCACCACCTCCAGCCTAGACGGTCTTGCAAACGAGGAAATAGTAAGTTGCCTCTCGGATCAGCTTGTTTGTCAGGCGTATCGGCTAACACGGAAACAAGATGGCAAGGAGTACCCACTACATACGGTATTTCTAACGTTTGCTGGGACTAAGTTACCGGAGTACATCTATTGCGGCTATGAGCGTGCGAGTGTCCGCCAGTATCTCCCGAACCCCATGCGCTGTTTCCAATGTCAGCGGTTCGGACATACTAAGGTCGCATGCACCAATCCTGCTCTTTGTGAGCAATGTGGCCTAGCTAAACACGACGACCCAAACTGCAGCCGAACACCTTGCTGCGTGAACTGTGGCGGTAGTCATCCCTCCAGCTCGCGACAGTGTCCTAGATTCATGGACGAAAAAAGCATTCAGGAGCTACGTGTCAAAGAACGCCTGACTTTTCCAGAGGCACGACGGCGCTTTGAACAACTCAAGCCTGCTACCACTACTACTGGGTATGCATCAGCAGCTCGCCGTACTCCTAATACCACCGTTGCTGTTCAACACGTCCCTGTCGCCCACGCATCCACGCAGACAGACTTTCTAGCCGTTAAACCCACGTCTCAGACTGTTTGTATACCCACCAGCACAGCCTCCGCTTCAGCCGTACAGACTCCAGCCACCAAGCCATCAGCGGGTAACAGCCATCCCGTAGTAAATACGAAAAACCGATCCCGGCCACCACATAGATCGCGAAGTCGCTCGCCTTCTATTAGATCCCGGTCTCGTTCTACGAGCCGTAGGAGTTCTGACTCCCGAACATCAGCGGAGTCACAGGAGGCTAACGATTTTCGAGTCGTAGGGCCCAAATCAGCCAAGGTCAAGAAAAAGGTTAAAACGGCCCGCTAAAAACTCTTTATGGAAATAATCCAGTGGAATGTCAATGGTTTTCGAGCTCGTGCTCAAGACCTACAACACTTAGTTTCTCAACGGTCACCATCAATTATTTGTCTCCAGGAAACCCACTTACATCCCAATCACTCGTTACACCTTAACTCCTTTTCTGCATTTAGAAGCGACTCTCTTGCAGGTATGCGTGCAAGCGGTGGCGTTGCTACCTTAGTGGCGCCTAACATCTCAGCCGCCCACGTTCCTCTCACCACACCATTGCAAGCTGTGGCCGTTCGGCTACAGCTGGAGAGCATCAGTTTTACCATCTGCAACATGTACCTGCCGCCGCTCAGTATAGTTCCAGAGCGTGATCTTCAAGCTTTATTGGCTCAGCTCCCCTCACCACTACTCCTTGTGGGAGATTTGAATGCCAAGCACACGCTCTGGGGATCAGACACCGATGACGCCCGTGGATGCCTCCTCGTGGACGTCTTCGATAAGTCTGACCTGCTCCTGCTAAATACTGGTGACCCGACATTCCTATCATCCGCTTATGGTACACATTCCGTACTAGACCTTTCTTTCTGCAGTGCGTCATTAGTACCACTACTTGAGTGGTCAGTACTTTCAGACCTCTTTGGCAGTGATCATTACCCCATTAACATTCATTTTTCTGGCCGCCAATGTGTACCTTCTCGACATCCTCGCTGGATCATTTCCAAAGCTAATTGGGGAAAATTCCATTCCCTGATAAACCTTATCGATGACGGTTTCGACACCATCGACGAAATGGTCGAATATTTTACTTGCTCGATCCTGCTCGCAGCAGAATCCAGCATTCCTCGAGGTTCATCTACACCACGGCGTATCCCTGTACCGTGGTGGACTGAGGAATGCAGTTTGGCAGTCAAAGCACGCAAACGTGCTTTGCGCGTTTTTCAGCGGCACCCGACTGAAGGGAACTTTGTCGCCTTCAAACGTTCTCGCGCTAGGGCACGCTTTATACTGCGCAACGCAAAGCGTACATCTTGGGAAGCCTATGTGTCTTCGCTTTCCCGGCGCAGCTCTACTCAACAGGTATGGTCAGCTGTTCGGCGGATGTATGGCAAGTATCGCCGGACGGTAATTCCGGGCCTTGTCATCAACGGTTCCATGTGCACCACCGAACAGGACATAGCAGAAGCCCTAGCTACAACATTTGCTGCTACTAGCCAAACTGCCCGCTATGACGCTCTCTTCCTGCCTATTAAGGAAAAGGCGGAGCGGGTACAACTAAATTTTAATAGTGACTGCACCGAGCCGTACAACCAACCGTTTACCGCTGCCGAGCTCGCCCATTCTCTAGCGTTAGCAAAGGATTCTTCTCCAGGTCCCGATGACGTACACCGACAGATGCTACTACATCTTCCATCTGAGGCGCTATGTTTCCTGGTAAACATCTATAACCGCATTTGGCATGAGCGAGTTTTCCCTTCCTCCTGGCGAGAGGGTATTGTCATCCCCATCCCTCGACCCGGAAAGGACCGCACGCTTCCATCTAGCTACCGCCCCATTTGCCTGACGAGTGTCATCTGTAAGACATTCGAGCGAATGGTAAACGCTCGGTTAAATTGGTGGCTAGAAAAACATAACCATCTGTCCAACTTGCAATGCGGTTTTCGTTGCCATCGCTCAAGTGTCGATAATCTAACACGCCTTGAGGGGTATATTTCCGATGCGTTTCTACTGAAACAGCACGCCGTGGGTGTGTTCCTCGACCTGGAGAAGGCCTATGACACCACTTGGCGATACGGCATACTCCGTAACCTTCATAGTTACGGTATGCGTGGTCATCTACCCGAGTTTTTATGCAATTTTTTAAGACTTCGCCGTTTTCGGGTTCGCATAGGAAACACGATATCACGGGAGCGGATACAGGAGAACGGTGTACCTCAAGGGTCGATTTTGAGCGTCACCCTTTTCGCCGTAGCGATTAACGGAATCACTAGTGCCGTTCGAAGTGGAATTCCATCATCCCTCTATGTTGACGACTTCGCTATCTATTATAGGTCTGCCAACATAGATCACATTGAGCGCCAACTGCAGCTGACCATTACCCAGCTAGCAGCTTGGGCGCTTCAAACCGGCTTCCGTTTTTCAGCTTCGAAGACGCAGTGTATACACTTTCACCGCCTGCGAGGTATACACCCGCCTCCTGATCTTTATTTGAACGGCACACCCCTGCCATTTGTCTCGCACCTGAAGTTCTTGGGCCTCTATTTGGACCGACAACTAAATTGGGAGCACCACATTCGTCACCTTCGAGCCTCTTGCGATCGTTCTCTTCGGGTGCTGAAGGTATTATCTGGAGCATCTTGGGGGGGGGGGGGGGCGATCGCACTGTAATGTTGAGGCTGTACCGCTCTCTGGTTCGGTCCAAGCTGGACTATGGCAGTTTTATTTATGGCGCAGCGACCGCCTCTCAACTTCGCCTTTTAGACACCGTGCATCACACTGGCATCCGCCTTGCCACAGGAGCTTTCCGCACTAGTCGAGTCGACTGCCTGTATGCAGACTCAGGCGAACCTCCACTCCATATTCGTCGCTCGCTGTTACTGTGCTCATACGTGTCGAAGTTGGCAAGTTATCCCAGTCATCCTTGTTTTAAACCAGTTCTGTGTCCAGATTTAGTCCACCGTTATATGCGCCCTGGTTCTCGGACACGCCCCGTGGGAATAAGATTTCGGGATCACCTACATTCCCATGGCCTCCGAATGCCTCGCGTGCAGAGGTCGTCCATCTGCCCTTATCCTGCATGGCAGCTCGATCGTGCGCGGTTCGATCTAACTCTTTCTAACAACCCTAGACTCGCTACTCCACATTCGGCGTTCCAGCTACTTTTTGCCGAATTACTGGGCCGTTACCCTAACTATGTTCCGGTCTTTACAGACGGTTCCCAGTTAGGTAACGCTACGGGTTGCGCGTTCTTCATTAACGGTGAGGCTCATAAATTTCGACTTCTGGACTCCACTTCGGTCTTCTCAGCAGAGCTGTATGCCATCTTTTATTTGCTCCTTTTTATTTGCAAGTTAGCTCCTGGCTCTTTTATCGTCTGCACTGACTGTCTAAGTGCGCTTCAAGCCTTACAACAGCACACTACCGCTCACACACTGGTTTTAAAAATACAGACCCAGATCTCGCAAATGCTCAGTCGTGGATACAATTTTGTTTTTACTTGGACCCCAGGCCATGTTGGGATTTGCGGGAACGAGGAGGCGGACGCGGCTGCTAAGTCTGCTTGCCGTTTGCCCCGGAGTTTAACAACTACAGTGCCATTCCAGGACGTGCAACGTTTTTTCCGTCGCCAGCTCCTCTCTGCTTGGCAGCACTCCTGGACAGCTTTACAAGGCACACAACTCCGGGCAATTAAAGACAGCGTACGACCCTGGCTAACTTCCTGCAGGGATAACCGGCGAGCCGAGGTGATACTCACCCGGCTGAGAATTGGACACACACGAGCGACTCATGGCCATTTGTTAAGAGGGGAGCCGGCCCCAGTGTGTGCTCCATGTGCAGTACGCCTCACTGTGCGGCATGTATTGCTCGATTGCCCACAGTACGCCCGCGTTCGCCAGTCAGTAGGCTTGGGAGCTAACTTGCTGGATGTTTTAGGGGACGACCCAGTGGCCGTGGATAAGGCACTGCGGTTTGTTTCACAAATAGGTTTTAATAAACAAGTCTAACTTGTATTTTATATTTATTAATTTTAGAGATTTTAAATTATTAGTTTTTAGATGGTTTTTATGTGCTTTTAATGGTTGAGTGTTTTATTTTATTGTACCCTTTTAGCTAGATTTGTGTAGGTTTTAGGTTTTATTATTGACTTCGGGCCCAAATGACCTTGATGTCGACGGGCCCTAAATCCCCACACACTCACTCGATCGTCTTATATCACTGGCCTCCGGGCGACTTTCAAAACTCACCTCTGTTGCATCGCCTTTCCAGCCTCGGCCTACAGTCTTCATTGTTACTCTACAAAGCACTCGTTCGTCCGCTTATTACATATGCCTGCCAAGTGTGGGGGGCCGCACACACATGTTATCTGCGTCGTCTTCAGGTCATACAGAATCGCTTCATGCGCATCGCTACCAACGCTCCATGGTTCATCCGTAATCAGCAGCTCCATCACGAACTAGGACTGTTACCTCTTCACGACTACATTCGCAGGATCACTCGTCGTTTCTTTTCCACGCTGCAAGAAGTTCCAGGAGCGGTGCATTATAACATCGGCGTCCGCACGCGCCAGCCCTCACGCTTAAAGAGGAGACTACCACAGGACCTGCTTCTAAGTGATACATCAGATTTGAGTGATTCTAGTGCTTGATGTCTGTCTTACATCTTCAATATTGACATAATTTCTCAGAGAGTATTATTGGAGTTCTAACTTAATGTAGTTAGGGGGCGGCCTGATAGCCTATCCCTGAGTGTTATTGTTCTTATTGTACTGTTACCTACTTTTCACTCTGATCTGTAAAGCATTGTACTGCTGATCGATCAATAAAAAATTATAAAAAAAAAGGAACGCTGTTCATCATGGACGTCTGTACGTCCGTCTTTGAAGTCTCTGACCAACTTTAGCACGTTTTGACGTCCATACACTGTGGCCCATAGACATCACATAACTGACGATGAATTTCAGTGGGGGTAGTGACCTTGGCACTAAAAAAAAAAGGAAAACTGCACGTAAATTGCACTTGGCGACGGAAGTGATAGGAAGTTTCATTGCAAACGGCTGCCCAGCCAAGACAATGGGTTCGTTGTGCTGGGGCTTTGAAGGGGTGAAAGCAGGCTACGCGCCAGTGTTGCCGGATCTCACGTAATAGCCTTCCTCACCGCTCCAGCGCCTTCGAGACCTTATTTTACGAACACGACTCGTATGAAAGCTTTTACCTTATATTAAAGCCTGGACCTTCTAGATTATGTTAATGCTGAAGGTTTCGATGAAGGATTTTCTGTATACTTCCGTTTTCATTTTTATTCCGAGCGAAAACAAATGCTAATCGTCCGCAATATGATTGCCAAAGCGGACACATCGGAATAGAACATTCAATTTCAGTACACAATGTAAACATGAGAACAAAATAACACATTTCTACAATTGTATATTCATATCTTTATGTACAAGGGGCATCCAGAAAGTAAGTTCTGTTTCAATTTATCTCCGCTGCAGCGCTGCGATCGCAGTTCCGCACATGCGCGGTAGACGCTCTGTATCAAGGAGAAGAAACGTGCGCCATTGAGAGATCGCTGTCAGCCACGTACGCTTTGTTGTGCTTGTTTACAATGTCAGTGTTGATTGAAAATCTCGCCGCTTGTGAAATCAAATCTGTGATTCGTTTTCTGAATGCTAGGAAAGTGAAACCAATTGAAATTTATCGGCAAATTTGCGATGTTTACGGACAACGACAACGCACGACCACACACTGCAAATCCGACGAAAAACATCCTACAGGGATTTGGCTGGGATGTGTTTGACCACCCCCGTACAGCTCTGACCTCGCTTCTAGCGACTTTCATCTGTTTTTGCATCTCAAATCTTTCCTTGGCGGTCAACACTTCAACAATGACGAAGAGCTGAAAGAAAAAGTTTCCAACTGGTTGAAGACACAGGCGGCAAACTTCTATGAAGAAGGTATACAAAATCTTGTGCCTCGCTATGGCAAATGCATGCAAAATTTCGGCAATTATGTGGAAAAGTAGTTTAAGAGTTGTAGAATTTTGTGCAACAAATAATTTTTCTGTATCTGTACACAATTTAATTTTATTATCAAACGGAACTTACTTTCTGGACGTACCTCGTATCTCGCACACATTTTCCACATATGAATTGCTTCATCGCCCACACTGACTTCGAGGTATCATTTTTCATTTTTTGGGCCCATTTGAGCATCATTTCGATTTGACTTAACGTTGGAGGATGTAAATTTAAAAGGAAGTCAACAAAAAAGCTATTCACACATTTTCGCTAATTGATTTGTACGACGAGTCAAATGAAAACCTTAAATTTGTAATAACAAATCGAAATTTCGCGCCGTTGTCCTGTAATGAGAGAACGTAAGCTTTCACGGCCGGAGTCCATAATAGAATTGGTTGTTTCCGGGCTGTTTTGCCGTGGTCTGTTGGAGTAAACCAAACGTTTCGTCCACAACTACGGTAGACATCATCAGTGGCGCGGTCGAAGCTTTCTTGCAGAGTTTGGCTGCGTCTAAAGCGTTCAGCAGACCAGCAGACCAGCAGAAGAGTCGAGTCGCCCAGGTTTACCTGGACGGAGTGTTTGCTGGCCAGCACCTAGCCGCTTATTGCGTCTTTATCTGCGTTCCGCTATGTGGACGACACTTTTGTCATATGGCCCCACGGAAAGGAAGCGCTCCAAGATTTCCTCTCACACCTCAACAACATTAATCACCGCATCCAGTTCACCATGGAAACAGAAAAAGATGGACAGCTAGTTTTTCTGGACGTCTTGGACAGCAGGAAGGCCAACGGCTCTCTTGGACACACTATCACAAGCCTACACATACCGACCGCTACCTTAACAAGGATTCAAACCACCACCCTAGGCAGAAACGCGTGATAATCAATACTTTGGTCAATCGGGCTTCTCGCATCTGTGAACCGCAACAACTAGGAAGTGAACTCAGACACCTGAAACAGGCATTACACACCAATGGTTACTCCATCCGAGATATTAAGAGAGCTGTCCGTCCCATTAGATCTCAGCCCACCTTTCAGAAACCGGAGCAACCCAAGAGTAAAGGCACTGTTTTCGTGCCATATTTCAAGCATATTACTGACCGGATAGAAAGGATATTACAACGTCACAATATAAAAACCTTCTTCAAACCCACTAGGAAATTGAACCATTTAATACGCTCAGCCAAAGATCCTCGGGAACCTCTGTCCTCAGCCGGTGTATATCGCATTCCCTGTTCTTGCGGCGCGGTATACATCGGAACAACACAACGCAGTATCAACACCAGAATCTAGGAACATAGGAGCAACTGCCGTCTGGGCCATACAGATAAGTCCGCAGTCGCCGAACATGCTATTGAGGCGGAAGGCGAGCATGTGATACAGTTCCAGGACACCAGCATCCTTTCTACCACAGAACATTACCACACACGACTTCAGCGGGACGCCATCGAAATTTACAAACATCCTAATAATTTCAACAGAAAGGAAGAAGCCTTAAAACTAAATAGGAACTGGCATCCTGTTATCGAAAACAGGAAACGCCATTTAACTATCAAAAATGACGCGGACCAATCACAGGACAGCTGGACTACTCAGGCTCCGCCCCCCAACTACCAGTACAAATAGCGTGACTCAGGCACTGAACGCTTCTCGGCGACCCCCGGCTGAGGCGGAAAGACTCCCAGTAATAAGGCCCAGTGAGCTTCAGGGCGTACTCCGGCGCCTCAAACCAAAAAAGGCAGCGGGACCTGAAGGCATAACGCCACTCATGCTCCGCCACCTTCCTTTCAGGGCCGTGTTATTTCTTACCAGAGTCTTCAAAATGTGTCTCTCTCTGAGTCACTTTCCACGTAGTTGGAAAGAGGCTCGGGTGATATGCATCTTGAAGCCAGGGAAAGACCCGGTTAATCCTGCCAACTACCGCTCCATCAGCCTCCTTTCTGTTCTCTCGAAGGTTTTCGAGAGACTTTTCTTAGCCCGCATGTCCCCCCTTCTGGGTGACATACAAGCCATCCCTCCTCACCAGTTTGGCTTTCGTTCTGGACATTCTACGTCACAGCAGTTGCTGCGCGTGGTGGAGGCTGCAGCCCTGGGTTTCCAGGAAAAGACATTCACCTCGGCGGTTTCTCTGGACGTGGAAAAGGCTTTCTCTACGACCTGGCACGCGGGTCTTCTGTACAAATTCATCCATCTGGAGCTACCCACTCAAGTCATACACCTTCTTCACTCTTTCCTAAAACATAGATTCTTCACTGTCACAGTGGCGGGAAAAACATCTACACGAAGGTCTATCCGCGGCGGAGTCCCCGAAGGTTCTGTGTTATCCCCGACGCTGTACAGCGTCTATGTGGCTGACCTTCCCACTGAACAGCACGTCAACATAGCACAATATGCTGACGACGTGCTGCTATTCTCAACAAATAGACACCCACGCAGAACCTTCAACCCCATCCAACGTTACCTAATCCTCCTCCAGGAATGGTGCACGCTTTGGCGATTGTCCATTAATACGGAGAAAAGCCAAGCGATATTGTTCACCAAGCGCCGCTTTCCCGCCAACTTCCCCCAATTTACCTACTTCGGGCAAGGGATCAGGTGGGAGAATTCAATCAAGTACTTGGGAGTCAAGCTGGACAAGAGCCTAACTTTTCGGGAGCACATCCAGGAGCAAGCTCATCGGTCGTGTGGTGCCGTGGCATCACTATACCCTGTGCTTCGGTCTGCGATGTCTGTTCCCCTAAAGTTGCGCCTCTTTATGGCTCTGGTCCTCCCTGTCATGCTCTATGCGTGCGAAGTCTGGGGTATGGCCGCGGGCTCACATCTAGTTCTGCTCCAACGTGCACAGAATAAATGTCTTCGAATTATTTATTCTGTTTGCACAAGGTTTCCCGTGATACTACTTCACGAGACTTCATCCCTCCGATATGTGGAGGATGAAATTAGGCGCCGGGCGACAAAATTCTTCGAGGGTTTGCCCCAACATCAGAGCGCCCTCGTCAGATCCCTTGGGGATTATGTTCCTCGTGAGCGTCGCTTAAAGCGATACCAGTTACCCCGCATGTCTTGCGGTCACTACCGGCAACCACATGATCTCCATTCCAGCCTAAATTAAATTTCAGCTAATCCAAAATTGTTATTATGGAATATTCAAAATTATACATACCTTTTTCCTAGTTTATTAACTAACCCATCAGCGGTGCTCGCTGTCCGTAGCACCCGGTTCATCATTCCCTGAGGAGCAACAAGCTACCTCCCTACACTAACCCCACTTAAAATACACCCGTCATTCTGCAACATCTACATCCCGCCACTACGTGGTTAAGCTCTTCCCAGAGCAGGTACACGATTTGACCACCCTTCGGGCTGTTCCAAACAGCCCGCCAGCATTGTGCTGCTGCTGCTGAACGCTTCAGACGCAGCCAAACTCTCTGCAAGAAAGCTTCGACCGCGCCACTGATGATGTCTACCGTAGTTGTGGACGAAACGTTTGGTTTTTACTACAACAGATCAGGGCAAAACAGCCCGGAAACAACCAATTGTATTATGCTTTCCTGTAAGTTGGTAAGCGTGCTACAAACAGCGTGCAGAATGGCCTAAAGTTGGCAGCATAGTGCAGCATAGTCGCCCCACTTGCGACTTGCACCAGGGAAGAACAGCGTTCTGTTGTTCGGTTTTTGCGTAGTGAAGGTGTGAAACCTATTGAAATTCATCGACAAATGAAGGTTCAGTACGGTAATGCATGTTTGTCTCAGCAGCAAGTCTACGAATGGAGTAGGAACTTCACAAATGGTGTGACTTCAGTGGAAGATACTCCACGTCCAGGTCCGGCACCACGAGCTGTGACTCCACAGAACATTGCAGCAGTTGAAGCCGTAGTGAAGGAAAACCTCCAAGTGACACTAAATGACATTGCCGCATGTTTACAGATTAGTCAGGGGTCAGCACACCACATTTTGGATGATGTGCTCTAGTTTCACAAAGTGTCTGCAAGATGGGTGCCACGGCAGCTGACTCCTGAAATGAGAGAATGACGTGTTGATGCTTGTGAAGAATTTTTTCGGCACTTTGAACGGGAAGGGGACGGCTTCCTTGCAAACGAAGAGAGCGAGCAAGGAATGGCGCTATCTCTCATCATAAAACCAAAGAAGTTTCGAACAGAACCATTACCAGGGAAGGTTATGCTGACTCCCTTTTGGGACGAAAAAGGTATCATTTTGGAGCATTACATGCGTAGAGAGACCACTGTCACCAGTGCATCGTACACAAATATCCTAAAACATCATATGCGGGTGCAATCAAATCAAAGCGACGTGGATTGCTGTCAGCAGGTGTCCTTTTGCAACATGACAATGCAAGGCCCCACACTGCCTGTAAAGTCTGTTCAGTTAACGCGTGTGCATGTTGGCCTCTGCCTTTGACGAACCCTTAAAATCGTTTTACAAGACAGACCCTCCTTCTCGCAGTCCTTTCTACAAGGTTGCCACCTTTCTCGATACGTCATAGGTAACGTACGGGGTTTCGTCTAAATAAATTATCTTATGTCCATTACAGCGAAACTTCCTTAGTTTTGACACACACACACACACACACACACACACACACACACACACACACACACACACACACACACACACACACACACATATATATATCGTACTGCGAAACTTCCTTAGTTTTGACACTATATATATCGCCAAGCTACAATTCTACTGAATTCCATAATAAGCCTTAACTTACTCGAAGTGCGGTATTTGAAACCCAGCTCCTTTAAGAGGCCGCACAAAGCGCAATGCCCATAACGAAAATCATAAATTTCTTGCAAATGTGCAACCAATTCGTCTAAGGTGGGCGCTCTCCCTTTTGCATAGAATCTTTAAATTTCTCGACAAATTAAATCGCATGTGAAATTATCTACTTTAGAGAGACGTTTCCTTTTGTTTTCACACTTAATCGGCGTCTTTGGTATTCCTTTCGTTACAACATTTCTTACTGTACTTCTGTGAATACCCAGAATTTATCATCAGGTTCATTGCACGACCCCTTACCAAGATTATTTGTCAGCACATATTTATATGTGTTCAAAACAAGCGCTTGAATTTGCTTAGAAACAATTGCCGTTATAACTTTGTTTTTTGAGGCTTCTCCAGTAATATAACTCGGCCCAGTTATTCACACTGTCTTCAGTTTGATTATTTTCACTTGACTGAAAGTTATCTACTGCTTCATTTGCATTCACCACTGTTTTTCCCTCCCACGGTCTCCACATCGTGACACAACAAATTTCTGCACGTAATGAAACAGATCAACTGGAAGTTGGAATTTTGGCAACTGAGACTCCACGTGGACTAGACATGCGGCTGTCACTTCCATAAAATCAGGGTTGCTATTGGCCCTCAACGGCAGTGTTCCATTTCTGAGGTGTGGAGATAGATTTATGACGGCCATTAGTGGGCGGTCGGGTCAGATTCCTTTGACTCCGAACTGCACACCCGTTAACTAAACAGACTACAACAGTTGCAGCAATCACAGACGTGCATTTTGAGTGTCTTCCTCACCCACTATACTCACCATACCTCGCTCCAAGTGATTTCTATATGTTTGGATCACTCAAAGACGCAATGGGAGGAAAGAAGCTCTGTTCAGATGAAGAGGTACGCCTACACGCGGTGCATAAGTGGTTGCACGGACTACCAAAATAAGTTTTTTCTTTCTAAAGGCATTTCTGCACTTCGTAAGCGATGGAGGGCTTGCATTGAGCGTGGGGGAGATTATGTTGAAAAGTGATACAGCCTTGTACTACTTCTGCACAGTAAATAATATTTTTAAAATTATTTAAGGTTTTCATTTGACTCAACCTCCTAATAATGTTTGTATTATTATTATTATTATTATTATTATTATTATTATTATTATTATTATTATTATTATTATTATTATTATTATTATTATTATTATTATTATTATTATTATTATTATTATTATTATTATTATTATTATTATTATTATTATTATTATTATTATTATTATTATTATTATTATTATTATTATTATTATTA
This sequence comes from Mantis religiosa, assembly GCA_030765055.1. Lineage (NCBI taxonomy): Eukaryota > Metazoa > Arthropoda > Insecta > Mantodea > Mantidae > Mantis > Mantis religiosa. The sequence goes on from CM060949.1 coordinate 5,404,271, forward strand.
TTATTATTATTATTATTATTATTATTATTATTATTATTATTATTATTATTATTATTATTATTATTATTATTATTATTATTATTATTATTATTATTATTATTATTATTATTATTATTATTATTATTATTATTATTATTATTATTATTATTATTATTATTATTATTATTATTATTGTTATTGTTATTGTTATTGTTATTGTTATTGTTATTGTTATTGTTATTGTTATTGTTATTGTTATTGTTATTGTTATTGTTATTGTTATTGTTATTGTTATTGTTATTGTTATTGTTATTGTTATTGTTATTGTTATTGTTATTATTATTATTATTATTATTATTATTATTATTATTATTATTATTATTATTATTATTATTATTATTATTATTATTATTATTATTATTATTATTATTATTATTATTATTATTATTATTATTATTATTATTATTATTATTATTATTATTATTACTATTTACACTCAGGGGACCTCAAGGACTATTTCTTTTGAAATTGTAATATCGGGTATTTCTTCTAGAAATCAAACAATTTTTTTATAAATGTTCTTTAACCCATACTTACCTATAAAGTTGTACTTTAATAATAGAAACTAACTAAAGTAACACTTTAATATTAAGAATGGATAACATTCCACTCTAAACATTGTATAAATAAAAGACAATCACTAGGCCCACTAGAAACGACTCGCCAACATCGATTGTCTTATGTTACGCATTAGCCAGTCGGCCTTGTTTAAATAACCCTATATTACAGAAAATAATATTACAAATACTTTTATTATTTTAGTACAGTTTAATTAAAAAGTAGTAAGTATTTTTAATGATTAGGGGAATTGTTGGACAAAACATTGTATGATAGTAGTAAATCAAGAGGAATTTTATGGACGAATGGAAGGTTTGTGAATTTCCGCGAGTGTATTGACTGTTATGATTGACAATGGCCCATTCTTTATTGGGACCTTGTTCAGAGATCTGTTTATCAGATTTGAGGTTTCCTTACGTCCCGTTAATTTATGACAGGCGAACACGCAACCATGGCAATGGGAGGTGTTATCGTTAGACCACGGAGAACCGTACAATTCTCTTGTACGTGGGCTATTCAAATAAAGAATGATCACAATTTTTTGACGACGTACCTTAAATCATCTTCATAATTTTGATTGTGCTTCACAAAACAGTCTCCCCTGAATGCGATGCACTTGTCCCAGCGTTTCTGTCAGTCTTCAAAGACATGCTGGAAACCATTTTTGAGAGATCCTTCAAAATCGCCTCCGCAGCCTTCACCACTGTTTCTGATAATGGATAATGCCTCCCATGAAGGCGTTTCCTCAAGTTGGAGAATAAAAAAAAGTCACATGGGGCTAAATCCGGACCATAGGGAGGGTGGGGGACACACTTCACGTTGATTTTTGGAAGGTATTCAGCAACATTGGCAACATGCGGCCGCGCATTATCGTGGTGCAGCATCCAGCCTACTTCACGGAAATGTGGTCTTTTGCACCTGATATGGACTTGCAATGTTTTCAGGACATCCCTGTAGTATTGTCCAGTTACTGATGTGTGTGCAGGTACAACATGCTGATAAACCATTCCATGAATATCAAAGAATGAGATGACCATAACTTTCCCAGCAGAAGCAAACACTTTTGCTTTTTGGGGGTTGGTGATGAAGGAGATTTCCACACTGAGCTTTGCTGTTTGCTCTCAGGATCAAAATGATGTAGCCAAGTTTCATCAGAAGTGATTACGTTTGAAGGAAACCCCGGATCTTCCTCTAACATCAACTTTAACTGCATGCGAATGTCCTTTTGTTCGGTAATCAACAGTCTTGGAACCCATCGCGCACAAACACGTCTCATGTGTAATGTTTCTGTCACCAAGGTGTGGGTGGCACACAATGAAATGTTCAGTATTTCAGAAAGTGATCTTTAAGGTAATACGTGGATCCTCTTTCACAAAGGCAGCAGCAGTGTTGAGGTTTTCTTCCGTAAGAGCAATAACTAGAGCACCGGGTCCACCTTCCTTTGAAAGTGACTGTCTTCCCTCTTTAAACATTTTAAATCACCTTCGAGCTGTGCTGTAGGGAAGAACAGACTCTCCATAGGCCTCCTGTAACATTGTATAGGCCTCAACTGAAGATTTGTTGAGACGAAATCAGAATTTCAAAGCCGCATATTGTTCCTCGTGTGTTAACTCCATTGCAGCGGTAGGCGATACTGAACATGTCTGAACTTGCCTGGTTCTCATAAGCGGGAAACTATTACGGCGTGTTTGTTTTATATTAAGCTAGCAGAATATAATAAGATTGAATTTTAGTGCGAAAAGAAATTATGATAATTCTTTATTGAACAGCCCTTGTATTATATGAAATAATTCCTTAAGAAGAGGACTTTACAATCTAATCACAAAAGCTTCAAGAAATGTTTTATACACAGAGTTTACATTACTCAGGTATGGGATAGAGGAAGCAGAAATGAAATTTCAGACGTATAACAAAAGTTGGGTACAATTGAAGAACAGGTCTCATAAAATCTGACGGGATTTAATATTTACGTGAAATAGAGGGGGCGTGTCCAAACGTCACGGCTTGCTGATCCGGAAATTTAATTAGACTAGATCTTTCTCACACCTAAGTCTGTTGTGGGTGTGTTGAATGTTTGAACATCGGTGCGAAGTAAACACATTAAATTTGTAAGAGATTCACCAGACGCCTGAAACAAACCTTGACTCTCAAAACGTGAAGCACGAGTAAACAATTCACCACAAACAGGGAAGTTTGACTGGTGCTGGGATTTCCCAGGGTAGATCTCATTACACTTCAATCTAGGATAGGAAATCTCTTAAAATTGTGTAATTATAACATTTGAATGTAACAAATACAGTCTAATATGTGGTCTTTTCTGCAAATCAAACGTACAAATAGTGCTTTTTCCGCTAAACAACTATATTAAAGCATACATTTTATGGTGGTCTAAAATCAAACATAGGACTTTTAGAGGGGGGAAAAAACCAGATTCATTTGTGTGCGAGTACTTGCCAATTTTCTGAAATTGAAACCGCTAACACTTTCTCTCGTCCAGCTATGATATAAAACTTTCATGTAAAATAAATGGGAATTCCGTTGAAGATTGATAGTAATTTTTTTTTAATTTATGTCCTCCAATGTTAAGTCAATACGGACGATGAATGGAAATGGGTGAAATGATGCTCAAATAAGCCCAGGGTCCATAGAGTTTAGAGTTACCTGACATTCGTCTTTCAGGATAAGGGAAAAGTCCGGGAAAAGCTTTATCCAGGTAACTCACCCTGACCAAGATGCGAACTTGGGACCTCTTGAACGTGAGGCAGACATGCTGCTACCACCACGCTACAGAGACGGGCGTAATGCTTCTTGCTGAAATAAGAACGTAATGTTACCTGGTTCTTACCATATAATCATAAAATTTATATCAAACATACGTTTTGCGGTGTTAGCCATTTGCGAAATATTCTTCTTTAACTTCCTTGAATCTTCAACCATTTGTACCTTTTAAGTTGAAATTGCTGCTCTTTTAAAATATGTGAGTCAGTTTGTGGTATTGCATTGTTTTATATTTAGAAAGGAAATGTCTTATAGTGGGGACGCGGTTTTTATCCCTCCACCAGCAAGCAAGTGTTCACTTCCCTACCGTCAGTTGTTTTATCGCAACCGTCATATGTTTCACTGCAGCAGTGTAGGGTTAGAGAAGCACTGGCTCATATTTACCAAATCAAGTAATTAAAGAAACTTCTTCTTCCTCTTCTTCATTAAATCTCGGTACAGCACACAGTCCTATGGTTCTGTAACCCTTACAACATTTTAGGCGCGCGGTGAGGGAACCACAACTATGGATCAGAGAGCAAAATCCAGGGATGGGTGATCACGCCGGTCACCGGAATGAGAATAAGGGAAATGGAGTTCAGTACCTGAATGTCTCAAATAAGTGATGACATACGCCATGTACAGTAAAACCTCTTTAACCAGAATTTCTTTATCTCAGATGTCCAGATAGTCCGGACCAGTACTCATTCGACCTGCTTGGGACCAGGCTGGCAGAGAAACATTGATAGTCATTGAAAAAGTTGTGTGTGACTTGACAGAAAAAAATATTGAAAAAGAAAAAATAAGTGAGGAAATTTTTTTAGGTAAGTAAGTTATCTTTATTTCCATTTCAATTACAAATTATTATGCATTTACATAGTTATTACTTGGGCCCTTGGTCCCAATAGACCCAAACTCTGGGGTTGTCCAGCTAATGGGTTACTATTGGCAACTTATCTAAAATACTTCATCATTTTCGTCATATTTACTTATCTTCCTCAACCATTTGGCTCTTACTTTGCCCCAAAAGTTCTCACTTTCAATTAAATTTTTCCTAGCTTTTACATTCATTAACTTCATTGCCTGAATTTCTTTTGGTAGCCTTGCCCATTCTTCACATTCTACAAGCAAATACCATTCTTTATCCCTTTGGTGACGCAGATCCCTCCCTCTTCCCAAACCCTTCAGTTTTACCACCCCTGTTGTGGCCCATGTAAACCTTCTCTTGCTGCTTTATTACAAATATCAATGTATCTTTCCCTGTTCCACATCACTTTCATCTCTCTATAAATTTACAGGAAGAAGATTTTTAGACATTTTTAAAAATATCGATGGCTCTTCCATTGTTCATGAAGACATTGCCAATGACGGAGGTTATAAACCTACGAGTATTATAGAGGAACACATCACATCATGCAGTGTTAATGAACCAGCTGTGGTTATGACCCACACACAAGCAGTAACAAACATAGAGAAATTGATGCTTTATTTCGAGAGTCAAGACAAATGAACGTCTAATGTTAAAGCGGATGTGAGATAAGCGATACACTAAACTGAGACAACAGAAGCTCGGTGCCTTTTTACTATCGACTAGTTTGTAGTACAGTACAAATACATAGACTATTACAGTACATACAGTGTACTATATGCATGCGATAAGAAGAGCGATCGGGCTCCAAGTCCTCATTCGGTAAGCTTCGTTTAACTCCGTAAACATAGATGACAACTTCGAAATTTGAAATGCGCTATACACTGACATCTAGTGGCTAATACCCTAAGCTTTATCATGTCCGCCATATTTCGTTTTGATCAATTTCGAGGTTAATTAGCTAACCAGTTTACAACAAACGTATGCTAGAATTAGAATTTTAGTTTGTCCTTGGCAACATATACATGTTATGAGACACGTCAAAATGTATAAATACAGTATATACATAAAGTCAAATTGATTACATACAATATACACAGTAAGCAGCTTTTCTACGGTTTCATGTGATATTTGCATAGACTAATTTACTACAAGAAATGTCATAATATAAATGTTACAGGTTTGTGAATGTACTATGGTCCCAGTACTCATTTACATGGTTATAGTTCTAAAAATTCACTAACCGTATAAAACAGTGTGCATGCAAAAATGTCTTAACCTTATTCTTAAAGTGTTTTAATGATGCAGCTTGTTTAAATGAATTTGGAAGTTTATTATATAACATTATCACTTTGTAGTTAAAGCTTCCTTCATAAAGGCTCGTTTGGTGCGCTCGAATTGCCAGTGTGGTGGTAATGTACATCAACATTTACTTGAAAATGTTTTATATTTGTATGAACATTTGTGGATGTTATGGCTCTCGAAAGGGGACTCATTATTACTCGTCTACCTCCGTATAACTGTGATCTGAATGCAATTGAACTATTTCCAGTCGTTACTGCATATTGAGGTCGGATAGAGTACAGTGACGGTTAAGAGAGTTGGTGCACAGGCTGTTCCGTGATTCCTTGTCCCTTCAGGACAGTTCAGACTAAGCCAGCAAGTTCACTATACCCCCGCCCTAGCGGCTGTCAGCATCACCACACTGCGATCCCTCACTCATTTCTATTACGGCACATTAAAACCCCCTGAGGTGTCGACGCGGTTCAACAGAGCTTAAAACTTCAAAAAAAAGTTTCTGCGTCACCTCCGGGAATCGAGCCTGTGAACTATCGATTAGTTGCGTAAACGATTAGTACATTCACTGACTGCGTGTGTTCCGCCTGAAGTCATAAACGAGTTGAAAAAGTTAACGGGTACCTCTCTACCAACCAACAGTAAAGTCTATCCAACATTAATAATATTATCTGTTACTCTCACATGACTTTGGAATCCATTTTTGTACACTTATACCGCTATCTACTTCAAGATAAACACTACCTTATTGTAGTTGCAAGGGATTACAGTAGACTTTAAGTGACAGTCAAATGTTTTAGACAGCTGGTTGTCCAGGTGACGGTCTTTGACAGTCCGTTCTCCTTGTAAGATTAGAACAGACAAAAGACGTATAGAATACGATTTCCCATTTGGAAAAGTAGAAATATATTTATAAATTAACAAATAATTAATATAGTCTATGTATCGATGAGACTTGCATCGTTTGTACAGTAAGAATTCGCCTACCTCCGTTTACAGTTACACAAAAGTAAATCAGAATGAAAAGGGAGTGAAGAGGCTACACCCAGATATCTAAATATATAGATTTTATTTGCCATTAAAATATCTTAAAAATAGAGCAACTTCATCAAAATTGTTAGAGCCCCTTTAAAATAATGAAAAAAGTTCCAAAAAGTTCTTGCAAAGTGTAGTTTGAACTTCAGGTCGCTTTCTTTAAATTTTCATGTGACAGCCTGATCTTAAATAATGTCACCAAAGTCCATGTCCAATGTCCATGTGTTGGAACCGCGATAAGCCAGTGCCGGGCACGTGCGAAAGAAAGTCAGAGAGCTACGCAGGCGCTACGCCACGAAAGGTCTGGAAACGTCGGCACGTTTCTAGACAATGACTGGGATATAAAAGCCGGCAGAGAGTCGAATAGTCAGTCCGTTGTTAATCAAGCTGCTAGTTGAGAACTATTAATTGTGTATGTGCAGCTGTGTAGTGATTTCAAGTGTACCACAACTGATTTCTTTTGTTTTGTGGCTTTGTGGGTTCGTAGAATTAAAAGTCCAACTTGCAGAAATTCAAATCGGTCTGTATTTCCGTAGAAATACGCTTTGTACACTTGTGATAACTCACACACGTACGCAATCTTCCAGTCTGTCTGCACACTGCTCACTAGCAACTGCATTCCTGACGGCTTCCTGCCAAAACTGAGCCCTCTAGTCCAATGCATCACTTATATACACCAATTGCAGTATCTAGAAGTTTCCCGACTAGAAGTTTCACGAAGCATCATGGTCTTTCACGATGGCGATGGAGCTGTCCCGAAATTTCCCTGGGTGTCTTCCTCTCTAGGCCCCGTCTCTCCTTGGCACGTTATTAGCCCTGCCCATGGGCGTAGGCATGGCTTCGACGCTATCTGTCTCTTTCTTTCCTTTCAGCTGGTTTTATCGTGCCTTTAGCGATCGGGAGGCAGTTTGATTACGTGTGGTGAAGCAAGGAGAGACTGCCTTTGTGTATGACACATCATTTCAGAGCCTGTAAGGGTATTACAAAGCGTCTTTCTATTGAAATAAAGAGAATTTCAAATTTCATCAAAAAAGGCTATTAATTCCATGAAGTCACAATACTGATGCAATGGTTCATCTCGATAAAATTATGAAGTACACAGAAGAATAATTTTTAGTACTGCTCGCCGCGGTAGCGTAGGTAGTAGCATGTCTGCGTCACGTTCAAGGGGTCCAGAGATTCAAATTCGGTCAGTTGAGTTATCTGGATGAGGTTTCTTCTGGGGCTTTCTCTTATCCTAAAAGATAACTCTACACTCTATGTATTCTGTACTCATTTGTACATCATTTCATTCATCGTCCGATATGACTTAACGTTGGAGGTTTTCTCTTATCCTGAAAGATGAATGTCTGGTAACTCTAAGCTCTATGTACCCTGTACTCATTTGAACATCATTTCATTCATCGTCCGATATGACTTAACGTTGGAGGTTTCCTCTTATCCTGAAAGATGAATGTCTGGTAACTCTAAGCTCTATGTACCCTGTACTCATTTGAACATCATTTCATTCATCGTCCCATATGACTTAACGTTGGCTGTTTTCTCTTATCCTGAAAAATGAATGTCTGGTAGCTCTAAGCTCTATGTACCCTGTACTCATTTGAACATCATTTCATTCATCGTCCGATATGAGTTAACGTTGGAGGTTTTCTCTTATCCTGAAAGATGAATGTCTGGTAGCTCTAAGCTCTATGTACCCTGTACTCATTTGAACATCATTTCATTCATCGTCCGATATGACTTAACGTTGGAGGTTTCCTCTTATCCTGAAAGATGAATGTCTGATAACTCTAAGCTCTATGTACCCTGTACTCATTTGAACATCATTTCATTCATCGTCCAATATGACTTAACGTTGGTGGTATTCTCTTATTCTGAAAGATAAATGTCTAGTACCTCTAAGCTCTATGTACCCTGCACTCTTTTGAACATCATTTCATTCATGGTCCGATATGACTTAACGTTGGAGGTTTTCTCTTATTCCGAAAGATGAATGTCTGGTAACTCTAAGCTCTATGTACCCTGTACTCATTTGAACATCATTTCATTCATCGTCCGATATGACTTAACGTTGGAGGTTTCCTCTTATCCTGAAAGATGAATGTCTGATAACTCTAAGCTCTATGTACCCTGTACTCATTTGAACATCATTTCATTCATCGTCCAATATGACTTAACGTTGGTGGTATTCTCTTATTCTGAAAGATAAATGTCTAGTACCTCTAAGCTCTATGTACCCTGCACTCTTTTGAACATCATTTCATTCATGGTCCGATATGACTTAACGTTGGAGGTTTTCTCTTATTCCGAAAGATGAATGTCTGGTAACTCTAAGCTCTATGTACCCTGTACTCATTTGAACATCATTGCATTCATCGTCCGATATGACTTAACGTTGCATGTTTTCTCTTATCCTGAAAGATGAATGTCTGGTAGCTCTAAGCTCTATGTACCCTGTACTCATTTGAACATCATTTCATTCATCGTCCGATATGACTTAACGTTGGAGGTTTCCTCTTATCCTGAAAGATGAATGTCTGATAACTCTAAGCTCTATGTACCCTGTACTCATTTGAACATCATTTCATTCATCGTCCAATATGACTTAACGTTGGTGGTATTCTCTTATTCTGAAAGATAAATGTCTAGTACCTCTAAGCTCTATGTACCCTGCACTCTTTTGAACATCATTTCATTCATGGTTCGATATGACTTAACGTTGGAGGTTTTCTCTTATTCCGAAAGATGAATGTCTGGTAACTCTAAGCTCTATGTACCCTGTACTCATTTGAACATCATTGCATTCATCGTTCGATATGACTTAACGTTGCATGTTTTCTCTTATCCTGAAAGATGAATGTCTGGTAGCTCTAAGCTCTATGTACCCTGTACTCATTTGAACATCATTTCATTCATCGTCCGATATGACTTAACGTTGGAGGTTTTCTCTTATCCTGAAAGATGAATGTCTGGTAGCTCTAAGCTCTATGTACCCTGTACTCATTTGAACATCATTTCATTCATCGTCCGATATGACTTAACGTTGGAGGTTTTCTCTTATCCTGAAAGATGAATGTCTGATAACTCTAAGCTCTATGTACCCTGTACTCATTTGAACATCATTTCATTCATCGTCCAATATGACTTAACGTTGGTGGTATTCTCTTATTCTGAAAGATAAATGTCTAGTACCTCTAAGCTCTATGTACCCTGCACTCTTTTGAACATCATTTCATTCATGGTCCGATATGACTTAACGTTGGAGGTTTTCTCTTATTCCGAAAGATGAATGTCTGGTAACTCTAAGCTCTATGTACCCTGTACTCATTTGAACATCATTGCATTCATCGTTCGATATGACTTAACGTTGCATGTTTTCTCTTATCCTGAAAGATGAATGTCTGGTAGCTCTAAGCTCTATGTACCCTGTACTCATTTGAACATCATTTCATTCATCGTCCGATATGACTTAACGTTGGAGGTTTTCTCTTATCCTGAAAGATGAATGTCTGGTAGCTCTAAGCTCTATGTACCCTGTACTCATTTGAACATCATTTCATTCATCGTCCGATATGACTTAACGTTGGAGGTTTTCTCTTATCCTGAAAGATGAATGTCTGATAACTCTAAGCTCTATGTACCCTGTACTCATTTGAACATCATTTCATTCATCGTCCAATATGACTTAACGTTGGTGGTATTCTCTTATTCTGAAAGATAAATGTCTAGTACCTCTAAGCTCTATGTACCCTGCACTCTTTTGAACATCATTTCATTCATGGTCCGATATGACTTAACGTTGGAGGTTTTCTCTTATTCCGAAAGATGAATGTCTGGTAACTCTAAGCTCTATGTACCCTGTACTCATTTGAACATCATTGCATTCATCGTCCGATATGACTTAACGTTGCATGTTTTCTCTTATCCTGAAAGATGAATGTCTGGTAGCTCTAAGCTCTATGTACCCTGTACTCATTTGAACATCATTTCATTCATCGTCCGATATGACTTAACGTTGGAGGTTTCCTCTTATCCTGAAAGATGAATGTCTGATAACTCTAAGCTCTATGTACCCTGTACTCATTTGAACATCATTTCATTCATCGTCCAATATGACTTAACGTTGGTGGTATTCTCTTATTCTGAAAGATAAATGTCTAATACCTCTAAGCTCTATGTACCCTGCACTCTTTTGAACATCATTTCATTCATGGTTCGATATGACTTAACGTTGGAGGTTTTCTCTTATTCCGAAAGATGAATGTCTGGTAACTCTAAGCTCTATGTACCCTGTACTCATTTGAACATCATTGCATTCATCGTTCGATATGACTTAACGTTGCATGTTTTCTCTTATCCTGAAAGATGAATGTCTGGTAGCTCTAAGCTCTATGTACCCTGTACTCATTTGAACATCATTTCATTCATCGTCCGATATGACTTAACGTTGGAGGTTTTCTCTTATCCTGAAAGATGAATGTCTGGTAGCTCTAAGCTCTATGTACCCTGTACTCATTTGAACATCATTTCATTCATCGTCCGATATGACTTAACGTTGGAGGTTTTCTCTTATCCTGAAAGATGAATGTCTGATAACTCTAAGCTCTATGTACCCTGTACTCATTTGAACATCATTTCATTCATCGTCCAATATGACTTAACGTTGGTGGTATTCTCTTATTCTGAAAGATAAATGTCTAGTACCTCTAAGCTCTATGTACCCTGCACTCTTTTGAACATCATTTCATTCATGGTCCGATATGACTTAACGTTGGAGGTTTTCTCTTATTCCGAAAGATGAATGTCTGGTAACTCTAAGCTCTATGTACCCTGTACTCATTTGAACATCATTGCATTCATCGTCCGATATGACTTAACGTTGCATGTTTTCTCTTATCCTGAAAGATGAATGTCTGGTAGCTCTAAGCTCTATGTACCCTGTACTCATTTGAACATCATTTCATTCATCGTCCGATATGACTTAACGTTGGAGGTTTTCTCTTATCCTGAAAGATGAATGTCTGGTAGCTCTAAGCTCTATGTACCCTGTACTCATTTGAACATCATTTCATTCATCGTCCGATATGACTTAACGTTGGAGGTTTTCTCTTATCCTGAAAGATGAATGTCTGATAACTCTAAGCTCTATGTACCCTGTACTCATTTGAACATCATTTCATTCATCGTCCAATATGACTTAACGTTGGTGGTATTCTCTTATTCTGAAAGATAAATGTCTAGTACCTCTAAGCTCTATGTACCCTGTACTCATTTGAACATCATTGCATTCATCGTCCGATATGACTTAACGTTGCATGTTTTCTCTTATCCTGAAAGATGAATGTCTGGTAACTCTAAGCTCTATGTACCCTGTACTCATTTGAACATCATTGCATTCATCGTCCGATATGACTTAACGTTGCATGTTTTCTCTTATCCTGAAAGATGAATGTCTGGTAGCTCTAAGCTCTATGTACCCTGTACTCATTTGAACATCATTTCATTCATCGTCCGATATGACTTAACGTTGGAGGTTTTCTCTTATCCTGAAAGATGAATGTCTGGTAGCTCTAAGCCCTATGTACCCTGTACTCATTTGAACATCATTTCATTCATCGTCCGATATGACTTAACGTTGGAGGTTTTCTCTTATCCTGAAAGATGAATGTCTGGTAACTCTAAGCTCTATGTACCCTGTACTCATTTGAACATCATTTCATTCATCGTCCAATATGACTTAACGTTGGTGGTATTCTCTTATTCTGAAAGATAAATGTCTAGTACCTCTAAGCTCTATGTACCCTGCACTCTTTTGAACATCATTTCATTCATGGTCCGATATGACTTAACGTTGGAGGTTTTCTCTTATTCCGAAAGATGAATTTATAGTAACTCCAAGCTCTATGTACCCTGTACTCATTTGAACATCATTTCATTCATCGTCCGATATGACTTAACGTTGGAGGTTTTCTCTTATCCTGAAAGATGAATGTCTGGTAACTCCAAGCTCTATGTACCCTGTACTCATTTGAACATCATTTCATTCATCGTCCGATATGACTTAACGTTGGAGGTTTTCTCTTATCCTGAAAGATGAATGTCTGGTAACTCCAAGCTCTATGTACCCTGTACTCATTTGAACATCATTTCATTCATCGTCCGATATGACTTAACGTTGGAGGTTTTCTCTTATCCTGAAAGATGAATGGTAACTCTAAGCTCTATGAACCCTGCACTCATGTGAACATAATTTCATTCATCGTCCGATATGACTTGATGTTGGTGGACGTATATTTAAAGTAATTTGAATGTAAAATAATTTTACTCCTGGTAGAGTTGTACCAGTCAGTTACATATATCGGCGAAACTACAGAATCTCTTAGAAGTGTAACTAACTACCCTTTACTCGCCTTTAAAACTATCTTTAAACATGTTTTCAACCCGTTAGTAACAATGCAGCCGCATAAGTGTAATACAAAAAGCAACTTTTGCGTGTATCGTTTTGCGCGGTAATATAAAATAATTATTGTTCTTTTTTCGGCGCTTACTTTGCTGGCAGCACTGTTTCATGTGAATGAACGCTTTGTTTAGTTAACATTTTTGGCTCACAGGCAATCACTGTCTCCTTGGAAAATAATTTCATTGTGTGTATCCAACGCTTGTGTATACAAACAATTGGTGCATCGTGTATATTAATTACATATCCCAGACATTGGTAAAGTGACAGCGGGGAAAAACTGGCAACAAAGATAATTTACAGAGGGTAAACAGAGACAGTTAAAACAAGTGACGGTATTCCTATGAGGAGAAAGAGAAGTAATGCAAATTAAAGAGAAAATATGCGAATATAAAACAGAAAAAAATTACGTGTGTTAATTATTTTAACAACGATGACAGAATCATAGCGTTGTACATGTGCTAGAATTTTGTCCCACAGCAGTTTTTACATGCAAGTAATTCTACTAATATGGAACTGTAAGAACCTACGGTCTAGGCCGCGCTTGAGTCCCATGACCTTGGTGTCTGTGATGTGATCTCTAAAACCGTTCTCAGATTTGTTCAATTCATTCCTTTGTTTGTGAAACAACTAACTTCATTTAAAACCTAACGGAGCACACAGCATTTCACTGCTACAGCGACTTTGCTGGATTCCTTCACTACCGGCTGTCGTTGTGCGCGGTGTCTAGCGTGTGTACTCCACTCGGCAATATTGCACCGGCCACTAATACGAGGGCTGTTCAATAACGAATGATCACAATTATGTTTTTGACAATATACCTTTACTCATCCTCATAATTTTGATGGTCCTTCTCAAAATAGTCTCCCCTAAATGTGATGTACTTGTCCCAGCGTTTCTGCCAGTCTTCAAAGATATGCTGGAAACCATTTTTGAGAGATCCTTCAAAATCGCCCCCGCAGCCTTCACCACTGCTTCTGATGTTGGATAATGCCTCCCACGAAGGCGTTTCTTCAAGTTAGGGAATAGAAAAAGTCACATGGAGCTAAATCCGGACTATAGGGAGGGTGAGGGATGCAGTTCACGTTGATGTTTGCAAGATATTCCGCAACAACATTGGCAATATGAAGCCGCGCATTATCGTGCTGCAGCATCCAATCGGCTTCACGGAAATGTGGTCTTTTGTACCTGATATGGACTTGCAATATTTTCAGGACATCCTTGTAGTATTGTCCAGTTACTGATCTGGCAGGTACAACATGCTGATAAACCATTCCATGAATATCAAAGAATGAGATGACCGTAACTTTCCCAGCAGAAGCAACCACTTTTGCTTTTTTGGGGGTTGGTGATGAAGGAGATTTCCACACTGAGCTTTGCTGTTTGCTCTCAGAATCAAAAAGATGTAGCCAAGTTTCATCAGCAGTGATTACGTTTGAAAGAAACTCCGGATCTTCCTCTAACATCAACTTTAACTGCGTGTTACCTCCATTGCAGCGGTAGGCGATACTGAACATGTCTGAACTTGACTGGTTCTCGCAGGCGGGATCCAGGAATACCAACAATGAAACTACTACGGCGTGTTTGTTTCACATTAAGCTAATTCTTTATTGAACAGCCCTCGTACCACCTGGTACTTGACTGTAGAGCAAGCATTATCGTGTGTGTGGGTATCATTAAGCCGTGTTCGCACAGAATATATTCAACTGGTCAAGTACCTCCTTCAGATTTACAATTCACGAGATGAAGAAATTGGAGCCCTCTAATTCCTTGGCAAATAAAACAAAAGCGTAAGCGTGCAGACAACGTAGGCGCGTGTTTTGGACGTTCACCAATCAAATTCATCGCAAAATTAAGACAATTGGGAATTTCAGTGTTTTCTGCACATAGAATAACTAAACTATAACTATATAGTAAGTGTACACAAGGTCAATGCTGAATTGACAGCTGAACTAAGAGTCCACAGCCGACAGTGAGAGTTCATTTGTTTTGTTCTGAGTACGAGTTTCAATTATACATTTTGCGTTATAACAAGTGCACGTGTTTAGATACCGTCTCATAAGTAATATCGCTTTTTTAGAAAAATAATTGTTTAAAATGTGTTCTGACAAGCCATTAACTAATTTTCAAAGTGTAGACCAATTAGAATCTATGATCTTGAGTCATCGTTCAGGGAGGTTTATTATCCCTCGATGGTACCCACCTGCACTGCTCCAATGTTGTCAAGAACATGAGCCATGGATCCATAAAGATGATAACTAGATGGTGCGAGGTGAGGGCTGTATGCTGGGTGTGGTAGCAGTTCGATTCCTCCCAATCTCTCAACTTTGTCTATGGTTCTTCATGCAGTATGGGAGGTTTGCATTGACCTATTGCAATATAATTCTATTTCGGTTAACCAATGCTCGGCATCTCCGTCTCAAAATTTCATAAAGTAGTTCCAGTTATTGAGATTAAGGATCCGCATCAATCTCCCACCCGTTTGGAACAAACTCTCAGTGAATCACATCTTAAAACTTCCACCAGACACACAACATTACTTTGGGACCGATGTGATTTGTTTTAACGATGACTTTGATAGTTTGGCGGGGTTCAAGCCACTGTTTTGAGCCATCAGGGTTTCGGTAATATGCCCATTTTTCATTACAACTTGATAGATATCTACTCCACGTTCAGCCTGTTGAAGTGTCAGTTCATGAGGTACATATCTACAGCTTCTGTATGATTTTCCAAGAGTCTTAATGTGGCGATGTATGGTATCTTTTGATGTGCCAAGTTCTTCTGAAAGCTAACGTGTACTTTTTTGCGGATGTTCTTGCAAAACTTGGTGTGTATCCTCAATATTCCATACTTTAGGTCTTCCAGAACGTGGTAAATCTTTAGTGTTATCGTCTCCATAGTTGAAACGTTGGAACCATCGTTGTGCCACACGTTAATTAACGACACCTTCTCCTTCCACTTCACATATTCTGTGAGCTGCAGCAGCAGTTTTATAATCTTCTTTCCAGTAGTGTTTTAGGACTTACCATGCTCAGATATTCTACCGAAAGGTCTGAAGAACATGGCCTCCTTCTACCGGGGAGCGATGGAAAACTCCGGGGCTCTTTCCATAGGGCAATATTTGGTTTCCTAAAAAGCCACCCCCATCGGCCACAACGTCAAGACGGGATAGAACTGGATACGCCACTTACGTGCGTCAACCCCACAGGGAAGACTACCGAAAACCTCGGTGGGACCGCGTGGTGATCTTGCACACCTTCTACTAGCTCTGCAGGCTAGTACACGGGACTTATGAGGCAACCCTCTACCCCCTCCGTGCGGCGGGAGCCTGGCCGGAGGTACCCAATTCCCCGTGGGTGTCGGGAACACACTACCCCTTCGAGTCCAACCCAATCCGAACAACTTCCCTATGAGAGGGCTCAGCACTACGTCCCCAGGTTCCTATAGTAACGTCAGTTACCACGAGTGCTAAGGGTCCGCAGCGCCCGCACCACGGCCGCTGAAGGGGACGGATTACTTCCCATAAAGGAAGTGCTTTAGGACTCAAAGAACAAACTTTGTTATCTCCATTTTGTGATTGTTTATTAACAACTGAATACTGATACACGCTCGCAATGTACGCTATATTAGCCATAGCATCCTCTAAATAGCATTACCAAACCTAAGAAACCCGATAAATAAATAAGAAAACACCGACTTTCTTATGAGACACCCTATAATACCACTGCACCCGCCAAAGATGCATATATACATATTTTAAAGTACACAAACAATATTCAATATTATATAATATAACTATAAAACATATTAAGATACTCTGCCTAAGACTTTCAACTTACAGTTTCTGGTAAGTGACACTCTGGAAAATGTACCAGCCTCTTACCTGAAACAAAAGAGAAAAATCTGATGTCACACGCACATGAATTTCTCTACTCTTGTACAAACACTCATTGCTCTATCTGCTTCAAGATAAACATTATCATATTGGGAATACAGTAGACTTTAAGTGATAGTCAAATGTTTTGGTCGTTATATGATGTATACATGAATTTCTCTACTCTTGTACAAACACTTATTGTCCTATCTACTTTAAGATAAACATTATCTTATTGGGAATACAGCAGACTTTAAGTGATAGTCAAATGTTTTGGTCGTTTAGTGGTGTATACTTGACTTTCTCTACTCTTGTACAAACACTTATTGCTCTGTCTACTTCAAGATAAACATTATCTTATTGGGAATACAGTAGACTTTAAGTGATAGTCAAATGTTTTGGTCGTTATGTGATGTATACATGACTTTCTCTACTCTTGTACAAACACTTATTGCTCTGTCTACTTCAAGATAAACATTATCTTATTGGGAATACAGTAGACTTTAAGTGATAGTCAAATGTTTTGGTCGTTATGTGATGTATACACGACTTTCTCTATTCTGGTGCAAACACTTATTTCTAACAAAAGCTTATAAAAGTGGACTGTTTTGGTTTTAAATGTCTAGACTTTAAAAATAGGAATAAAAGTAAAAATAAGTATACACAAAAATTGGTATCGGCACATCCCTCATTTCTGGTGAAATCTTGGAATATAGGTAAATATTTGAGAAGCAGTAAGGTTTCTTAGCAGTGCTGCTATCTATTATCCAGATTTCTAGGAACAGGACGACTGTCATCAGAATGTGCATGGTAAAGTTGTGAACCTCACCTTCAGCTGTTCCTTGCAGAAGACAGTTGTGAAGCAATCTGCGGGAGGTTTTAGTTGCATGGACAGGAATGAATAACTTGCGAAAGAGCATGTTAAATAATTCAGATCCAGCCATTACAAGACAGGAGGTGTAAAACCACTTCGCTCCAGAAAAAGGAATCCTTAAAACTTGTTCGTGTTACTCTTAGCTTCTCTCATACATAGTGAACAAGAGTCGAAACATACTGACCACTGACTGACTCGATGCTTCTTACTCACTGACATTCTATGGGTTTTACATTTACTGTTCTAATCGTATAGTGCAATTGTGTACGGAATGAGTAAAAAATATGAAGGAATGCTTGTAACTTTGCTATAGTTTTGTGAAGTGATATTTTTTTAGAAAAGCTGTAAGATATCAATATATTTTCATATTACCATGGTTGTGAACAGGGTGTGACTCTTTTCACGAGGGCTCTAAAATAAAGAACGATCACAATCTTTTTTTAACAAAGTACCTTTACTCATCCTCATAATTTTGATGGTTCTTCTCAAAATAGTCTCCCCTGAATGCGATGCACTTGTCCCAGCGTTTCTGCCAGTCTTCAAAGACATGCTGGAAACCATTTTTGACAGATCCTTCAAAATCACCTCCGCAGCCTTCACCACTGCTTCTGATGATGGATAATGCCTCCAACGAAGGCGTTTCTTCAAGTTAGGGAATAGAAAAAAGTCACATGAGGCTAAATCCGGACTATAGAGAGGGTGAGGGATGCACTTCACGACGATTTTTTCCAGATATTCAGCAACAATATTGGCAATATGCGGCCGCGCATTATCGTGGTGCAGCATCCAGCCTGCTCCACGAAAATCTGGTATTTTGCGGCTAATATGGACTAGCAATGTTTTCAGCACATCCCTGTAGTATTGTTCAGTTACTGATGTGTGTGCGGATGAGATGACCATATGGTCATAACTTTTCACACTAAAATTCAGTCTTATTATATTCTGTTACCTTAATCTGAAACAAACACGACGTAGCAGTTTCATTGTTGGTACTCCTGGTTCCCGCCTTTGAGAACCAGGCAAATTCAGTCATGTTCAGTATCGCCTACCACTGCAATGGAGGTAATACGCGAGGAACAATATCCGGCTTTGAAATTCTGCTTCCGTCTCCAGAAATCTTCAGTTGAGGCCTATACAATATTACAGGAGGCCTATGGAGAGTCTGTTCTTTCCTACAGCACAGATCGAAGATGGTTTAAAATGTTTAAAGAAGGGAGACAATCAATTTCAGAGGAAGGTGCACCCGATGCTCCAGTTACTGCTCTTACGGAAATGAAAATGTGTAGTGTTTAACGCCCGCTTTTACTACATACGGCACCGCAGGCAGTGACACGGATGATACATGAGATGAAGATGGAGCACCGGTGGAATGAAATGGCGGGGAAAACCGGAGGCCCCGGAGAAAACACGCCCCAGCGCCGTGTTGTCCACCACAAATCTCACTTTGCGGTCGCCTGGGATGGAACCCGGGCCGCCTTGGTGAGAGCCAAGCGATCTAACCACTGAGCCACGGCGCGACCCTCCTCTTACGGAACAAAACATCAACACTGCTGCTGCCATTGTGAGAGAGGATCGACGAATTACGTTAAGATCACTTTCTGAAATTCTGAACATTTCATTGGGTGCCAATCACACGTTGGTGACAAACATTTAACATGGGACGTGTTTGTGCGCGATGGGTTCCAAGACTGTTGATTCCCGAACTAAAAGACATTCGTAGCAGGTCTGCATGCAGTTAAAGTTGATGTTAGAGGAAGATATGGAGCTTCTTTCAAACGTAATCACTGCTGGTGAAACTTGGCTACATTATTTTGATCCTGAGAACAAACAGCAACGCTCAGTGTGGAAATCTCCTTCATCCCCAACCCCCAAAAAAGCAAAAGTGGTTGCTTCTGCTGGGAAAGTTATGGTCATCTCATTCTTTGATATTCATGGAATGGTTTATCAGCATGTTGTACCTGCACACACATCAGTAACTAGACAATACTACAGGGATGTCCTGAAAACATTGCAAGTCCATATCGGGCGCAAAAGACCCTATTTCCGTGAAGCAGGCTCGAGTGGCAGGGTGAGTGCTTGACGAGCTATCGAACGGACGAGAAGACTGTGTACGAGCATCGGAACGGTAACGGACGAACTGGTGAATTGTAATTGTGTGCGCTATGTAATTCTAGGTAATTGGCAAGTGTTTCAACTGTAATTAGGTGGAAATAAAGAACATTTTGAGTTTGTGCAATTGGACTTTTAATTTCACGAACACACAAAGTTACAATATTAACATATTGAATTAGGTATTAATTATAAATTATCTAAATATTGAATGTCCGACTTCTGCAAATAGCAACGTCCTTTTCCCTTGCTATGCCTACCACATGAAGGTTTTCATAAGTGCCTAGCGTCCCATATGTGGTACACCAAACTTATCATAACCCCATTGTCAGTATATTGTATGATAGGGAGCTCAGAATTAGTCATAGTGATTTAGACAATATTTCTTTCTAAAACTAAGCATATACTAATACACTAATATAATAATAATTCTGTAAAACATCTTTGGTAACACATTGCAAAACTATACCAAATTTCGGGAGTTTGGCTTTAGTTACAGCTGCTTTGTTGACTCTCAAAATTACCAACTAAAAATTGAGATTTTGAAGTGACTTCCCTTTACATGTTTCCACAGCTGCCATCTAGATGAAGTGATCACAATTGCTTCAGCAGAGCAAAATATGAGCCGTCCCATATCTGGGACATCAGACATATCTGGGTCAATAAGGCAAATTTTCCTTCTAATTCAGATATAATCCTGATCAAATGTTACTATTTTACATTTTATCAAAATACGTTATTTATAAACAGTGTACAGAAGAGAAAACAAAGTAGGTGCTGAATTTTATGTCGGGAACCACACATTACTGTCGTGTCCCTTGTCCTGGGAATGTTACCATGGTAACCCAGAGACAGAGCCGTGGGATTTGCTCTGCTAAATGGGGGAACGTTTACACTGTAAAGTTATGACGAACAACTTCATTATGCCCAGACTTAACTCAGCCCTGGCGAGTAATTTATACCCCAATGTGGACATTGACAAGATGGATACAAACCTCGCCTTCTGTGTAGTCCTTAACTTAAACTGCTCTTTCAATCTTTTGCACGTGTACGGTTTTTACCGTAATCTTGTTTCATGAGGAAAAGAAAAATTTCGCAGTGAATATAAAAGTTTTGTAACGCAAAATGAATAATCTTCAAAAAGAGATATGTTCTGTAATCTTGACAGTGATGAGTGAGCGTACAGGAGTGAGGAATTTTATGTAATTAACGGAAATTATTTATTAAAGAAGTAAGGATTTATCGATATGCTGACTATGAAAGAAAGTTTGAGTAAAATGTAATAATATATATATATATATATATATATATATATATATATATATATATATATATATATATATATATATAAAACAACACCTGAAAACGAGAGATCTTATGACTTATTTAATCAAACACAATCATCAAACTACAACGAAGTAGACATGTTACTTCTGGCTTCCCGACTTGGGTCTTCGAAACATTCAACGGGTATCCTGTCTCCAACATAGAAATCTCGCTGCACATTAAAGATTTGCCACGTTCTGGAAGACCTAAAGTATGGAATGGTAACGATACACGCCAAGTTTGGCGACAAAATTTGCAGAAGTACCCGTAGGCCATCAGAAGAACTTGGTGTATCAAAAGATACCATACATCGCCACATTAAGACAGTTGAAAATCATACAGAAGCCGTAGATCTGTACCTCATGAACTGACACCTCAACAGGCTGAACGTAGAGTGAATATCTGTCATCAGCTTATCCGTAATCCCATGGATGATAGATTTGTGGGGAGAATTGTCACTTGTGATGAAAAATAAGTACATTGCTGAAACCCTTATGCCTCGAAACTGTGACTTGATCACCACCAACCTGCCAAAATTATCCTTAAACAAATCAGATCGGTCCCAAAGTAAAGTTGTGTGTCTGGTGTAATTTTGAAGGTGTGACTCACTGGGAGTTTGTTCCAAACGGACGGGCGATTGAGGCGGATTTTTACTCTCAACAACTGAAACGAGTTCATGAAATTTTTAGACGGAGATATCTAACCAAAATATAGTTCTATTGCAACGGGACAATTTAACACCCTTATTGCACGAATAAACATGGCCAAATTCAGGAATTGGGAGGAATCGAACTGCTACCACACCCAGTATACAGCCCTGATCTCGTACCATCACTTATCATCTTTGATCCATCCCCCCATTTTTGGAGATCATGTTAATGGATAAAGAAAATAAAATTTTAATCGTTTTTATTGTGAGGACCAGTTCTTTATATAAAATATCTTAAATATATAGAGTTTCAGTGAAACTCGGCAGTCATTCACATAGTAAAAGGTGTACAGAGGCCTGTGGATTGTCAGGGCAGCAGCAAACCTGATTAATATGCACTGAACTGTAATTTTCATAGCCACTCGCTCGATGTGGTTATCGTATCAGAGTGATTGCCCCGGGAGTTGAAAGCAGGACATCCACGTCAAGGGGGGTCTGAAAGCTAATCAAGGCTACAGTTAGTTTATATGAAGCCTTCAATAATCAACGATGTAATCTACACTTCGCTGGTAATTATTGTCCTATGAATCTGACAGGGGAAGATGTCCTATTGCTGCGTATCCATTGTCTTTCCTTTGGCTGGGTAAACCGCCTCCAACAGACAATTTCGTCATACAAGCCTGAAGTCAATCCCTCACTATAAAATAAGATTTACATGAACACATTTCCGAAAACATTGCTTTTCTCAGAAATGGATCCAACAATTTCGCAGCCATGACGTAAGCACTGTCCTTCCATGCTAACACTTACGAGGGTGGTCTGAAAAGTGTCCGACCTAATAAATATACAAGATATTTTATTTTCATTTTTTTTTAAATTTTCAACATAGTCTCCTTGTAACTCTACACACCTCTCCCAGCAATGCTCCCATCTCTGTACCTGTCCAAAGAGTACTCGGCGTTTTTCAACATAGTCTTCTTGTAACTCTACACACTTCTCCCAGCGATGCTCCCATCTCTGCAACACGTCCAAATAGTACTCGACGTTTTCCAACATAGTCTTCTTGTAACTCTACACACTTCTCTCAGCGATGCTCCCATCTCTGTTACCCGTCCAAATAGTACTCGGCGTTTTTCAACATAGTCTCCTTGTAACTCTACACACTACTCCCAGCGATGTTCCCATCTCTGTAACACGTCCAAATAGTACTCGGCGTTTTTCAACATAGTCTCCTTGTAACTCTACACACTTCTCCCAGCGATGCTCCCATCTCTGTAACCTGTCCAAATAGTACTCGACGTTTTTCAACATAGTCTTCTTGTAACTCTACACACTTCTCCCAGCGATGCTCTCATCTCTATAACCCGTCCAAATAGTACTCGGCGTTTTTCAACATAGTCTACTTGTAACTCTACACACTTCTCCCAGCGATGCTCTCATCTCTATAACCCGTCCAAATAGTACTCGACGTTTTTCAACATAGTCTACTTGTAGCTCTACACACTTCTCCACAGCGATGCTCCCATCTCTGTAACGCATCCAAATAGTACTCGGCGTTTTTCAACATGGTCTCATTGTAACTCTACACACTTCTCTCAGCGATGCTCCTATCTCTGTAACCCGTCCAAATAGTACTCGGCGTTTTTCAACATAGTCTCCATGTAACTCTACACACTTCTCACAGCGATGCTTCCATCTCTGTAACCCGTACAAATAGTACTCGGCATTTTTCAACATAGTCTCCTTGTAACTCTACACACTTGTCCCAGAGATGCTCCCATCTCTGTAACCCGTCCAAATAGTACCCGGCGTTTTTCAACATAGTCTCCTTGTAACTTTACATACTTCTCCCAGCGATGCTCCCATCTCTATAACCCATCCAAATAGTACTCGGAGTTTTTCAACATAGTCTTCTTGTAACTCTACACACTTCTCCCAGCGATGTTCCCATCTCTGTAACCCGTCCAAATAGTACTCGGCGTTTTTCAAAATAGTCTCCTTGTAACTCTACACACTTCTCCCAGCGATGCTCCCATCTCTGTAACTCGTCCAAATAGTACTCGGCGTTTTTCAACATAGTCTCCTTGTAACTCTACACACTTCTCCCAGCGATGTTCCCATCTCTGTAACCCGTCCAAATAGTACTCGGCGTTTTTCAACATTGTCTCCTTGTAACTCTACACACTTCTCCCAGCGATGCTCCCATCTCTGTAACCCGTCCAAATAGTACTAGACGTTTTCCAACATAGTCTCCTTGTAACTCTACACACTTCTCCCAGCGATGTTCCCATCTCTGTAACCCGTCCAAATAGTACTAGACGTTTTCCAACATAGTCTCCTTGTAACTCTACACACTTCTCCCAGCGATGTTCCCATCTCTGTAACCCGTCCAAATAGTACTCGGCGTTTTTCAACATTGTCTCCTTGTAACTCTATACACTTCTCCCAGCGATGTTCCCATCTCTGTAACCCGTCCTAATAGTACTCGGCGATTTTCAACATAGTCTCCTTGTAACTCTACACACTTCTCCCAGCGATGTTCCCATCTCTGTAACCCGTTTAAATAGTACTCGGCGTTTTTCAACATAGTCTCCTTGTAACTCTACACACTTCTCCCAGCGATACTCCCATCTCTGTAACTCGTCCAAATAGTACTCGGTGTTTTTGTCTGAAAAATAATTGTTCACGAAGGTGATTGCCTCTTCATTTGATGCAAATCTCTGTTCTCTGAGCGCAATTTTCAGATGAGAGAACAAAAAGAAGTCGCTTCGGGCTGGATCTGGTACGTCAAGCAGTTCAAACCGTAATTCGTGGATTTTCGCTATTGCAACCGCTGAGGTGTGAGACGGTGCTTTGTCTTGGTGAAATAGGATTTAATAGGTGTGAACGTGCAAGTGTGGTATTGTGTTTCTCTGACTGTTGGCGGGTTACCTCTGCGAAGTCGTTACGGCAACTTTAAAAGAATAAAGAGTGTGTGTGAAATTTTGTTTCCTGTTTTAAAAAACTGCAACGAGACATATCAATTGCTTCAGGAAGCTATGAGCCGCACACAGGTTTTCGAGTGGTTCGGGCGCTTTAAACGTGGTGAGATGTGTGTTGAAGACCTAGCTTGTTCTGGACACCCTTCAGCATCGCGAAATGAGGAGGTCCGCCAAAAGATCAACGAGGATAGTCTCCAAACGATCGACCAAATTCCAGCAGCGACAAGAATCAGTTGGAGCGCGTGTCAGCGGATTTTGAGGGAGGATTTGCACATGAGACGTGTTGCTGCTAAATTTGTTTCGCACCTTCTCACACAGGAGCACAAAACCATCCGCATGAATGTGTCAGAACTTGAAAACAGAGATTGCACATGATCCAAACTTCTTGAACAAAGTCATTAGAGGGGATGAGAGTTGGTGTTACGGGTATGACACAGAAACCAAGCAAGCGTCAAGCCAGTGAAGGACTCCCAACTCTCCCAGACCAAAAAAAGCAAGGCAAATGTGAAGACAATGATCACCCTCTTTTTTATGTTCGTGGAATTGTGCATCGGGAATTCGTACCCCCTGGCCAGACTGTTAACCAGCACTTTTACTTGGACGTTTTAAGGCGTCTGCGAGAGGATGTGAGGAGGAAACACCCGGAACTTTGGCGATCAGGTGACTGGTTTCTGCATCACGACAACGCTCCAGCACACACGACCTTACGAGTGACCCACTATTTGGCATCTCAGAGGTGGTCTGTCGTTCCCCACGCTCCGTATTCGCCGGAGCTAGCCCCATGCGACTTTTTCCTATTTCCACGAATGAAAAAAACGCTAAAAGGGGAGCGTTATGACGATGTGGAGGCGGTAAAAACAGCTTCGTAAAGGGCACTGGACAATATCAAACTTGAAGAAATCCAAAAATGCTTCCAACAGTGGGGACAAGTGCATCGATGTAATGGAGAGTACAACGTGCTGACCCAGCCGCCAACTGCCGCCAGTTCCAGAGGGACACTACTGAGAGTGGATAATAACATTGGAACACTGATGGACAAACTGTATTGATGTAGAGTGAGTGAGTGTGTGGTGTTTAAGGGCCCGTCGACAACGAGGTCATTTGGGCCCGAAGTCAAAATTAAAAACCTAAAAGCTACACTATTAAGCTAAAAAGCTAAAATAAAATAAAAACACTCAACTATTAAAAGTACATAAAAACAGATCCTGTCCTAATAAAAAGCTCTAAAATTAACAAATATAAAATACAAGTCAGTGTGAGTGAGTGTATGGTGTTTAAGGGCCCGTCGACAACAAGGTCATTTGGGCCCCAAGTCAAAACTAAAACCTAAAAGCTATAAAAAAAATTAGCTAAAAAGGTAAAATGTAATAAAACCACTCAACTGTTAAAAGGACATAAAAACCATCTAAAACTTATAATTTAAAATCTCTAAAATTAATAAATATAAAATACAAGTTAGACTTGTTTGTTAAAACCGATTTTAAAAACAAACCGCAGAACCTTATCCACGGCCACTGGGTCGTTCCCTAAAATACCGTGCAAGTTAGCTCTTAGGCCCAAAGACTGGCGAACGCGGGTGTATTGCGGGCAATCCAGCAATACATGCCGCACAGTGAGGCGTACTGCACACGGAGCACACACAGGGGCCGGTTCCCCTCTTAATAGATGGCCATGCGTTGCACGTGTGTGCCCAATTCTCAGCCGGGTGAGTATCACCTCGGCTCGCCGGTTATCCCTGCAGGAAGTTGGCCAGGGTTGTACGCTCTCCTTTATCGCCAGGAGTTGTGTGCCCTCCAAAGCTGTCCAGGAGTGCTGCCAAGCAGATAGGAGTTGGCGACGGAAAAAACGTTGCACATCCTGGTACGGCACCGTAGTTGTTAAACTCCGGGGCAAACGGCAAGCGGACTTAGCAGCCGCGTCCGCCTCCTCGTTCCCGGAAATACCCACATGGCCTGGGGTCCAAGTAAAAACAAAATGGTATCCGCGACTGAGCATTTGCGAGATCTGGGCCTGTATTTTTACAACAAGGGTGTGAGCGGCTGTGTACTGTTGCAAGGCCTGAAGAGCACTTAGAGAATCAGTGCAAACAATAAAAGAGCCAGGAGCTAACTTGCAAATAAAAAGGAGCAAATGAAAGATGGCATACAGCTCTGCTGAGAAGACCGAAGTGGAGTCCAGAAGTCGAAATTTATGAGCCTCGTATTGATGTAGATAAGATTATGTTTGAAAGCATGAATTGAGGTTCAACCTGAGAACTTTTCAGACCACCTTCATAGGTTTGTGACTGTTACACTGTCAGTTACAATCCTAGCATGTTTCTCTGTATATGTTATTATATTTACACATGCAGTTGCACGTTATAATATTCATTATGTGTGATATCCACTTTGCTTAATTAACACGGACACCATTAGTGCTTGCTGTGAGTGTAAGAACGCTCTAAGTTACACAAAACACCCACTACAAAATAGGCATTATAACTAGCTAATTTTGCAAATATAAAAACAGATTTTAAAATTTTTGACAACTTAAACTTGATTTGTAAGTGTCATATTTGAACAATTAAAATTTTATAAATTTCTACTTTAAATTTAAAGCGAAGGTAATTCACTGCCTTCAGCTATTACATTTACGTCATCGTATCAACGGAGATGATTTAGTTGGTTTATCTATTGATTCTATAATTGGATATTTCGCTATATAGAATCGGTGACTCTGTTTTTGGAACAAACAGTTGCATTAATGCTTTCATAACATAATATTCAAATGACGGCATCGTCTCATTAAAAGCTTTATATATTCACGAATGCAATTCTTTACGCACGAACTTGTGGAAGGGATAGGTTCTAGAAACCGGGGCAGAGCAGTTCACGTAAGCCAATGCGACTATTTGTATCAATGACTCGTCACTTGGTGAGAAGAACGGATGAGGGAGAGAGCCAGAAGAGTCATTGCCAAAGGGGAGTTTATGTACGAGTCGTGTCCGTAAAACAAAGTGTCCAAGGCGCTGGAGCCGTGAGGAACGCTATTACGCAAGATCCGGCAACACTGGCGTGTAGCTTGGTTCCACCCCTTCAAACACCCACCCCAACGAATCCGTTGCAACTATTAGTCTTGGCTAGGCAGCTGTTTGCAATGGAGCTTCCTATCACTCCGCCGACAAGTGCAAGTTACGTGCAGTGATCCGTTTATTTTTGAGTGCTAACGCCACTACCGCCACTGAAATTCATCGTCAGTTATGCGAAGTCTATGGGCCACAGTGTATGGACGTCAAAAACGTGCGAAAGTGGGTCAGAGAGTTCAAAGACGGACGTACAGACGTCCATGACGAACAGCGTTCTGGTCGGGTTTCGGTTTCAGCCGAAACAATTGCAAAAGTGGAGCAAGAAATGCTTAAAGATCGGCGTGTGACAGTTGACGAGCTGTGCCAACTTATCCCTGAAGTCAGTAAGACTACGATTGACAAGATTTTGACTGAACATTTGCATTATTGCAAGGTGTGTGCGAGGTGGGTCCCCAAAATGCTCTCCTGGCCCAGTTCGGATGCTTCCTCACCCATTCCCCTACAGTCCAGACTTAGCACCTAGTGATTATCATATGTTTCCTGAGTTGAAGTCACACCCGGGTGGAACACACTTTGCTTTAAACCACTCTTCCACTTCATTAATGACGTCATTTCTGTTGTCAAATCGGTGACCACCCAACGCATTCTTCATTTCCGGGAACAAGAAAACATCACTTGGTGCGAGATCGGGCGATTAAGGCGGATGCTGTAAGGTCTCAAAGCCACATTCACTTGTTTTGTCAACTACAACTTGAGATAAATGAGCTGGTGCATTGGCAGACAGAAGACGAACAACTTTGGAGAGCATACCGCGTCGTTTCTTAATCAGAGCTGTTCGTAACTTGTCCAGAAGATTGCAGTAGTATCTGCCAGTGATGATTTGAACCTTGGCAGGATAATCTGTAAGGATGACAGTCCCAGAAAACTGAAAGCATGACCTTCCTAGCTGACTTTTGCACCTTTGCCTTTTTGGGAGGGTGGAAATCGGAATGTTTCCATTCCATGCTCATTGTGTTTGTCTCTGGATCATACTGATACATCCAGGAGTCATCCATGGTTACCAGACAATCAAAAAATTATCTTCATTCTGTTCCAACAGCATCAACATCTGTCTTGAAAGGTCACGACGTGTTTGCTTTTGGAAAGGGGTTAACAAACGTGGAACCCACCGTGCAGACACCTTAGACATGTGCAGTTCGTCCACACACTACCATAACTAAGATGTGTCTCATTCATGATCATTTGGATGATGCTCGTATGTCTTCCAGTATTAAACACTCCACTTTCTTCACTGTGACAGCTGACGGTCTACCAGCTCTTGGCTCATCTGTCAGGGACATGTGACCAGTTTGAACATTCCTTTTCCACCTCACAATAGTGTCATACGATGGGCAATTATTTCCATAAACAGCCGTCACCTCGTCATGGATTTCCCGGACAGTTTTGTCCTTCAAATGCAGGAACTTGATTACACTACGAGCCTCAATTTTCTCCATCTTACACCTCAATCACTCCTGGCACTCACTGTAAAAAAAATAAAAGGACTAAAATCACTGAAACTACCAGCATTATGACCCGAGGGATCAATGATGACACTGATACATTTTCATCACTGTAGCATAAAAACTACCGGGTGATAATTAAAACTGTACCCCCTCGTATTGTGTACGCAGCGTCAACGAATGCTTCCGATGTTTTCCGAATCGAACTTTTCTGGTAGATGCTCATTTTTTTTTCCTAAGGCTGTATGATTTGTTGGGCCTGTCGATGTGTGATACGTTGTCATGGCATCTGAACAGACTGTACGAGCAATGACTAGCCATATATGTATGACAGATTTACATAAACAACTCCGTTATTTTCACATACTTTCCGATACACTTCCACACTTTAGTAGATGTAGTAGATGTATTTTTTTATCTTGAAAAGTGCAGAGCGATGCGCACTGGTATCTGGACGAGTCCACATCAGAACGGTTGCAACTGGAGGGGAGGGCATGTCAGTTTTGTATCAGTTGCGAGCAACTAAACACGTGCAGAGCTACTCGGTAACACTACAGCTTGTTTTAAAATGTGCTTATTTCCTGGTTCCAAGAGAACATTTATAAATGACGCCTCCTAGCAGCACATTAGGAAATAAAGTGCTACATTTAAAAACACGAGAAGTAATAACCAATATCCATAGATTTATAAAAAAGGAACAATGGTCTGGGTCAGCTATAAAAATCTGGGGAAGGTTATCTGAGGCAACAGTTGTGTCTGAAAGCAGTTTAGGAGAGTTATTAAGGAAAGAAAAGCCATTGGTGCTAGTGCAACAACGTCCTTCTCTATGCCCAGTAAACAAAGATTAAGAACATGCACAAAATCTAATTTGGATGTTTTACTTCAGAAGTAGTTAGGCGAACTAAGAATAATTTTTAAAGCACAGAAAAACAAAGACCAACTTTGAAGAAAGTGCTTATGAAGCTTAAAAATTCTACTGACTTCCAAGGCAGTGTCTGAACATTAAGAAGAGTTCTTTTGAAGCTAGGATTATTTGAAAAAAAAAAAAAAAACACTAAACGTGACAGACAAATTTTAATCGAACGTCGCACCGTACGTGCAAAAAGCTTAAGTATTTACGAAATATTCGGAGATATCGAAGTGAAGTTTATATAGTTTATATGGATGAAACTTATATAAATACAGCACATACTGGACCATATGCCTGGAGTGAAATACGTTACGGGGACTCTGCAGCGATATTGAAAGGCCGACAGTTGTTTATCATACCTGCTGGAGGAGAACAGGGTTTTGTTCCAAATGCCTATGTACTATTTAAGACCCAACAAAAACGTGGACATTACTACCATAGTAAGAATTACAACTTACTTTATAAGACCTGCAAAACTGGCTTCGAAAATGAAATTTGTTTTTAGACACCTTATGCACTGCCCTCCCCTCTGGTAATCTTACGCGTGTGACGCATTGTGGCGATAGGTGCACTATCCCACCACAGTTGCTACTCATCCCTACCGCGCAGAATTCCTGTCAGGATAAAATAATACATCTTTACATGCAATAAGAATAGAATTATTTATTTCCTTTCGGTGCTTAAAATCGTTATCATGATATCTTAAAAAAAGTTATCCTAAACGGATCTGATCTCTTTAATTCAGAGTTCTACTGTATTTACAGTGGAGTTTCGATCCCGTTTTGGGATTAAAGCAACACCTGACGCCAAATGCAAGTTGATTGAGTTTAGGTTAGTTAAAAAGTAAACAAGAAAGAAGGCTCCGCGATGTCGTACATAATTAGGTGCAGTCTCATTTTCCAGTCGAGCGGTTAGACTAACAAGTGAATGTCTCGGGGGATTACCGACCTACCACATATACCTACTATCAGTTTTTGTGTGTTTAAGATCCCGGCATTATAACCCTTATTAACTTTACTTCCCCTTTTTATTGATGCCATAAACAACAGACCTTCATAAATTTGTTGTTTCTAATTTACTGAGTAAACCATTTTGTCTCATGAATATCTACAGGCTTGTGTTATACAACAATGCCTCCTTGCTTTCCCTGTGACAGTAGTCTCTTAAAACGTGCTATCCAAATAATGACATTCCCCCCACCCCAAAACTACGCTGATTACATCGAGATTTAACTGTATTGGAACACCACAGACAAACCCAACATACCCATGAGACCCATTGTAAATAATATAAACACTCCTACTTACCTTCTGGCAAAATGGCTATCCAAAAAATTTCAGTCCTTTCCACAATTCCATACTCTGAGTATAAAAAACTCTTTAGACCTGGTAGAAAAAATTCAAAATCTTAAACTAAAACCTCATGACACTTTAGTATCCTTTGATGTCCGCTCCCTCTTCCCTAGCATTCCATTAGACAAACTTTTGATTCAACTGAAAAAATGGCTAAATTCTATAAACCTGGATGCCAATGCAATAGAAGAATATTTGGCAATGACTGAATTATGTATACATCAAAATTATTTTGTCTTCGATGGAAAATATTATAAACAAATTTCAGGACTAGCTATAGGAAGCCCGCTATCACCATTTTTGGCCAATCTATACATGAGCTTTTTCGAAACACATATTACTAAAGCCTTCCCTCATATGTTTAAAACATGGTACAGATACGTAGACGACATCTTTGCAATAGTGCCCTACAAACTAATAGATGATGCTTTGAAACTACTCAACCTGCAAGAACCCAGCATACAATTCACAGTAGAAACTGAAGAGGACTGTACTCTACCTTTTTTAGACCTTAAAATAAAAAAAAGCAATGAAAAACTAGAATTTGGCATTCATAGAAAAGCAACACACACAGATAATTACATCAAAGCAAATAGTTTCAACCCAATTCCACACAAACATGCAACCATCAACAGTCTGACACACAGATTAGTAAATCTACCTCTCAGCCAGCAAGAATAT
Organism: Mantis religiosa; assembly: GCA_030765055.1. NCBI lineage: Eukaryota > Metazoa > Arthropoda > Insecta > Mantodea > Mantidae > Mantis > Mantis religiosa. The sequence continues at coordinate 5,436,603 of CM060949.1, forward strand.
CAAAACGAATACCATCAAATCATAAAAACTGCAATTAAAAATGGATATGGAAAAAATCTTGTAGATAAAAAACTAAAATTATTCAAACTTCAAAAGAGATTAAAACAGATCACAGCTCTCACACCAATAAAACAAGAAATTAGATTTGCTAAATTTACTTACCACCCCTGGGCCACAAAAAAGTTCCAAAAAATATTCAAGAAATACAATATAACATTGGCACCAAAAAACAATTACAACATTAAAAACCTACTTCACAGTAATAATACTGATAAGATAAAACCAGAGGAAAAGTCAGGCATTTACAAGATTAAGTGTAAAGACTGTGAAAAAATTTACATAGGAAGGACAAAAAGGAACATAGGCACTAGAAAGAAAGAACACTTCAGGCACTTAAGATACAAAAATATTGATAAGTCCGCAATAGCAGCTCATTTCTGGTCTGAAAATCATGAAATTGAAGATAGCACAGAATTACTAAAATACGTACAAAAACATAGTGAACTCGTCATATGGGAGAGGATATACATAGACAAACATAAAAACCAACTAATGAACTTTGAAATCCCGCTAGAAGAGAATCCCACATTTCAGTTCATCACTAAATCAACAGATGGCAGCAACAACCCCAGAATTACCCACACCGCTGGATCTAGCTTCAGTCGCACAAGAGCCGTAGATGCAAACGAAGATTTGCGAAACATGTCCTCAAAATAGGTACGAAAGTGAAGCAGATGTGTAAAAAATACGACTCATCTAAAATTTAATAATAATACGCTGATTACCTTTTATTGGTTCAAAAATGTTTGGCATGACTTAATACGTCTTACAAAAGTCACTTCAAAGTTTGAAGTAACAAAAACCTTCATTATTCTGGGCAAAAAGGAGGAATTTTCTTGGAACATAGCACTTTCTAGTTTTAATGTGTCAGGTAACCAAAACTTGGCCCCAAAACTAGGGGGCGGATTTTGCTGTATTTGCCTATTTGATTCCTATTCAGACTTTTAAGTTATAAGAACGTTTCCTACAACTATTAGCCTAATTTCTTAGTTTTATAGTGCTTATAAATGCCTGTTTCATACGTTTGTGCCTATTCTGCTTATTAGTACTTAAAACTGCCTTTTAAGCCAATTTCTTCTGCTTGTAATTTGTGACAAAAGCTTTTGCATTTGTTGGTTTCAACGTGAAGTTTTCGGGGAAGAGAAATGTCCTACTGCTGCACATTGGATATACAAAAAGGAGACACATCTGTGCAAATTGGCCCAAAGCTTTGAAGAATCCCAAATTTATTTTTTGTCTTAAAATTAATATAGACATAATTTAATGATATAGCGTTTTTCTTTTCTAGCGGCAGTACAGAAAACGTCACATGACTATTTAAATAACCTTACACCTGTATCGTAGCTGATATTACGTAATTTTAACCTCAGATTTCTTAGATTACATATTTTCTACAATTTCCTAACTTCAAAATGTTCCACAGGATGCAGTTTTCTATTAATCTGTATGAAATTCTAAACATGCCTGTAACGGCAGCTGCATATTAAGTGTACCCATTTACATTTGTTGTGTTTTTGTTATTTGTATTGAAAAGGATTATAATGCTTACTTCTTACTGAAAACTCTTAGGAAAATAAAACTTGTTAAATAGGTACGATTATTTTTTCTCTTCGTTGATATGGCGAAGACAAATATTTCACATAGAGACAGGTCATTAAGAGGTTCAAATGGGTGCAGAAACTTACACACCAAGCATTAATTTTTAAAATTACAATATGTGGGACATTTTGAAATTCGCCTGTAATTTAGACATAAACTGTTAATTCCTCAGAAACTAATCTAACTAGAAAGCTGAAACTTGGTATTATTCCATTCTTGATCGATCACAAAAATAAATGGTATAAATTTGAAGCAAATCTAAGAAAATCTTCAGATATTTCAAGTTTCACCCTTAAGCCCCACACCCGAAACCTATGCTTTTGTTTTTTTATATACTTACGTCACACCTTTCTGCACATTATGGTTCTTACTTAGTGAAGTGGATTTATATGTATTTTAATTATACGACAATATCTGTTATTTTAACTTGCTGTGGAACCACTAATCAAATTTGGAATACATTTAGATCTATTTCGCATAGGGAACCGCAAAATAGTATGTGTTTAGCAAATTTGTTGCAGCATATGTTGGGATGATTGTCATTTTGTTATAGTACATTTTAGAAGCCATTTTACCAAAATTGTGTATTTCTAACTGTTTACTTAGCAACACTTTAGTGCCTTTTCAAGTACCTATTTTTTTCTTCAATTTTTAGTGTTTTTGCCTGCCTACTTCACACATTTTTAGTGTCTATAAATCCGCTCCCTAGTTATGACTCAATAGGATTACAACAGAAAGGGGGGGGGGTTCATTTTGCGCAAAATTTCTCTCTTCGTTCTTCAATGAATATACAATTACCTGGATCAACTGGAACCAGAGCCGATCCAGTTAACGAAAATCCGGGTCATCCAGTGAATGACGGAAAATCGATAAAAATATGTACAATATTACCGAAATAATTTAACGTAGTTTATAAATTACTATTGGCACACTTTCATCTAAAACCACATACACATACACCTTGCCCCGCTGACATGTATCACTCCGCGTTCAACTACCTTCCCCCTCGTCCTAATTAGCTAGTGCTTTCGCGCCATAGGTCATAGGCGGTGCCTTTCCGTCACATTTAAACCTGCAGTAAACGTCATAATAATTGCCGGGAAGATAAATAAAATCATACAGATAAGAATATGAAGACATGCAAAAATACAAGTTTATAATGAAAGACCTTCGGCCTTTTCCACTGGGATATTTTAAACCAGCACACATAGCTTTCAAAAATGCTTGTCTTTCAGTCTTAAAAGTCGTATCACGCCATACCTTACTTTTCATGTGTTCTTCATTCACCCAAGTCTCGTCAAGGTAGTATATTTTGTGACTTGTGTCTCGGTACAGTCTGACTGTCCTTAAATAACATCTTCGCCACTCAGCAACATCGCCCCTGTTTTTAGCACATTTTTATTGCCTCCTTTTTCATTCACAAACCCCAGCTGTATAAGCAATCTGCTGAAATTTGGCGAATCTGCATCCTCATTTACAGCAGATGAAATGTTATTTATGTTATTTTCTAAAGAAAAAACTATACACATGACGACGCACAGCAATTTTCACGTATTTTCTCCGAGCACGCGCTTTTGTTTATTCCTGCTTTTGCCTGGAGTGGTAAGTTTTCCTGTCTTCTCAATTTCACATCGCGATGTTCCTATGGATCTAACACTCACATCTGTAACTTCAGAGCACAGCTGTTCGACTTCTCTCACTGACAAAGACGGCTTCTTCTCTATGAGTGTAGTAAACACATGCACCACAATTCTTTTTTCGCCTGTTTGTTAAGATTTACCCTTGCGATACTTCAGCGAAAAACTGGCGGTAGACTCTGCCATTATACATATAATAAGTACATGCGCAATAAACAATCAATAAAATAATTTAGCTCCCGCACTCTCGAATGGCGATATATGACTAATGCAGTTCAAAACAAGGACAGTGATAAAAGTCATATAAACAAATATGTACCGATGAAGCACGTGCTATCGTGTCATGTGCTTGAGAGCAAAGGAACCTCCTCTTTACTTCGTTTAAGAATTAACATGCATTTCAGATAAATCAACTCTGTTATGTAATATATTTAATTAAAACAGTTACGAAAATATAAATTTGACAATTCTCTTCCAACATATATAGTTATATAAAGATATATCACCATGTTAAATAACGAACTAATTTTTACCGCACGACAGTCTTTACCACAACAGCAGCAAATGAGAGGTGATTAGGTCACGTGACCGTTAAGAGATACGGGGCAAGCTTACGTGAAACCAGGATTAGGTACTTCTTAACTGATAGAGACTGTTCGGGTTCTGGTTTATTTTCGAATAATCTAAAAATTATCAATGAAGTATTTAAAGAAGCGACGAATGGCCAAGAGGCAAGTTGCAAGTTGTGAAACAAGAGTTGTTATTGTAAGACATGTAACAAGAGTGAGTGAGTCGCGAGAGGTAAGCAGAGAACAGCTGAGAGTGTTGTAAGCTAAACGCTGTTATTGCCATCGACCTTGGAGCATTGTGTTGTGATATGTGACGTAATTTTGCTGATACGGAGTGTATTTCTACGTAAATAAAGAACATCTAGAATTTCGGCAAATTGGACTTTTAATTGTACGAACCCGCAAAGTCACAGCATGTACTGTAATAGCCTATGTACACGGTGTTTATTTTTATTTGTTATTTTCCGCCCTCCGATTGAGCAACAATTACGTCATAGTTGACTGGTGAGTCTATCTGATGATAGCAGGGCTGGTTCCTCCATAAGGTTGCAGGTTTGCACTGCACCCACTGATTCTGAATGTACAACAGGTGCATTTCGCACATTAAAGCTGTACTTGTTTGCATTGTTTTATACACGAACATGTCTCAATTACGCTTATCGTCTGTAGCTGCCCATGACCGCAGAAGTCGAAATAAACAGTGATTAGCTGTAGGAGCCGCAGGTTTGCAGCGAAGAGTTAACCTAAGATTTCACCAAAATTTAGGTTCTCTGAGAGGGTTGCGGGAAGGTGAAGAGATGGGAGGGGCTTCTTATACATTGCTTAAATGGAGGTTTATAAACCTAGCTCCTCCTACTCTTAGCAACGGCTATAGCGTGACCTTCAGGCTTAGCTTCTGTGTGCTCTACTTTTCGAACACAGGGAGAATTTAATTAAATGCATGGAGGTTATTCAGAAGAGAGCTCTGTTAAACAACAAAGCCACACTTGTTCAGGCTTCTGGGTTTATGGCAACTTTGAAAGATTATAATTTTGTATTCTGGTTGTCTTTCTTCTACAAGATCATGCCACATGTGGACATTTTGTACAATCAGCTGCAGAAACGAGACTGCAATGCAACGTTTGCCATCGCCCAGCTAAACGCATTTAAAAGGGAAGTGCAAAAGGTAAGAAATAGCGTGGATATCGAGGAACACGAAGAAACTGCAATTAAGAGGAGAAGATCATGATGTGAAAAGAAGAGAAGCTCTTGAAGTATGTGACATTCTTAGAGAAGCAAAGGACAGATTTAGCTTCACGGGGCATCTGGTAGCCTCAACCTTGTTTCATCAAGAAAATTTCTAAGACATTTCCAGAGGATTCCCTTAGAGAAACAATAAGGTTCTATCCTTTTATCATTGGAACAAAAATTCGTAGAGAACTGACTGTAATTTACAGTCGAGAGGAATTTCGTGGAATGTCCGGCGCTTTGTGCTTGATAGACTTCATTAAGGAAAACAATTTATGTGCTACGTTCAGCGAATATGTGAAACTCCTCCGAGTACTGTTAACTATGCCAATGTCTACCGCTGAAGCAGAATGCTGTTTCTCATCTTTAAAATGAATAAAAACTTTCCTTAGGAACACAATGTTACAGGACCGATTGTCAGCATTAGCAATGCTTTCAATTGAGAGAGATTTTGTTATGAAGATCAGCGACTTCAACGTAAAAGTTATCGATAGATTCGCCAGGTCTAAGGAGAGTAGAGCAGAGAATCTGTATAAATAGGTGAGTCATTACTACTCTGTATTTTATTTTTCATTTGTGCACCACCAATAATTTAACCCATCAGCCGCCACTGCTGAGAGTGTTGTAAGCTAAACGCTGTTATTGCCATCCACCTTGGAGCATTGTGTTGTCATATGTGATGTAATTTTGCTGCTACTGAGTGTATTTCTACGTAAATAAAGATCATTTAGAATTACGGAAAATTGGACTTTTAATTCTACGAACCCACAAAGTCACAGCATGTACTGCAATAGCCTATGTACACGGTGTTCATTTTTATTTATTTCCCGCCCTCCGATTGAACAAGAATTACGTCATAGTTGACTGGTGAGTCTATCTGATGATAGACTGAGTCTGATGGAGCGAGTTTATATAAGATTTCCCTAGCGGCTTGCGATCGTATTTGATGTGCTGACAGCAGCTTTGAGGCCTAGAGTCTGTTTAGTTAACTCATGTGCAGTCGGCCGCTGCCTTTGACGAACCCTTATAATCGTTTTACAACCCCGGCCCTCCTTCTCCCAGTCCTTTCTGCAAGGTTGCCACCTTTCTCGATACTTCATGGGTATCGTACGAGGTTTCGTCTAAATAAATTATCTTATGTCCATTACTGCGAAACTTCCTTAGTTTTGACGATATATACTATTCTACAGATTCCATATTAACCCTTATCTTATTCAAAGTGTGGTATTTGAAACCCAGCTCCTTTAGGAGACCGCGCAAAGTGAAGCGCCCATAAGGAAAATCACAAATTTCTTGAAAATGTGCAACCAATTCGTCTAAGGTGGGCGCTCTCCCTTTTGCATAGAATCTATAAATTTCTCGACGAATTAAATCGCACGTGAAATTATCTACTTTAGAGAAACGTTTCCTTTTGTTTTCACACTTGATCGGCGTCTTTGGTATTCCTTTCGTCACAATATTTCTTACTGTATTTCTGTGAATACCCATAACTTATCATCATTGCATGTCCCTTACCAAGATTATTTGTCAGTACATATTTATATGTGTTCAAAACAAGCGTTTGAATTTGCTTAGAAACAGTTCCCGTTATAACTTTGTTTTTTGAGGCTTTTCCAGTAACATAACTCGGCCCAGTTATCCACACTATTGTCTTCACTTCGATTATTTTCCGTGACTGAAAGCTATCTACTACTGCATTTGCATTTACCACTGCATTTCCCTCCCACGGTCTCCACATCGTGACACACAAGGAATTGCTGCACATAATGAAACAGATCAACTGAAAGATGGAACTTTGGCAACTGAGACTCCACGTGGAGTAGACATGCGGCTGTCACTTCGAGAAAATCAGGGTTGGTATTGGTCCTCAACGACAGTGTTCCATTTCTGAAGTGTGGAGATAGATTTATGACGGTCATTAGTGGGCGGGAAGGTCAGGTGCCTTGAGGTCCCTTTGAGTGGCAAAGTGGCAACTGCACACACGTTAACTAAACAGACTTTACCTTTACCTGCACGTACATATACTATTTGAGCGGTGGGTCTTTCAAGGAATATAAAGGTGCGTAATTTCGCGTGGTACAGCACCCAACAAGAAGCTACACGAAACCCTTCGCGAACACCAGGACCACATCACCCAGAGCATCTACGACCTGAAGATGTGTCTGGCTCCAGAACACGGGGTCCCTCCGCCGCAAATTCTGCCACATCGAGACACCCGCACACGCAGGACGCCGCCGCCATCAGAGCTGCAACGCCGCCTCCCTCCCCGGCCAAATATTATTGACGGCCATGGCCCTTCTGCATCACCGCAATCCAGTTCCAACGAGGACTCAACGACACCATCCAGGCACGCATATAACCATCACCACTGTACACAGGTCGTAGTCAGGGTCTCCTGGATCATGACTGCTACCTGATCACCACAAGCGGGTTTCCGCACAGCTAGTTTCTACCCACGAACAGCCGGGTTGCTTAGGCGATACCGGCCACCAAATTCGCCTCATCAGTCCCAACTAAATTAGCACCACAGGCCCCAATAAATAGAATCACCTCAGAACAACATCCCTCCCATGCCCCATCCTCCTTCCTACCCAAATACCCAATCTACCCTGTTGTTGAAAAAAAATGGTGCGTAGATACAATAACTGTTTATAAAAAACTATATACTGCAATGTCATGCACTACAAAGCTAATTATGCAGCCATAAAAGTATACCATGAACAATATACGAAATGATAAGTCAATGAACACTTATTTCACAATGAACATCTGTTTTTCTGTTATAGTAGACATATATGTATATTGTAAACCTGTCACATAAAATAGAAATATTTCAATTTGATCTCAATTCTTTTCTCTCACTCATTTTTCTCAATGTAACTTCATTACAAACCAGAAAATTAGCAGAACATGTTCCAGGAATGAAAAATAAATTAGTGTTACAATATGTACAAAGCTTTTATCCAAGTCTAAACAAGAAAATATATCTAGTACATAGTCTTATGTGTCCATTTTCTTATATTTCCTTTCTCTCTTCCCCTTAAACACAGTCTGTATTGCGAGAAGGTATGCTTTAGGCCTTTCTGTCATAACATTATTTATTGCTTCTACATTGGGACCAGTCACTTTATAGCGTCCAGTGTCTCTCTTTTTGCGAGTAACTGATCCTGTATCTTGGAAATGTTTGATGCACCTATTGGTTTTAAAAGATATAAGGATACCAACATTAATAGACATTTTAATTAAGAGTGAGAATGACAAAACAATTGATATCGTATACTGATAAAACGTAAGACGTTTATGTTGCAAACAAAAGCATGTCTATTTGACGTTACCTGGACACTTTTGACAACGTTACGCTCCGAGGGACTTGTCTGAATGCTGGATAGCGTTACATTAACTCCTCTATGCAGCGGTTTAAATTATATTTATATGTCGCACCAATTTTAATGCCGGTACGAAAGTAGCATTAAACATGAAGACGCGGTGTTGTGTGTTCACATCCAGGTTGTATTAGTTACCAGCGCAACAACATTCAAAGCGCTGTAATTTGTTTACAGTTCCTCAAAAATTACTTCTCCTTGGAGAGCACTATGATTTGAAGATACACTCACCAGTCAACTATGACGTCATTCTTGCTCAATCGGAGGGTGGGGGGATAACGCATAAAAACGAACACTGTGTATATTACGAAATAGGTTGATGTAGCAAATTTGTCACTGTGGGACTCTTAAATATGCACTTCTAAATATCAAAATTTTTAGTACTCACAGGGGAGGAAAAACACTAACAAAGGATCTAGTTATCCATTTAAAGTGATTGCAGTGTCCCTTAGCATGGCCTGTTGTATGTAAAATGGAGTTCATTAGCGGGATTTGCCATTTATTATTATTAATTTACTCACCATGGGGCTGATTAACAACAAACTGGACATGTAAACATAACATCAACAAGGAATTAGAATATCATGTTCCGCGTCCTCTGGATTTTCGCTCGGAAACCCAAACAGCTGCCACTGGAATGTAAAGGGCTGGATGAATTAACAATTACTTATGTTGATTAACCGATAGATGCCGTGTTTACGGTACATGTTTTCGATTCCACCTTGATGCCACTGTTTTGTAAATACCACAAATGTTTTGGAGTCTTATAAACAATGTCAAGAGATTTTTGAACTACAAAATTGTAAAATATGATTTCAGGCAATGTATACCGTAACAAAGGCGATAGAATTGAACTTCAAAACTTCTTTATTTTGTCAAATCTTTAACTCACTGAGACTTACTTGTTTAGGATCCTGACAGCTGCCGTGAAGCACGTGGAATCTGGCACCGAGATGAGAATTTTCAGCTGAATCCTTTCATGGAAGTGTTGAAAACAGTGTTGTATAAATTAAATTAATTGGGAGTGGATTAATGACACAAAACAACACTTACTTTTAAATTTTCCCGGAACTAGTTTCTGAGTCCTTCCCTCTATCTTCAGCCGGACATCGACTGGTTCTCATTGGTGTAGCTGGCAATATTTTGTCATCAGTCTCCTCTGGTGGCGGTTCGAGGAACTTGCTGAACAAATATTTCTGGGGGATGTCGAAATTGAATACTTTGTTCCTATTTTTTGAAATAAAGATTTGTTCCCATGTGGACAGTTCTTGTTTTCCTGTTGTATGTTTTAGTAATTTTGGTTCTGGATTTATGTTGTGGTTATGAACTTATCGAACACATTAAGGATACTGAACTAAATGAAGAGGACACACTAGTCTCATTTGACGTTAAATCACTGTTTCCCAGCATACCAGTTAAACAACTCCCAACATTGATAGAAAAATGGCTCAAATCACTTTTAATGTCATCACTTGAAATTTCAGATTACATCGAACTTACCAAATTATGCATAGAACAGAATTTCTTCCAGTTTCAAACAAAATATTTCCATCAAACTTCTGGTTTAGCAATGCGCAACCCCTTATCACCCTTCCTGGCCGATCTGTACATGAGTGCACTAGAAATAAGGATCACTAAAGGTTTCCCATGGATGTTCAGACTCTGGCAAAGATATGTAGATGACATATTTGCCATAGTGCCAAAAATCACATCAGTGATGCACTAAAACTTTTAAATATTCAAGAAAAAAGCATCAAGTTCACTGTAGAAGTTGAAAAAGACGTGTATTTACCATTTTTAGTTCTAAAAATAATCAGAAATAAAAATAGAATAAACTTTGGCATTTACAGAAAACCAACACAGACAGACAACTACATAAAAGCTAATGGCAACAATCCAAGATCCCACAAACAGGCAATCTTTAATAGTTTAGCACACAGACTGGTCAACATCCCTCTCACAGCAGAAGAATACAAAATAGAATACAACAAAATTATTGAAATAGCACAGAAAAATGACTTTCCCAAATCACTAGTAGACAAAAAAGTGAACTTAGCCAATAAGAAGAAACTACTAAAGGAAACCACAATCCTCTCAGCTACAGAAACTAAAATGATCTTCAAAAAAATTCACTTACCATCCATGGGCCTTTGATAAATTCAAAAAAGTCTTCAAAAAACAAAACATTCAACTAGCTCCAGTGAACCATTACTCCTTAAAAAACCTAATTTGCTCAAACATCAAAGATGCCATTCCATCTAACGAAAAAACTGGTATATATCAAATTGAATGCTGTGACTGTAGTCAAATTTATATTGGAAAAACCAAAATAAATTTAGAAACAAGAGCAAAGGAACACTTTAGGAACATAAAATACAAACAATTAGAAAAATCAGCAGTTGCCACGCATTTTTGGGGAAAAAAACCACAACATAAATCCAGAACCAAAATTACTAAAACATACAACAGGAAAAGAAGAACTGTCCACATGGGAACAAATCTTTATTTCAAAAAATAGGAACAAAGTATTCAATTTCGACATCCCCCAGAAAGATTTGTTCAGCAAGTTCCTCGAACCACCACCAGAGGAGACCGATGACAAAATATTGCCAGCTACACCAATGAGAACCAGTCGATGTCCGGCTGAAGATAGAGGGAAGGCCTCAGAAACTAGTTCCGGGAAAATTTTAAAGTAAGTGTTGTTTTGTGTCATTAATCGACTCCCAATTAATTTAATTTTCAGCTGACTTTAGGGCCTGCTTCGTGCCGCTTGCTCGAGGTATAGCACACTCTCATTTCACATATTAATGTATCCTATATACGGGATGTGTACGTAAAATAAGGTCTCCAAAGCGCTGGAGCCGTGAGGAACGCTACTACGTGAGATCCGGCAACACTGGCGTGTAGCCTGGTTTCACCCCTTCAAATCCCCAACACAACGAATCCGTTGCAGATCTCGGGACGGCGGATCCAACGGTGTAAACCACAGGTCGCTAGCTGTAATACCTTCGGAGATATTGGAGGACAAAGTTTCCCAAAAACCCGGAATTTATCCCAAAACTTCAAAATTGAATTCCGGGAGCACCGTTGGTCGTAGGAGGTTGCGAAAGAAAGCAAATTGTAGCCCCGGACCGTGGCTTTCGAATGGCGCATTTGTTTAGGGGTCTCAGATTAACGGTTTCGGAGGCAGAGCTCGCCGAAATTTAGGGTCGTGTTAACCGTTGGTGCTACGTGGAAAGTGTACATGGATTGAAAGTTTACTTATCAAAGGGCAATGCCTGTGGAGTTCCGATTATGTCGATCGGTCGATTAGTTTGGTCGCAAATGCGGAAAAACTATTTTAGCGGTTTTTCGGGAATAGCGGGCCAAGGGTCCGAGATAGCGTCTCGGTGCACACGACCTCCTAGATCCGCCTTGTAATTTGGGACCGAACGCTTCTTTCCCGGACGCTCTAGCTGCCATAGGCTCGGAGAAAAGCGTCGAAAAATGTCTGGTCTGGGCAGCCGTTTGTGATGAAGCTTCCTATCACTTCCGCCGACAAGTGCGAGTTGCGTGCAGTGCTCCGTTTTTTGAGTGCCAAGGGCACCACCCCCACTGAAATTCATCGTCAGTTACGCGAAGTCTATGGGCCACAGTGTATGGACGTCAAAAACGTGCGAAAGTGGCTCAGAGAGTTCAAAGACGGACGTACAGACGTCCATGACGAACAGCGTTCTGGTCTGCCTTCGGTTTCAGCCGAAACAATTGCAAAAGTGGAGCAAGAAATGCTTAAAGATCGGCGTGTGACAGTTGACGAGCTGTGCGAACTTATCCCTGAAGTCAGTAAGACTACGATTGACAAGATTTTGACCGGACATTTACATTATCGCAAGGTGTGTGCGAGGTGGGTCCCCCGAAAGCTCACTGGCCCAGTTCGGATGAAACATCCTCACCCATCCGCCCTACAGTCTAGACTTAGCACCTAGTGATTATCATCTGTTTCCTGAGTTGAAGTCACACCTGGGTGAAACACATTTCCAGACCGACGAGGTTGAGCGCTACCTGCGCAACTTGGCAAGAGAGTGCTATGACAAGGGTATACAGAAACTGCCACAGCGCATGCAAAACTGCATCGAGCGCAATGGTGATTACGTTGAAAAATAGCTGTAAGTCCCGTCTTTCCATCAATGTAACATTCATTGACAATAAACAGATTTTCTATATTAAATAAAATCTCAGACCTTATTTTGCGGACACGCCTCCTACTAAAAGAGCAGATATTTTCATAAAATCTGTTTAAGTTAATCTGAGAAAACTAAAAAACTAATTAAAAATTGTGCACATCTTGTGGATACACAACTTGCCATTAAAACTTTTGCCTCTTCTTATATTTATATTAACACTCTAGGGAAAGGCTTATACAGCTGGTTTTCAAAGCAACACATGGCAAGAACGTTGCAGGCAGAGAAAAAGGGGTTATTACTAGGGGTAGTGATATTTAGCATTTTGAAATCAGGAATTTAGCATTTTGTAGCATTTATACATTTCCAATTTAGCATTTTATAGCATTTTGAAAAAAAAAAAAAGAGTTGAATTTTAGTTAAATGTTTTTAAAATGAGGAATATGAATATTATTTACTCGTATAAGAGATTAAAATCACATTTATGGAGGTTTATTGACGACAGTGAGCTAAAAGTGCATAAAGTGTCAGTCTATTTTACATTAATACTATAGGTTAAAGCAATACATAGAAATATAGAACAAGCTGATACAGGCTAAAGCATACTGCATAACAAAAAAGATAAACCCGCCTCTATAGCGTAGATGGTAGCGTGTCTGCCTCACGTTCAAGACGTCCCGAGTTCGATTCTCAGTGAGTTACTTGGATATGATTTTTTCAGGGGTTTTCCCTTATCCTGAAAAACAAATGTCCTGTAACTCTAAGCTCTCTGGACCCTGGGCTCCTTTGAGTACCATTTCAGCCATTCCTTTCACCGCCCGATATCCAATTTTACTTAACGTTGGAGGACGTAAATTAATAAAAAAAAAAGATAAATCCATACTGATGTAAAACTAGCACAATAAAGAGGAATTGCTCAAAATTGGCTTATGCCACAACTCTATGATTTAGTAACGCTGTTAAATGAAAGCAGTGAACATATTTCAAGATTCTGTTCTGTCATTTGAGTCCTGATGTTACAATTAAATTATATTTACTGAAATAGCTTTCGGCATCTACGCTTACAGTTACCCGACATTCAGCGAAATGATGCTCAAAGGAGTCAAGGGTCCATAGAGCTTAAAGTTACCCGACATTCGGCGAAGTGAAGCTCAAAGGAGTCAAGGGTCCATAGAGCTTAAAGTTACCCGACATTCGGCGAAGTGAAGCTCAAAGGAGTCCAGGGTCCATTGAGCTTACAGTTACCCGACATTCGGCGAAGTGAAGCTCAAAGGAGTCAAGGGTCCATTGAGCTTAAAGTTACCCGACATTCGGCCAAGTGATGCTCAAAGGAGTCCAGGGTCCATTGAGCTTACAGTTACCCGACATTCGGCGAAGTGATGCTCAAAGGAGTCCAGGGTCCATTGAGCTTACAGTTACCCGACATTCAGCGAAATGATGCTCAAAGGAGTCAAGGGTCCATTGAGCTTACAGTTACCCGACATTCGGCGAAGTGAAGCTCAAAGGAGTCAAGGGTCCATAGAGCTTAAAGTTACCCGACATTCGGCGAAGTGAAGCTCAAAGGAGTCCAGGGTCCATTGAGCTTACAGTTACCCGACATTCGGCGAAGTGATGCACAAAGGAGTCAAGGGTCCATTGAGCTTACAGTTACCCGACATTCGGCGAAGTGATGCTCAAAGGAGTCAAGGGTCCATAGAGTTTAAAGTTACCCGACATTCGGCGAAGTGATGCTCAAAGGAGTCAAGGGTCCATAGAGCTTAAAGTTACCCGACATTCGGCGAAGTGATGCTCAAAGGAGTCAAGGGTCCATAGAGCTTAAAGTTACCCGACATTCGGCCAAGTGATGCTCAAAGTAGTCAAGGGTCCATAGAGTTTAAAGTTACCCGACATTCGGCCAAGTGATGCTCAAAGTAGTCCAGGGTCCATAGAGTTTAAAGTTACCCGACATTCGGCGAAGTGAAGCTCAAAGGAGTCAAGGGTCCATAGAGTTTAAAGTTACCCGACATTCGGCGAAGTGATGCTCAAAGGAGTCAAGGGTCCATAGAGTTTAAAGTTACCCGACATTCGGCGAAGTGATGCTCAAAGGAGTCCAGGGTCCATTGAGCTTACAGTTACCCGACATTCGGCCAAGTGATGCTCAAAGTAGTCCAGGGTCCATAGAGTTTAAAGTTACCCGACATTCGGCGAAGTGAAGCTCAAAGGAGTCAAGGGTCCATTGAGCTTAAAGTTACCCGACATTCGGCCAAGTGATGCTCAAAGGAGTCCAGGGTCCATTGAGCTTACAGTTACCCGACATTCGGCGAAGTGAAGCTCAAAGGAGTCAAGGGTCCATTGAGCTTACAGTTACCCGACATTCGGCGAAGTGATGCTCAAAGTAGTCCAGGGTCCATAGAGTTTACAGTTACCCGACATTCGGCGAAGTGAAGCTCAAAGGAGTCAAGGGTCCATTGAGCTTAAAGTTACCCGACATTCGGCCAAGTGATGCTCAAAGGAGTCAAGGGTCCATTGAGCTTACAGTTACCCGACATTCGGCCAAGTGATGCTCAAAGTAGTCCAGGGTCCATAGAGTTTACAGTTACCCGACATTCGGCGAAGTGAAGCTCAAAGGAGTCAAGGGTCCATTGAGCTTAAAGTTACCCGACATTCGGCCAAGTGATGCTCAAAGGTGTCCAGGGTCCATTGAGCTTACAGTTACCCGACATTCGGCCAAGTGATGCTCAAAGGAGTCAAGGGTCCATTGAGCTTAAAGTTACCCGACATTCGGCCAAGTGATGCTCAAAGGAGTCCAGGGTCCATTGAGCTTAAAGTTACCCGACATTCGGCGAAGTGATGCTCAAAGGAGTCAAGGGTCCATAGAGCTTAAAGTTACCCGACATTCGGCCAAGTGATGCTCAAAGGAGTCCAGGGTCCATTGAGCTTACAGTTACCCGACATTCGGCGAAGTGATGCTCAAAGGAGTCAAGGGTCCATAGAGCTTAAAGTTACCCGACATTCGGCGAAGTGATGCTCAAAGGAGTCAAGGGTCCATAGAGCTTAAAGTTACCCGACATTCGGCGAAGTGATGCTCAAAGGAGTCAAGGGTCCATAGAGTTTAAAGTTACCCGACATTCGGCGAAGTGAAGCTCAAAGGAGTCCAGGGTCCATTGAGCTTACAGTTACCCGACATTCGGCGAAATGATGCTCAAAGGAGTCAAGGGTCCATTGAGCTTACAGTTACCCGACATTCGGCGAAGTGATGCTCAAAGGAGTCCAGGGTCCATTGAGCTTACAGTTACCCGACATTCGGCCAAGTGATGCTCAAAGGAGTCAAGGGTCCATAGAGTTTAAAGTTACCCGACATTCGGCGAAGTGATGCTCAAAGGAGTCCAGGGTCCATTGAGCTTACAGTTACCCGACATTCGGCGAAGTGATGCTCAAAGGAGTCAAGGGTCCATTGAGCTTACAGTTACCCGACATTCGGCGAAGTGAAGCTCAAAGGAGTCAAGGGTCCATAGAGTTTAAAGTTACCCGACATTCGGCGAAGTGATGCTCAAAGGAGTCAAGGGTCCATAGAGCTTAAAGTTACCCGACATTCGGCGAAGTGATGCTCAAAGGAGTCAAGGGTCCATAGAGCTTAAAGTTACCCGACATTCGGCGAAGTGATGCTCAAAGTAGTCCAGGGTCCATAGAGTTTAAAGTTACCCGACATTCGGCGAAGTGAAGCTCAAAGGAGTCAAGGGTCCATTGAGCTTAAAGTTACCCGACATTCGGCCAAGTGATGCTCAAAGGAGTCCAGGGTCCATTGAGCTTACAGTTACCCGACATTCGGCGAAGTGAAGCTCAAAGGAGTCAAGGGTCCATTGAGCTTACAGTTACCCGACATTCGGCGAAGTGATGCTCAAAGTAGTCCAGGGTCCATAGAGTTTACAGTTACCCGACATTCGGCGAAGTGAAGCTCAAAGGAGTCAAGGGTCCATTGAGCTTAAAGTTACCCGACATTCGGCCAAGTGATGCTCAAAGGAGTCAAGGGTCCATTGAGCTTACAGTTACCCGACATTCGGCCAAGTGATGCTCAAAGTAGTCCAGGGTCCATAGAGTTTACAGTTACCCGACATTCGGCGAAGTGAAGCTCAAAGGAGTCAAGGGTCCATTGAGCTTAAAGTTACCCGACATTCGGCCAAGTGATGCTCAAAGGAGTCCAGGGTCCATTGAGCTTACAGTTACCCGACATTCGGCCAAGTGATGCTCAAAGGAGTCAAGGGTCCATTGAGCTTAAAGTTACCCGACATTCGGCCAAGTGATGCTCAAAGGAGTCCAGGGTCCATTGAGCTTAAAGTTACCCGACATTCGGCGAAGTGATGCTCAAAGGAGTCAAGGGTCCATTGAGCTTAAAGTTACCCGACATTCGGCCAAGTGATGCTCAAAGGAGTCCAGGGTCCATTGAGCTTACAGTTACCCGACATTCGGCGAAGTGATGCTCAAAGGAGTCAAGGGTCCATAGAGCTTAAAGTTACCCGACATTCGGCGAAGTGATGCTCAAAGGAGTCAAGGGTCCATAGAGCTTAAAGTTACCCGACATTCGGCGAAGTGATGCTCAAAGGAGTCAAGGGTCCATAGAGTTTAAAGTTACCCGACATTCGGCGAAGTGAAGCTCAAAGGAGTCCAGGGTCCATTGAGCTTACAGTTACCCGACATTCGGCGAAATGATGCTCAAAGGAGTCAAGGGTCCATTGAGCTTACAGTTACCCGACATTCGGCGAAGTGATGCTCAAAGGAGTCCAGGGTCCATTGAGCTTACAGTTACCCGACATTCGGCGAAATGATGCTCAAAGGAGTCAAGGGTCCATTGAGCTTACAGTTACCCGACATTCGGCGAAGTGATGCTCAAAGGAGTCCAGGGTCCATTGAGCTTACAGTTACCCGACATTCGGCGAGGTGATGCTCAAAGGAGTCCAGGGTCCATTGAGCTTAAAGTTACCCGACATCCGGCGAAATGATGCTCAAAGGAGTCCAGGGTCCATTGAGCTTAAAGTTACCCGACATTCGGCGAGGTGATGCTCAAAGGAGTCAAGGGTCCATTGAGCTTAAAGTTACCCGACATTCGGCGAAATGACGCTCAAAGGAGTCAAGGGTCCATTGAGCTTAAAGTTACCCGACATTCGGCGAGGTGATGCTCAAAGGAGTCAAGGGTCCATAGAGCTTAAAGTTACCCGACATTCGGCGAAATGATGCTCAAAGGAGTCAAGGGTCCATTGAGCTTAAAGTTACCCGACATTCGGCGAGGTGATGCTCAAAGGAGTCAAGGGTCCATAGAGCTTAAAGTTACCCGACATTCGGCGAAATTATGCTCAAAGGAGTCAAGGGTCCATAGAGCTTAAAGTTACCCGACATTCGGCGAAATGATGCTCAAAGGAGTCAAGGGTCCATTGAGCTTAAAGTTACCCGACATTCGGCGAAATGACGCTCAAAGGAGTCCAGGGTCCATTGAGCTTACAGTTACCCGACATTCGGCGAGGTGATGCTCAAAGGAGTCAAGGGTCCATAGAGCTTAAAGTTACCCGACATTCGGCGAGGTGATGCTCAAAGGAGTCAAGGGTCCATAGAGCTTAAAGTTACCAGACATTCATCTTTCAGGTTAAGAGAAAACCTCCAACGTTAAGTCATATCAAACGATGAATGAAATGATGTTCACATGAGTACAGGGTACATAGAGCTTAGAGTTACCCGACATTCGTCTTTCAGGATAAGGGAAAACGCGTAAAAACCTAATCCAGGTAACTCACCCTGACCGAGATTCGAACTCGGGACCTCTTGAATGTGAGGTAGACACGCTACCGAGGCAGGCCTGCAGAGCAATGGTAGGCAATGGTGGTACAATAAGCTAATTTAGTGGGAAGGGTTGCTTTCCACATTCCAGAAGAATGGTCACTTAGTTTATAACATGCAAAGGTTCCACAGACTCTTCAGTTAAAGTTTCCAGAAGAAAAAGCATTGGAAAAAAAAATAATTACCTGGGAAAACTTCGGTGTCAAATTTATATCGCATTTTAAGTCAATTTCGCACTTTATCGCACTATATCGCTTTTGCACAAAAAAAAAAAAAAAAAAAAAATCACCACCCCTAGTTATTACGTAAGGCAAAGATAGGGGAGAGTGAATGAGAGAATTCCATATTAAACATCATTCCATAATTAGCACAGCACTCTTAACAATGATCTCAGCCTAAATTTACGAGGGCTGTTCAATAAAGAATGATCATAACTTTTTACGGTCATAATTTTTCGCACTAATTCAACCTTATTATATTCTGTTAGTTTAGTGTAAAAAAAAGACGCCATAGTAGTTTCATTGTTGGTAATCCTGGTTCCCGCCTCTGAGAACCAGGCAAGTTCAGACATGTTGAGTATCGCATACCGCTACAATGGAGGTAACATGCAGTTAAAGTTGATGTTAGAGGAAGATCCGTAATCACTGCTGATGAAACTTGGCTGCATCATTTTGATCCTGAGAGTAAAGAGAAAAGCTCAGTGTGAAAATCTCCTCCATCACCAACCCCCAAAAAAGCAAAAGTGGTTGCTTCTCCTGGGGAAGTTATGGTCATCTCATTCTTTGATATTCATGGAATGGTTTATCAGCATGTTGTACCTGCACACACATCAGTAACTGGACAATACTACAGGGATGTCCTGAAAACATTGCAAGTCCATATCAGGTGCAAAAGACCACATTTCCGTGAAGCAGGCTGGATGCTGCACCACGATAATGCGCGGCTACATATTGCCAATGTTGTTGCTGAATATCTTGTAAAAATCAACGTGAAGTGCATTCCTGACCCTCCCTATAGTACGGATTTAGCTCTATGTGACCTTTTTCTATTTCCTAACTTGAAGAAACGCCTTCGTTGGCGGCATTATCCATCATCAAAAGCAGTGATGAAGGCTGCGGAGGCGATTTTGAAGGATCTCTCAAAAATGGTTTCCAGCATGACTTTGAAGACTGGCAGAAACACTGGGACAAGTGCATCGTATTCAGGAGAGACTATTTTGAGAAGAACCATCAAAATTATGAGGATGAATAGAGGTACGTTGTCAAAAACGTTGTCTTTCTTTATTGAACAGCCCTTGTAGCTTTCATTGCAGCAAGTTAAACGATAATGCTTCTTGTTCACCCCTGTGGCCGGTTTTGTTTTGTCTAGAAAACAAAGCAAAGAGGAAGTAAATTATGGTACATATCTGTGTTGTAGCGTGCGCGCGTTTGAAGTCCGAAAAAGAACAAAAAATCGGGTGAAATCTGTCGCCAGCATTTTCATGCACACAATAAAATCATTATCGTTAATGCCCTCCTAGCTGTGCCGGACATAATCACATTCAGACCTCCTAATGGCAGTTTGGAATACGCCATTTTCTTCGAAACACTCTTTTCACAGAACTTCAATTACCTACATACACAATTTTTGTCTAATTAGACCTGAAGCTTTCCTGGCGACGAATATGTGCAAGATATTTTCGGGAAACAAGTCTGGTGGAAAGACGATTAGAAATCGACGTTTCGGGAGTGTACATCTCTCTCATTATCAAGATATTTATAAGAAATGCTATAACCTCTAAATGGACACTGCCAATACTCGCATTCCTGAACAAAAGACTGCAGTAAATTAAATACCAGGTCAGGAGATAGCGTGAGTGTTTTTTTTAAAAAAATTTTTTCTTTTCAGTTTACGTCCTCCAACGTGAAGTCATTTCGGACGGTGAATGAAATGGGTGAAATGATACTCAAATGAGTCCGGGGTCCATTGAAATTACAGTTACCCGACATTCGTCTATCAGGATAAGGGACAACTGCGGAAAAAACGTTATCCAGATAACTCACCCTAACCGAGATTCGAACTCGGGACCTCTTAAACGTGAGACAGACACGCTACCATCTACGTTGTCGAGGCGGGCAGGCGTAAGTATAGAAAACTAGTTAGATCATAGAAACATAACTACTTAATTTAATGGTCAAGCTGTATAGATCTGTGCTTCTTAAGCCGACTGATTCCATTTTTAAGGCAGGTTTCCAAGAGGAGCTGAACTGAAATGCAGCATCACGATTAAGCGTACTGCTCTCGGAGGAAATGGCCAAAACCTCCTTAACTCTCTGCTCCCAGTAACTGCTGCATTTTGCCAAGATGGTCTTCTCCGGAAAGTTGGCTCTAAGATCGTTATCAAAGACATGCTCTGATGCGTGGTCAGTTAATTTATGTACTAAAATTGCGCAATTCCTAACCACACTTCGAAACGTCTTAATCAGTATTGTTGTTTTGTTTATTGTAATAGTTGTTTGTCTCAAGCGTTTGTGTCTGGGCATAGGTTGCTCTGATCTGTTGGGTTTAAGCCGCTAACGCTGCCGCTCAGCCACACAGGGACCACGCTCGATGCTGGCTGTATATGACCCGCCGCAAGTGCGGACGGTTGCCCTTGAGGTATGTATGCCTAAGGCTTCCTTCACTTGGCCTCCCCGCTTAAAGGACGCCATAGTGCAGGCAGCACGATCAGAGGGGGTAGGGAACTGTGTGCAGGGTAAGGATTCTGGACCCATTTCTGGGCCTGGGTATGTTGGATAGATGGAGAGAAATACTCATAGGCTAATAGCCCATGGCGTCTTTCGGGAGTCTGTATCTCCTCCTCCTGCGAGGAGCTCTGTGGTCGTACCGACCCAAGGAGCTTACCAGCTGATTGGGATGGGCAGAAATTTTGTTGTGGAGGGTTTAAGATCTTTCTTACCATATCCACGATGTAAGGGATTTAGGATTGTTCGTGAAGGATATGAGATGGGATTCTGCGCCCAGTATCTTAGATTACTCTTAGAGTCCGGTTCTAAACGTACTGCAGTCTGCGGACGGTGGTCGGAGCCGCCGATCCCCAAATCTCGCACCCATACAGAATCATGGGTGGAATAATCGCTCGATACAGGCGCAGTTTGAGGCGTGTGGGCATTTTTGACTTAAAAATATGAAATAACTGAAGCAGCATGTCCGAGTACAGCCTTGGCCCTGACTTGGGGAGTGAAGTTTATCCCACCATCAAGCAGGACACCGAGGTATTTGGCTGAGGTAACCCATGGGATTTGCCTCTGCTGCAACCCCAGTGATCCCGTTGGTTGCCAGCGTCGGACATTAGCCAGGAGAAGAGCCGAGCTCTTCCCTGGACTGACTGCCATCCTCCACTTCTCACTCCAGCGGCCGATCGCTCGGAGCTGGCGTTGAACTGGCGGGAAGCAGAACTTGAAATTTTAATTACGTGCCATTATGAGGATAACCACATATGCCTTCTAATACCATACGCCTTTTATAATCTACAACGAAATAAACGATGGAAATATTTCTATAATACCATAATGGATACAGAATGTCACGTTATGGTATCAGTTTTAACAGGCCATTGCTGTATTCGCAATGAAATAAGTTTACCCTTGTTAGATCAGTAGGTACTGTTTTTGAGCCATGCGGAAAATAGAAAACAATAGGACCATCGAGTAAATGAACAAACCGATGAGTTAAAATGATCGATTTCCCAGCGGTAAACCAATAACGTTTTGTACTTGACCATTTACCGTACCCAGTATTGCGCTATTTTATGCCATTTTACTAACAATGGCAGTGCTGACGTCAACAACTGAATGCAGGTATTTCGAGCTTGCTCAGGCATAATGTTAAAAATACTACATTGCTTCAGAGTGGAAATACTAAAGCTAACCTCAAATTAAGTAAAGTTTAACTGTAATATAGTAAATGCAGCTATTATTTCAACCAAAATTTGAAGGGATTTCACTGGAAAGGACTGCATATTTTGAGGTTATGTGAATCCAAAAATGCAATGTTTTTAGACAAGTGCCCGAGTGTCCCTATTTCTGAATGACATTACGTTAGATACGATAACGTTATAACGTCACACAAATCCCACCCCAAAACCGCCCCTCACACAAAACCATGCTTTATACGACCATATCTCATTGTTTCTGAATTTTTACAAATGTTTAATTAAGGTCCTCCAACGTTGTCGTATCGGACGATGACTGAAATGATGTTTAAATGAGTACAGGTACATAGAGCTTAGAGTTACCAGACATTCATCTTTCAAGATAAGGGAAAACCTCCAACGTTAAGTCATATCGGACGATGAATGAAATGATGTGCAAATGAGTACGGGGTACATAGAGCTTAGAGTTACCAGACATTCATCTTTCAGGATAAGGGAAAACCTCCAACGTTAAGTCATATCGGACGATGACTGAAATGATGTTTAAATGAGTACAGGGTACTTAGAGCTTAGAGTTACAAGACATTCATCTTTCAGGATAAGGGAAAACCTCCAACGTTAAGTCATATCGGACGATGAATGAAATATTGTGCAAATGAGTACAGGGTACATAGAGCTTAGAGTTACCAGACATTCATCTTTCAGAATAAGACAAAACCTACAACGTTAAGTCATATCGGACGATGTGTGAAATTATGTTTAAAGGAGTACAGGGTACATAGAGCTTAAAGTTACCAGGCATTTATGATTCAGGATAAGGGAAAACCTCCAACGTTAAGTCATATCGGACGATGAATGAAATGATGTTTAAAGGAGTACAGGGTACATAGAGCTTAGAGATACCAGACATTCATCTTTAAGGATAAAGGAAAACAGCGGACCGAGATTAGAACTCAGGACCTTTTCAGCGTGATGTAGAGAAAGATGGGACACATTTTTTTAAAAAGGATTCTAGAAAGTTTTATTAAATTACAAAACCTTTAGTGTCCAGTTAAATCTGTAGAATAATTAATTAATATTAATTGTTTTAACTTAAATTGTCATATACTTTATAATATTAAGCATAACGCGAATTGTTTTTTCTTTCTTTGTCCTTTCCTCTTCACATTCACCAAAGAGAACTAATATCATTCATCGCAAAGCAATGGCTTTGAAAACATTTGAACGTCACTTATACCTAAAACGAAATCAGCAAAAGAGTAATTAAAGTTACCTCTATAAGCAAGAAAAACTCTTGCAGGAGTAGGTGGAACAAGGATAGAAAAACCTATATGCATTAAGTTTGACCGCAGAAATGCATGAAAGAAACTTAAAACCTTTATCCTTTGTAACATATTTCGGTGGCTGGCAGTTCCATCGACCAATGAAATATTAAGTTAAGTGAGGAAGGGGGGAGAGTATGAGTCATATCGCCCAATATGCCTCAAGTATCGATTGAAGATAGCGCCACTGGACTGAAAGCTCGATACTTCTCGAACTGCGGGCCCTCAGCCTGTCCTATCAAATATACGTGTTAGTAACGCCTACGAAATGTAATTATGCAAAGGAAGTTAAAATGAATTGTATTATAGATGTCACTGTACTAGTTAGTCCTCGAGCTCGATGTGGAATGCTCATTACACTTTAACGAACTAAAGAGAGGCGAACTCTTTCGGAAAAAGCATATTGTTCATACAATTCAAAAAAGCAGTTAAAGCACAAAAGTGGCTTTATTCGAATTTCATGAAATAATGTTTAATAAAATTGAATTTTGTATACAGCCATGATATTCAAAGAGAGGGAAGCTCCAAATAATAATTTTGATTAAAATAAGAGAGAATAATGACTCAAAGAACTAAGACTACCCTTCAGTACTCTTTCTATTGTACAGTCACACGTAGGTCCAGTAGCGAGGCGTGACTTTCAAAGTGAGGGAAGCTCCAAATAATAATTTTCATCAAAATAAGAGAGAATAATGACTCAAAGAACTAAGACTACTCTTTAGTACTCTTTCTGTTGTACAGTCACACGTATGTTCAGTAGCGAGGTGTGACTATCAAAGCGAGGGAAGCCCCAAATAATAATTTTCATTAAAATAACAGAGAATAGTGACTCAAAAAACAAAGGCTGCTCTTCAGTACTCTTTCTATTTTACAGTAACATGTAGATCCAGTAGTGAGGCGTGACTTTCAAAAGAGGGAAGCTCCAAATAATAATAATAATAATAATAATAATAATAATAATAATAATAATAATAATAATAATAATAATAATAATAATAATAATAAT